>JAKOGI010000992.1:0-341365 GCA_029747015.1 Carnegiea gigantea
TTTCTTTTCTCTCTTGGCCCTTCGCTTAGTTAAATTTTAATGAATGTTAATGAATGTTTAGTTGTTGTCATCTTATTTAGTTGTTGTCATCTTATTTTAGTATTCTAATACTTTTAATTTGGTTCAACATGAGTTGGTTTTGTATATGGTTTTTCATGTCTTATCTACTCATTTCTTTACTTAGTTTTAGATTAGCTAGATTAATAGCAAGTGAAATGATTTCAACACTATTCTGGAGTACGATAATTTTCCCTTTGCTCCTATAAAAGACATTCAATAGTTCTCAAATTGTACACCAAACTACTTCATGTGTGTAACATGCATTGTAATCAGATGATAATATTTACTAGCACTAGTGGTAGAACAATTTACTTTACGTCTCATAGAAAACATTTTTGAATAATAATTACAAGACTTACCTCCAAGAGATCATGAATGCAAAAAAATCAGAATTAAAATGGGCTAAAAGTGTGATGAACAATGCTAGTATGATGACTCAAGCCCTAGACCTCATGGATGGAATACTATGGATGTGACGCAATGTTCATAGTTTTATGCTGCTATGGGATTCCTAGACCTTTGTAGCTAGTGTAAATAGGGAATTGAGCATCTTTCTTCCCAAAACACACATTAGCAACATACTCTCTAGAATGATTGCTTTTTCTCTATCCTCAGTTTGCTCTGTTTCTCTTAGCCCTCTATAAACCGTTCTTAGTCATATTAAATTCATGATTCTCTAGTACTAAAAACTTCAACATATCTTGACAATTGAGGATTTTTAGGACACTTTTCTTCTAAAACCTAGACCTAGGTGAGTCTGTAATCGAAAAATTACAAAGATTGAATTTTTATAGATTGATTTGAATCAATTGGTACAATCTTTACGAATACAATGATCTTCTGATTCTTTATCTTTTTGGAATGGATTTTCCAACCCATGAATCAAGGGGGGTAGAGGCCTATTTATAGGAAAGCCGCGTCCTTGAAAGTTAAGATGGGTCTTGACTTGGGTTTTGGGCTTTGACCTGGGTTTTGAGCTTTGACCTGGGTTTTGGGCCTTTCAATCAGGCTTAAACCTTGACTGGTTTGACTTTTATTTGTGTTGACTTTGACTTTGATTTTGATTTGGGAGTCTCTTAGGCTTGGGCTGAGTATTGACTTAGAAGTCACATCGAGCTTCGACCGGATGTTGACTTGAAAGTCATTTGATCTTTTACTTGGGAGTCGATTTGGGTTTTGGCCTTTGACTTTAACCTTGAACTGGCTTGATCGCAACTTGACTTGGACGTCGTTTGGACTTGAGGTCATGACTTAACTTGATAGTCATCTTGAGCCTCGATTTAATCTTTAACTTGAATTTTGATTGAGCTGGGACTTGGAAGTCATTTGGGCTTCATCTTAGGCTTGACTTAAGAGTTTTTTAGACTTGACTTGTGAGTTTTTTGGGCCTAATTAAATTAATTAAAAGAGTTGACCCAACTAATTAATTTTATTTAATTTTGGTACAGTACGAATAAACTTTTACTGCCTACAAATTGCCCCCTTGAGATAAGGTCACATACAAGACTTTTTGTCGCTGGAGCATGACTGATGTCTCGATTTGTTTTCTTGAAACATGTGCAGTCCGTTTTCTTCATGACCTTCTCCCGACATTTTTCCACAACACATGATTGAATAGAATTTCAATATCCTTTGTTTAAATTTTTTTTTTTTTTGAAAGTTGAACAAATGGTAATTTTTTTCAAAGAATTGGGAGAAAAGTGGGCTGAATCATGTGAATTGGTGGAAGAAAAGTGGGCTAGATCGGCCTCCGGCTTTTCCTTCTCTTTTCTCTTGGTATGGGCTCGTTCCCCCTCCTTCCTTTTTTTTTTTTTTTTTTTGCTTATGGGCTTGGACCGGGCTCAGATTTCCTTCTAAATCATTTTTTTTGGTTTTGTTTCCATGCGCGGCCTGGGCTCGGCTTTGTTTTTTGGCCTTTTGAATCCAACCCAGATTTGCAGCATTTAAATAAAGCATGCAACTCATGTGAGTCCTCTTACGTTTCTTCTCATGTGGCCATGCCCGGTTTGGGCTTTCTCTCACAACAGACCCCAAAACTTGGCTTGTTTGGTTTTATTTCATTACACGGCACATGCAGGTCACATGACCTTCTTCTTCCTTTCCTCCTTCAACAGCCACCAACGTGCCCAGCCTTCTTCTTCCTTGCCCTAGCTGCAATCGTCATGCCGAATCCCTCTGCCTACACTGCCACCATCTTACTGCTATTGCTGTTTACTGATTTCCGGTGGAAGCACCCCCAAAACTTGGTCTTTGCATGCCATTTTTGACCCCTCTTTTCTTCTCCTGCTGAGCCCAAAAAACCCCCAACTCCATTTCTTTTGATGGTGCAACTATTGGTTCAGAATGGGTGTGCTCCCCCTTCAAAGCTTGATCCTTTCACCCCCATTTTCGGCCTTAGTAATCATCAAAGGTGTCACATTTCTCCATTTTTCTTTTTTCATTTCTTTTTTTTTGAGCAGAGCTACATTGCCCCCCTTTTTTTGCAAAAGAACCAAGCTTTTGGTATGGAAATGCAACCTCATCTTTTTCTTTCATTTCTGTTCAAGTACATGCTTCACGCTTTCCCTTCTCTTTTTTTTTTTTTTCCGGTTTTTCTTAGGTCAAGGGAAGAATATGGGCATCAAGCTTGAAATGGGAGCTCGAAGAAGAGAGAGAGAGAGAGATTAAAGCTTGGGAGTGATGGTTGTGATGCTTGATATATTTTTTTTCTTGCGTGGCTTTGAATACCCAGCTCCAATAAGAAAGTCAGTTTTTTGGGGGGCTGGCATTATATGGGATGAGGAGAGAGCAAGTGGGGAAGTAGCCACAGCTCGTGATGGGCATGGGGAAAATCCATACTCTGTTCAAGCTTATGATAACTTGGTCATCGAAGAAGGAAAGGAACCTGGTAAAACCTGGTGGTTAATGCTCTATTTTTTAATTTTATTTTTTTTTTGGGCTTTGCTTATGATAGCTCATGATGGGTATGGTCATGATTGGCACATTTGGGTTGGCTGGGATTGGATTTTGGTTTGTTGATAACTTGGTCTCATATTGATGCTAAACTTGATGTTAACGAACAGGGCATCATTGTTCAAGCTTTTTTCCCCCCCCCCCCCCCTAGAGTTTGGTATGCTTTGTTCATATTCATGAATCCGGGTTGGTGTGGCAAAAGTGGGCATTCTGTGAGCTGTTATGCGCATTCTATGTGAGGAAAGGAAAAAGGAGAGTGAAAAGATTTAGCTTGGCTGACAATGGTAGCTTGGCCCCTGTTTTTGTTTAGCTTCTCTGGAAATGGAAATGGAGTAGGTAGTGCCGCCAAATTTCACCAAGGCCATCTCTCTACAGTTTGTATGTTGGTGCTCTTATTACTTTTTAGTGCCTTCAAACTTTGGCCTTTCCTCCTCCTTTGAATATGAAAGCCAAGTCTCTCTCTTTTTTTTTTTTTTTCCTTTGTGGATTGAATAACTTGCATAAAGCCAAGTACCAATCTTTAGGATTAAAACATTCTTTTTTCTGCGTCCAAGTTGTGTGTACAAATGAGGAAATTTTCATGCTAATTGAGTCATAGCCTGCTTGTGACTTGGCCTTTTATTAGCATCTACAATGTTGTATCTTAGTCTTGAAAGACTTGCCCCCCTTTTTTTGATGACCACGGATAATAAAGACGATAACTCTGGCTGAAATACATCTAAAAGAAAACCACTTTATTAACCTGAAAAGTCTTCTCATGCCTGCTTGTGCCGTCATAGCGTCATATTCATTTATTGTCGCATTTGCGCGTATTGTGACGTCAGGCTCACTTGTTGAAAGATCGCATTTTTCGTCACTTGTGCTTATTAGTTTTTTTTGAATGCCAAGACGCCCCCTTTTTTTTGCATTTGAATTGTTGCTTGTGCAGCTTGAGGAGCCATTCGAAGAACCACTTGCGAAACGGTTCGCCGCTAGGTCTTGGGCCTAGAACGGATACCGATACGCATGAAAGTGACCTTAAGAACCACATGCAACATGGTTGGCCGCTAGGCCTTGGGCCTAGAACGGATGCCAATGCGCATAAAATTGGTATGAAGACTTAAAGAACTACTTGCAACACGGTTCACTGCTAGGTCTTGGGCCTAGAACGAGTACCGATACGCATAAAAGTGGTACGAAAACTTGAAGAACCACTTACGATATGGTTCGCCGCTAGGCCTTGGGCCTAGCACGGATACCGATATGCATGAAAGTGGTATAAGCAGCGAGGAGCAACTGGGCAGCAGAAAGGTAATGTCTTTGATCTCTTCCCTTTCATGCCCCTTTTGTCTGTGTGTGACGTGTTTGACTGCAGTTGGTGATTTGCTGAAACTTCCTATGTACTTATGGGCACTTGCAATTTCCAATAAGATCAAGTTGTTACGTAGTTCAACTAAACATCCTTTTTTCAGTTGTTTTGCCGCTCACAATTTATACTCTTGCGGGCCAGGAGTAGTACAATGATTTTGGTTTGAGGGAACATTTTATACTCTTATTCAGGAGCCTTCCTTTTTAATGTGTGTACAGTTTGGACTCTTGTTCAGGAGTCTTCTTTTTTGAATGTATGAACAATTTAGTCTCTTATTCAGGAGTCTTCTTTTTTGAATGTACGAACAGTTTAGTCTCTTGTTCGGGAGTCTTCGTTTTGAATGTGCGAACAGTTTAGTCTCTTGCTCGGGAGTCTTTTTTTGTTTTTAATGTGCGAACAGTTTAGTCTCTTGTTCGAGGGTCTTCTTTTTTGAATGTGCGAACATTTTAGTCTCTTGTCCGGGAGCCTTCTTTTTGAATGTGTGAATAGTTTAGTCTCTTGTTCTGTAATCTTTTTTTTTTTTTTTTTTTAAAGTATGCAAACTTTGAGTGTGTGTGTGTGTTTTTTTTTTTTTTTTTTTTTGTGTGAATAATTTTAGCTCTTGTCCCAGGACTAATCTAGCATTTCCTTAAAGGGAAGCCTGCCGACATCTTTGCTTGCGTCGTAGCTGGGAAGAAGCTTTGCTCCTTAGTTCTTTCTTTTGAATTGGCCTTAGCCCCATGACCAATGAGAATTAGGACGCGCCTCTTTACTTTCAACGAGTCATCCACCTTCACATCTAAAGTGGAAACACGCTTCATGCGTGCAGGAATTGAACTTTGGATTTCATTTAGTTCGTCAAGGTGACTTAACACTGAATCCTTCTTTTGGGAAGGCGGTGAGTTTGATGATGCTTTGCCTATCTCGATTCTGGCAAAGACCGAGGGTTCAGATTGCTCATTCTTTTTCAACCTATGCAAGACAGAGGGCTTCAAGAGTTTACCCTTTCCAATCATTCTAAACACAGAAGGGCGTTGGCGCGACGTTGACGGCTACAACCTGTCGAACACCGTCATTTTGGGGCTGGTCTTGGCATTTTCACCCTCATTATCATCAACTTCCTCAGCTGTGATATATTGAGTGAGGGCTTATTCTTTGTCCTAACGTCATCCTAAAATCCTTACGGGCTAGGGCTGTATGCGACTAAGACCAACTTTAGGTGTTGCGACGTTGCCCCCCTTGACTTTGTGTGACCTTTTGCATGCTGTTAAGTCCGTAGGGCTTAGCTTCGATCACATGCCTCAAAGATGTTGGGTGGCTAAAGTCATAGCTGGACCTCTTCATTAACTTGTGCGCATTAAGATCAAAACCATTGCTGATGCGCATCATTAACAAGCCTTGGTCAATTTGCTTGGGTTCGCCCTATGAACTAGAAGCATACCCTTTTCTTTAAGAATTCACCAACTTGCTTCATCGAACTTGCGTTCAACCTTGCTTGCACTTTTATGATTTGTACATTCACAAAATGGTGATTCTTCATCCTTGCAACGAGACGTACGAATATACAAGAAGACTGGCACCGCTACATTTACCACGACATTTGCTTGCTTGACGGACGAAACTGAAATTGTCGTCTTATTCTTTCTTTCAGTTGTTGTTGTGGCTAGATGCTGCCATCACCACTTTCTTTAGGGGGGAGATTCAGTGCTTCATTTGTTTCGTCATCGTTAAATTCGAAACATGAGGTTGTGTAGATAGCCGCACTCTCAAAGAAACTCCTCGTGAAGTACTCTCCTGAGGCCTCTGGTGCTTTAGTGAGATCCATTTCAGAATCTATCTCATTAGCCTCTTGCAGTGTGACGTGGTTTGCTTCTGCTGTTTCATCCAAATCTAAAATTATTCTTCCTTCCTTAGCCAGTCGCATGGTGAGCTCCTTGAGTGTAATTCACTTTTTAAAAGGGTAACTAACGATTTTATGGTACCAACAATATTTGGAGTCGGCGATCCTCCCAACTTCCTCTGGACACTTTGGCTTGGGTAATTCGATGACACCCTTCTCGAGCAAGTCATATAGCATGCCTGATAAATCTGAGTCGAGAAATGGATAATCCTTTTCCTAAAGCTCTTTTAGTATAGGATACTTCTTTGTCGCAACCTTAAATGACGAGCTCTTCTTTTCCTGACTTGTAAAGGTGGACATTGCTCCTTTGGTCATTCTCTTAGAAAATTTAACATTTCTTCTCGAATTCAACTTTGTCCTTCCTTGATTCAGTAGAATAGAAGGAGTTGTCGCAACGACTAGCTATCGTCACCTCCATGTCATGTGCCTTAGTCACCAATTCTCGAAAAGTCCTAGGTTTGCTCATTTGTAGGATGTACAGCAAGTCCCAGTGTACGCCTTGAGTGCTCATTTCGACAGTGGACGCTTCAGACAGCCGATCCTTGTACTTAAGGCTAAGTGCGCGTCAACGGTTGATGTAGTCAAGAGCTGGCTCATTTTTCCACTGTTTTGTGTTTGTCAGCTAAGTTATGCTGACAACGTGCTGAGTGCTGTAGAGCCTGTTGAGGAACTCTTGCTCCATTTGTTCCCAACTGTCAATGAACTCAGGTTCTAAGTCAGTATACTAGTCAAAACCAATATCTTTCAATGTCCTGATGAACTGTTTCACCACAAGGTCGCCGTCATTCCCAGCATTATTACATGTCTCAATTAAGTGCACGGCTTGCTGTTTTGGATTGCCTTTCCCATCGAATTGTTGGAATTTGAGGGGTTGGTAACCGTGGGGCATGCGAAGAGCATCAACCCTCTTAGTGTAAGGCTTGGTGTATAGGTGAGTTCTGCACAAAGCTTCACCTAGCTGCGCTTTAACAGCATTTGCTATCAAGTCTTGGATTTGCTTAATAGCCATTGATCAAGAGGACTTGACATTTTTAAGTGCAACACCTTTCTTTGGTTGCTTTTCGTTGTCACAAGACTCGTTGTGGATGGACATTTTTTCAGAGCGCTCACTTTCTGTGTCCCTTGTAGAAGATTGTGCTTGCCGTTTTTCTAACTTCCTCGCCAACATAACAATCTTTTCTTCTTGAAGCTTGATGCGCGCTTCCTTTTCTTCGTTCTCCCTGGTGAGTTTTTCTAAGATGGCTTCCATGTTAGCCATCTCCTCTTCCAGAGTGATTGTGCCTGTTATCATGGCTAGCATGACAACAATTTTAGAGGACTCATCTTCAGTTTTTGACATGCGCGCCCCCTTTGGTGAGGGCGAAGAAGAGTTACTGTTGTGGCAGTCTTCAATCTCGAAAACTAGAGATTGAAGCTGGAGGTTTTAAATGCCATCCATCCTAAAGGGCTCCTTTTACTACATGTTCAAGTCTTGAAGTTTAGATGGGGGTAGCACAGTTTGCCTACGAGCGGTCGGTGCAGCAGCTTTCGCCATACTCCTGGTCTTTATTGTGTGCGTGTGCCCGCTAGAAGCGACACTCGCTCCACAGGATATGCGCGAAAGAGATCCTGTGCTTTTCCTCTTCGGAGCTTACACGGTAACGTTCTTTGTACCTATGTCTTCATTGAAGAAAATGTTCTTATGACTTGAAAGTCTTGATCTTTTAGGAGAAAGAGATGAGAGGCAGAGACGTCCCACTAGGCATGCCAAATTTCGTAATCGTAAAATTACAAAGATTGAATTTTTATAGATTAATTTGAATGAATTGGGCACAATCTCTATGAATATAATGATCCTCTGATTCTTTCTCTTTTTAGAACGGTTTTTCTAACCCTTGAATCAAGGGGAGTAGGGCTCTATTTATAGAAAAGTCTCCTCCTTGAAAGTGAAGATGAGCCTTTACTTGGGTTTTGGGCTTTGACCTGGGTTTTGCACCTTTCAATCAAGCTTTACCTTGGACTGCTTTGACTTTCATTTACTTTGACTTTGACTTTGATTTTGACTTTGGAGTCTCCCGGGCTTGGGCCGAGCGTCGACTTGGAAGTCACCTCGAGGTTCGACCGGACGTTGACTTGAAAGTTATTTGATGTTTGACTTGGGAGTCGATTTGGGCTTTGACCTTTAACTTTGACCTTGACCTGGTTTAACCTCACCTTGACTTGGACATCATTCGAACTTGAGGTCGTGACTTGACTTGATAGTCGTCTTGAGCCTCGATTTAGGCTTTGACTTGAATTTTGGCTGAACCCAAACTTGGAAGTCATTTGGGCTTCATCTTGGGCCTGACTTAAGAGATTTCGGACTTGACCTGTGAGTCTTTTGCGCCTAATTAGATTAATTAAAAGGGTTTGCCCAATTATTTTATTTTATTTTATTTTGGTACTGCACGAATAAATTTTTGGTGCCTACAGAGTCCCTGAAAGATCATAAATCAAAGATACTAATCTGTCTACATATAATTATTTGAAGAAGTCGATTTCCTAAGACAGTTTTACTTGGTCTTTTAAAGTACTTTGTTACTTGATCAACTGGCTATAGGAGGCCAAAAAATGAAGGCACGGATAATCTATATTTTGCAATTTGATGCCTAATTTGCATTAAGGAAGGTTTGGTTTTAAAGGGATTAAATAATTTAATTTGGTGACTTCACATCTCCGCTGCAAGTTTTAAAGAGTAATGTTTTGATGTTACAATATAATACATTCAGCCAATGATCTTGCATTTATGTAACAAAAATTAGTGTCAAGAATATGTACACAAATGCAATAAAAATTAAAATATGTTCATTTACTCGTTGTGTACTTTGCGTCGAAAAGAATTTGGCGGCAGAGTGTCTAAAGTGTGATCTTTTATTGTAGTTCAAACTTAGCATGCTGGCTTATTAATAATCGGAAGAAAAAAAAGGTGTATCTCGTTTTCTTCCGATTGTTAGGTAGCAAAGGGTGAAATACAAGATCATCAAAGTTTGCCTCTTATCACGGATGCAATGAACTCACTTAAGTTTAGCTGCCACTATCCCCTCCAATTTCAAGATTAATTTTGTATGTTTAATTTTGGCAATTAAGATGAATAAACAATATGTAGAGATAATGTCTAATTGTTTGCCCAAATAATTCAAAGAAATAAGGGAAAAAAAACATTGCTCCGGAAGTTGGAAAAAAAAACCAACTCTTCAAATACGATCATTTGCAAAACATATAATAAACAAAGTAATGTTACTGTAAATGTGGAAAGGAGCTTTCTAGTAAGCAACTACAAGGCTCGTTTTTGGTGAAATTAAATATTTAAAAAACAGTAAGTCTTGTGTGAAATTGTCGCATAATGACTATCACGGGACGTCTCACAGACTCATTAACTGCCATATTAATTTATCAGGAAATTATCTCATCACGTATATGGTCTCACAATAGATTATCATGAAACCGTCCCATACATGAATTTGTGTCTAAAAAAATTCCATTATCAATGTAGATAATTGATTTATATATCAGTGATATACTTGCAATGATCTTACGACTTTCCTCTTAATTTATCTTTGGGAGCCTGAAAACTCGTTTGGCTTTGTGCTTTATTTAACAAATCAAATGATGTGGAGGAGCTTGGCTTTAACTCCACCTTGATGTCTTTCCCCTCTACCTTAGCTTTGCTTGCACTTGTTTGTGGCACCACCTAGTACATAGCATTTACTCAATACAAAACATTAGGGGGGAAAAAAAAAGATATAGATAACAATAGTTTAAACTTTATACTTTCGAACCCTTTTTAAATACGGTATTTACCTTAGTAGGATTTTGAAGTGTATTCTCATCTTGCAAGTCGTCAGCAATGAGGATGGTTTGCTTTGTAAGGTGCATCGACTTTGGATCAACTCCTTTGAAAGACATATTCAGTTCTACCTGGTATTCTGGTAGTTGACAACCCTAATTGTTATGTAATTCCCTTTTGTCTTGCTGATCCATCCAACTGATTGCAGAAGCATGAAGATGAGGTCTTTAAATAGGTTTTGGTTTGGAGACGAGATTCTAATAGCAATGCACTACTTGATTCTTTAAAGAAGGTCTGGACCCAATAGCTTGAGATTGCATATGCTTGATGTGAATTAAAAACGATTGCATCTGGACTCTGTTTTCCGTCATTCTCATTCACAAAAAGTGGGACATTGCTAACCATCTCAACTACATCACTGCATCCAATACATGACAAGTATATCCATCAATCAAAGCAGTCCTAAAATTTTTGAACCAATATTAGTTAGATTGTTTTTGATCTTGTAAACTTATTAGACAAACTTATATATATAAGAATGACCTAAACCTAGGCTGCTCCAAAATATTCTATTTGCACATTTTGATTTGATACGAAATTAACTTTAGGCATAAATAATTAAATGATTCGATTGTCAGACATACTCATGCATCCAATTGAAGTGTGTGTGGTGATGAAATTGAATGCCGAAGCAAAGGAACATTAGATAAGATTGATAGAACATGCCTGTTCCTCTCCAGTGAAAGTAAGAAAGCAACTTCAGCCGATGCACGTCCAAAGGTTCCATGGCCAACTTTCCCTTTAGGATCCATCACTGCATATTCACTCACAAAAGCCTGCACGAATATTATTTAATATTGTCACCATCAATCCTAGTCTCAAGTACAAAAGTTAGTCTGACTTTATCAATTGAACTAACTGACAATCTAACACCCACACAATCAAATGAAGAGCTTATGTAAAATACAATAAGATCGCATGGCTTGGTCAATATAATAAATTAGCATGATGTATATACCTTTGGTGCCTTAGGGTTACTTCGAGATGCCTTCTCAAATAGGCAAGTGTTATCGAGCATGCCCTCAGCACTTGTGTAATTCTAAAATATACTTCTGTAAATTTTTTTTATGTGTCTCTGAATTTGTGTAAATATAATAACGTTGGTTAATACGTAGGAAATTGTAGTCATTTATAAATCATAATTATATGATAATCATATAAATCAGCAGGGTGATCCATGGGCTGCTTTGACGCATCACAATTAGAGATGGCTTTGATATCTGGGTAGGCCTTTTTCAGTGCGTTGTAGAATTTGAGATAATTCCCTGTGTAAGAACAATAATAATTTCGAAAATAAACAAGTAGGTAATTATTTGATCGAATTGACATTTTCCTTAATAATTTGGAAAATATGGTATGAAATGTGAGTGCAAACATGTACCTCTGTAGGTCGTAAACCCACAATTCTCATTTCCAATGGCAACATACTTAAGGTTGAAAGGTTTTGGATGTCTCAATTTTGCTCGAAGTGAACCCCAAGTAGAATTGGGCTACCTCTAGCGAACGCAATGCTATCGAGCATCTCCTGCTTACATTAGGGTTCAATATTTAGTCATTCCATTATCTCACGATATGACAGATAAGTCAATTAGCATCATATGTATATGTCGTGAGGTTGTCAATTGAAGTACTTGTCAAGAAAAATCCAATGAGTCCAAATCAAGCAAATGAGTATGTGTTGAATCTATTCCTAGGCCTTTGATGTCAGATAATCAAGTAGAGGATGGTTTGAATAGATCAAGTCACATTACATATATGATACACTGATCAACAATGTACATACTTGCACAAAAGGGCTAATTAAAGTTGTATTAACTTGGTCGAGGTGGCCTTCTCCTGTAATAACATAACAGGACACACATTGAAACAAAAATACGAAATATATGAGAACGGAGAACCAAAGACATAAAATCATGAAGACCATCATGTTGAGAAGATCAAGATGACGAAAAATTAGTGAAAATGTTTATGTTTACAAACCGCTGCTAATAACCCATACTGGCTCTGCTCCAAGGTCCTTTGCTAGCTGTGATTCATAGCTAATGAAAATAGACTTAATCAAACATACTTTTCCATAAAAAATTTCCTGTTACATTCACGTACATAATAGTGACATATAAAGCACGATGACATTTCTATTGTCATGGAGATGACAGTTTCGTCATCGATCATGCCCTAGGGACTAATCATTGACGGCTCATGGTGACCCTCATCTTCAAACCCTCGATTACTCATTAGCTCTGCCTATAGACCACCAGCTCCTACATGGTTAATCTCTAACAATAACAAAGTAGCATGTGAGGAATAATGGTTAAATCAAACAAGCAAAACCCTCAAATTAGATCCCAAATGTATATATATTATGTTACTATGTATGAACAATATATCAAGAGTATACACTTTCAAGTGTATAGTATTGTACATGCATACATATAAAATAAAAGGTCAATATATAACACGATACCTCAAAAAAAATACCAAAGAAGTTGTTGGCTATGGGACGGATAGAGGAAGCGTCAACAAAGAGAGTTGCTTTGCGAATAATCTTGTTTGTGGTCTATGACATTATGATGGTGATCAGCAATGCAAGCTTGAGAAAAAATTACTGCCCCCAATAAGAACCGAAGCACAAAATCATGAATAGTAGCTTGGACCAAGTCATTGTGCTTTTAGGGCTTTTTACAAAAGTTGCTTCCCCAACCTCCACCCACCAAAATAGAAATTTTAATTAGTTACATAGTTGAATTACTTACACACCTATTAGCACTGAATTGAGAAGAAGAGAATAAAGTTGATGAAATTTTGTAGTCATGAGCAAAAGAAAAGATAAATGGTGGGGGTGTTATATGTGGCTTATATATGAATGGAACCATATCATATTCATAGGTGGTAGATAGGGTGGGCTCTAAATCTGAGGTGCCTTGTGAAGTAGGTGGCTTTTAAATGCTAATTAAGTATTTGTACTGGTGTGATGATACTTAACCGAATCAATCACCTATTGCAAAAGCAGCCAATGATGGATCCTCAAATTTAAAAAAAAAATCAATTAATTAGAGAAAAAGACGGTATGGATGAAAGAAAAGTGAGGCGCTTGCTACTGCAATGACTCCCATAAAGATCCCATCTAAAAAATGATCTGAGTCATATGTACATAGTCTTACTAACAGTTCATGTGTATTATCCGCATATGAGTTACCCATATACAATCATAACGTAAACTCAAACCGATGGATGAATTGAAAATGTTGTTGTATATATGAGGATGGTTTATGAGCTTATAGGATTGAATCGAGAAAACATGTTTACCGTATGAAAGAAGTGAACAACAATGTGGGTGAATATGAGGAAAAAGATGGATGAAGATGTGAATTAACTTAAATATATGAAGAGAACAGAAGAGAATTATGTATGCTTTGCAAATTGGTATGGTTGATATGGTAGCAAAGTAGGGTATTTATAACAACTTTAATTGCCTCCTTTTTCTTATCCTATGATTCTTTTGTAAATATTGTTGGTTAAAGATGTGGAATATTTAACGGATAAGATATTTCGTTATTATTTTGTTGGCAATATGATTATGTAAACGAACTGGTTTACTAACAATTAGTTTTATCGATTCTGTGACTCAATTTTGAAAATTCCATTTTCAGTAGGATAAATAATTATGGATTTGTGCAACTCATCAAGGGTTAAAAATCTAACAAGTGAATCTATTTTTTAGTCCATGTGTCGTGTATTTTTCTAATTTTATCCACATATTCCTATCCTATCCATGTCAATTTATGAGGAAAAATATTTCACCTTATCCTATCCACGTCAATGTGTGTGTAAAAATTTTTCCCTGTATGTGTATGCATATATGATATATCCATATAGGTCAAAATGTCGATAGCGTTTTGGATTAATGATTAACACTAAGATCTTGAATATATTTTTTTGATCAAAGGAACAGGAGGGTTATATGTTGCTCAAATCGACAAACTTACACTAGTTATCTAAAGCAATATGGATATATTATAGTCTTAGGCTCAACAGGCATATATATTGCTCAAGATCTCTAATGTATTATAATCTCAGGTTCCATTTGCATTCCTAGTTACTCAATTATATTATACAAAAGCTATACTTCTACAGGAATAGAAATAGTTCTTTTCTAGATGAAATCAACGGTCATCTTAGTTGGTCTCACAAAAGAAAAAGTTAAAAAGAAATATGAAAAATTACTTTAGTTAGGTGTAAGGAGAGAGTATCCACATCTTCCAGTCATACTGACAAACTGTACCTCTGACCTCCTACCTCACCCCTTCTCTGTATTTTATTTTTTGCTTAAACTAAACTGCTGAAAATGGAAAAAAACATCCAAGATGTCTACAAAAAATTATATAAAAGTTACAACAAAATATAGAAATCAACCATAGATAAATGCTTCTATCGAAGGGAAAAAAGGGAGAGAATTTTCATTGATTTCTATCCGTCTTCTCCATTCTCATGTATTCATATAATCTTCCATGAACATAAAGAAAAAAATTGCCTTTGTTGAGATCACGATTCAACAACCTGAAATTTGAATTAAATACCTAATAGAATCTTTTTTATGTCCAAAACATTTATGGTTGGATCTGAAATTTGAAATCCAAGGATTCTAATTTCAGTTCTTGAATTTTCAAATTAGAAAACTGTACTCTTCTGATGACAAATTTTAGTTTCGAAAATTTCAAGTTTTAATTCTTGAATTAAGGATTTGAAATTGTTAAATTTCAAATCCCAAATTAAAGATCTAAAAAATAAAGACATGATGCTAGAGAAAGAGAGGAGAATATAATCAAAATTTTCAAATCTATGATCCTGAGGAAGAGCAAGATTACCAAATGGGAAGTCTAATCGAACCATATCGTTGCTCATGGAGAAGATACGCCGTTCTAGAGGCAGAGATACTTTAATGGGTTCCTTCCTCCTTCAACGGTAGATCCAAATCTCTTTGGTGATTGTGGCATGCTAGTGGTGGAATGATGGTGGTGGAATTGTGGGTTGGAGGCACAAAGATAGCTTTTGCATGTGTGCTGAAGTGTGAGAAAGAGTAGCAATGGATGGTTCAAGAAGGAGAGAAGAAGGAGAAATCTCGAGGGAAGGGGGAAGCAGTGCATGGAGGGGGGAGGGATGGAAGGGGGCGCTGTTCGGAGAGAGGGGATATCTGGGAGTTTAATTTTGGGATGGAAAATTTGGACGAATCTGGAATTAAGTAAAACACAATTTTAATGGGCCAGAGATTTTGATGGGTTCCGCGAAAATCACTGGTATATTTTGTCAGTTGTTTTGACGGGCCCGTCAAAAACTCAGCGGTAATTTTTGACGGACCAACTTTCCGTCAAAAATTACATCGAGATTTGCGCGGCCTAACACCCTACCAAAATCTTTGATTTTCCGTCAAAATTTTTGACGAATCAACTTTTCGTCAAAATAGTCTGTCAAAAACTTGCTCGAGATCTGTATGACCTATCACACCGTCAAAATCCTTAATTTTCTATTAGGTGATAATTTGTCGTATTTTGCATGCCTCTTTCACTTATTTTTTAGCTCGTATAATAACTTGATCTTCAGGATTTTTATTTGTTTTGTTTACTTTGTAGGTAATAATGTCAATCGAGCAAATCTCACAAAAAGGACCAAAGATGGAACAAGAATAGCCGGAAGAACGCAAAGCAAGCGACGACACTGGCCGTGCCACCATGCCAGCAAGTCGGCAGGGGGTGGCTGTGCCAACCAAGCATAGGGTGGCCGTGCCACCAGGCATGGCTGTGCGCCGCTTGCCTGCTCGCCCGATTTTCTATTTAAAACCCTTTTAGACGTTTTTATGGGGGATCTCCCCAGGTCTCCATTTGCGATTTTTTGGGAGTTCTTAGTTCAGATTTAGCCAACAAAAACCCCGTTTGGGGGAATTAGATTAGAAAGATCAGAATTTGTTTTGGTTGTTTACATTCAAACTGCAGATTCCCAAAGTTCATTCAATCAACATAAGTTTCTTCTTCTCTTTCTCTCTCTATTTTTGTATGTTGTTCTGATTATGTTTAATTTTTAGTTTTTGCTATTAATTCATGCTTATTAGTTTGTTAGATTGTGTTATAGATTTAATTTCCTTACTAGTTCATGTTTGCGTTCTTGTTTGTCTCTCTAGTTGTAATTAGGTTTAATTATGTTTGTGATGCTTAGTTGTTAGTTTGCATTGATTTGGATGATGATTAGCCTCTCGATGGCTAATTGATCTTGTTTAGGCCTTTACCCACCTTATTTATGCCTGAATTTAGAGTTTTCTTTCATGTCCGCCAACTGTTCTATGAAATGCTTAAAAGAACTTTTATCCGCGTTTTGGGACATTCGACCTATACTGAGAGGTGGGATTGATTTTCTAGTGCGGGCAGAGAGAATAGTTGGAATTCAGACATAAAAATAGTCTCGGTTGTTAGCTGGATCAAGGGTTATCAATCTTGTAGTTTAATTGAGCTAATCCAATGAAAATAGGAGGTTAGAACAATTACACTAGCTCATGACTCTTGAGAGATGGCTTAGGTGGTCTTTAATGATGCAACCGATCATCTCTGAATACTAGCATAACTTGGGAAGGTTAAGGTTTGACTTGATTAGTCAGTTTATCTCAGGTTTGATCATAATCAAAGTCTTTGCTTTTGTTTATTATAGTTTAGTTCTATTTTCTATCTCTCGTTTTGTTTTGCCTAGCTTGAGATGCTTGAGTAAGCTTTAGTACTTGGAAACCCAACTCCCTATAGATGTGATGTAATCCTTAGAGAATCACAAGAATTAGGTGAAGAACACTTATGAAAACAAGAGAAGGGATGTGTGTTTCTCAAGTTTAGATTAAGTGTTTAGGTTTGTTTGTGATGGAATTAAGTTAACTGATTAGGAATCCACCTAATCCTTAACTTAGGGTCCTTAACTTTGACTAGGAATCCACCTAATCAAAGATTAAGATTTCCAAGATCACCACCTTAAGTGACCAACTTAAGGATAAGCAAGGAAGGGATGAAAGATTAAGACTTCAAGTCTTAAGCTTAACACAAGTTTTTGTATTCAAAGTTGAGTGTTTTCAAAAAGAAGGCTATAAGGCCATTAAATAGGCAAGGATGGCCGGTCATAAGAGGTTTCCTCCCTAGGAGGGTAACCTTCTATGCTAAGTAAAATAGCTTACATCCGGTTCTAATATAATCCTAAATAACCGGTGTAATACCTTGACAAACAACTGAATACTAACTTTGCTAGCTAATTAATCAAGAATACAAGCTTTCCTTTTGCTGAAGGAAGTCCATTTCGGCGCCCACCATAGGGAGAAGGAAAAAATCTGAAGTTAACATGTGTCCTTGAAGTGGTCAAATCCAATTTTGCCTTGTGTTCTTCTCCCATTGGTTCACATGCTTCACATTCATTGGACCACCATGGAGTACGTGTGTAGGCTTATGACTGGACCCAAGATGTTGTTTTGAGGCTAAGCAAACCCTCTTTGCTAGGTAAAACCAGCCGGCTAAGCAAGGGATATGATTGGACCAAAATAAAGGTCCATTCGTACAGTGACACTCAGCTGCTTGTCGTGGTCCAATCGGGGCGATTTTTACCTTGTTAGAAAGCTACGGAAGACTAGTTTAATCTCCAATTTGAATCATCTCATTTGGACTTCTGTAGCTCCCGTGATTAGCAAAACATTGAAGGTATATCACTGCAGGACAAAATCTGGATAGCCCGTGAAGATGCTTGAATTTCGTGGACCAAATGAAGTCCAATTAACTTGAAACCACTTGGAATTGAAAGCTGAAATCTAGCTCTTGAAGGGCAGCAAAAAAATTGGACTTTTAAAACATATTTAAGCCTCCATAATTAAGTAAACAAAACCGGGCTTAACATCGGATGATATCCCGGGTAAAGCAAAAATGATCTTGCCTTGCCAAATGACTTTGGATCAAAGATTGGACTGATTTTCTGGGATCATTTGGGACCTCATGGACTAGATGATTAATCGTGGATGGTCCTCCATCATCCTCCCCTTGTTGGGAAGATTTGGCCCTCAAATCTGATAGATAGTTGTCTGGTTCATACGGACTGAGATCAGAAACATTGAATGTGGCTGAGACTCCATAATCCCCTGGAAACTCGACTTTGTAAGCATTATTATTAATCCTTTCCAAAACTTCAAAGGGACCATCTGCTCGTGGCATCAGTTTATTTTCCCTTTTGGAAGGAAATCTTTCTTTTCGCAGATGTATCCACACCAAATCACCTGGCTGAAATACCTTCTCTTTCTTATGTCTGTTGGCGTGGGCCATATAGTTGTTGGTGACTTTCTCGATCCTGGCCTTTACTAACTCATGTAATTTCTGGATTTCTCCCACTCTATCTGCTGCGTCTGCACTTGGCCGTTGGTCTAGTGGTCGTGGTGTAAGATCAAGGGGAGTCAATGGATCAACTCCATATACGACTTTAAAAGGAGATAGACCAGTAGCCTTGCTGGGCGTTTTATTGTAGGCGAACTCGGCATGTGGAAGTAATAAATCCCAGGCTTTAGCTTGGTGCCTAATCAGGACTCTTAGTAGGGTACCAAGGGTACGATTAGTCACCTCAGTCTGTCCGTCCGTTTGGGGGTGGCAGGTAGTACTATACTTCAGTTTAGTACCCAACTTCTTCCATAAAGTAACCCAGAAATGACTCAAGAACTTAGTATCTCGATCAGAGACTATGGAACGAGGAATCCCATGCAGTCTCATAACTTCTCTAAAGTAGAGCTCAGCAATGTGAGTAGCATCATTAGTCTTCATGTAAGGAATGAAATGAGCCATCTTTGAAAATCTGTCTACGACCACAAAGATAGAATCCTTACCCCTTTGAGTCCGTGGTAAACCAAGTATGAAATCCATACTCACGTCTACCCATGGTTGAGTTGAGATTGGCAGTGGCGTGTATAATCCTTGGGGTAACAAATGGCTCTTAGCAATTTGACATGTCCCGCACCTTTTAATAATATCCTAGACGTCCTTATCCATCCCTGGCCAGTAATAATGTTCCCTAAGCATGGTTAGGGTCTTGTCTTCTCCAAAATGACTAGCTAACGAACCACCATGGACTTCCCGGATCAACAACTCACGTGTGCTACACTTTGGGATGCATAATCGAGTACCTTTAAAGAGAAAACCCTCCTGTAGCAAGAAATCCCCTTTAGGCCATTTTTGACACTCCAAAAACAATGACCTAAAGTCTTTATCATCTTGGTATAAAGCCTTTAGATGCTCGAACCCCAGGACACAAGCATCTAACTGGAATAATAATAGATAACGCCGAGATAATGCATCGGCGCCCTGGTTTAGCTTCCCAGACTTATGTTTGATAGTGAAGTGAAAGGACTGGAGATACTCCACCCATTTGGCGTGGCGAGAGTTCAATTTATGCTGGCCCTGAATATACTTCAAAGCTTCATGATCTGAATGTAAAATGAACTCAGTAGCAATTAGGCAATGACTCCAGTGCTCCAAGCTACGAACGATAGCATAGAACTCCTTATCGTAAGTTGAATATTTCCTCCTGGTATCACATAATTTCTCACTAAAGAAGGCAAGTGGTCGACGTTCTTGAGTATGAATCCCTCCAATACCGACACCAGAAGCATCACACTCAACCTCAAAAACTTTATCAAAACAGGGTAATGCTAAGACAGGTGCCTGAGTCAACTTTTCTTTCACTTCTTCAAAGGCGGCTTGGGCTTTAGGATTCTATGAGAATGAAGAACCCTTAAGCACCTCAGTCATAGGAGATAAGATGGTACTGAAGTTACGAATAAATCTCCTATAGAACGAGGTCAAACCATGAAAGCTACAAACATCATGAATACTTTTAGGGACAGGCCACGTCCGAACGGCCTCTATTTTGCTTTCATCAACCTTAATCCCACTTTCAGAAACAATATATCCTAAGAAGGTAACTTCACTGGTGAAGAAGGTACATTTCTTAAGATTCCTGAATAACTTTTCTTTTTCAATAACGAGCATCACCTGAGTAAGATGTTCTTGATGCTCATGCTCGTCTTTACTAAACACCAATATGTCATCAAAGTATACGACTACAAATTTTCCAATAAATGGTCGAAATACTTGATTCATCAACCTCATAAACGTACCAGGGGCATTTGACAAACCAAAGGGCATGACCAACCACTCGTATAACCCTCCCTTGGTTTTAAAGGCTGTCTTCCACTCGTCTCCTTCCCTAATATGGATATGGTAATATCCACTTCTCAAATCAATCTTGCTAAACACCTTCGGACCATGTAACTCATCTAGCATATCTTCAAGCCAAGGTATGGGATACCTATACTTGATAGTGATTTTGTTTATGGCTCGACTATCGACACACATCCTCATACCACCATCTTTCTTTAGTACCAAAAGAGCCGGAACCGCACAAGGACTTAATGACTCCCGAACCAATCCCTTAGACATAAGCTCTTCAACCTGACGTTGAATTTCTTGGGTATCTTTCGGATTGGCTCTGTAGGCTGGCTTATTTGGTAACACTGCCCCAGGTATAAGGTCAATATGATGTTGGATGTCACGTTTGGGAGGCAAACCCGTAGGGATTTCATCGGGAAATAGGTGACCAAACTGACTTAATATGATCTTGGATATAGGATGGGATGGTAGGGGTGTTTCAGGCTCAGTTTGCACTTTTAAGATCCATTCTTTCAAGGCTTTAAACTCATGTTGAGAAGCCTTTAGGACTGGTTCTCCAAGTGACAACAATAGGTCGGATTGATTTGGATTTTTTTGTGGTTTCTTTTTGTGGAGTTCGGATGGGGCTAATGGAGTAAGGGTGATTTTTTTGCCATCTTTTAAAAAGGAATATGTGTTTAGGAAACCATTATGCATAACCTTTCGGTCATACATCCAGGGGCGTCCTAACAGAATATGGCAGGCATCTATGGGGACAACATCACACCAAACCTCATCTTGGTAATTCTTACCAAGAGTAAATGAAATCAAGCATCGAGAGTTAACTTGAATCCCTTTACTCTGGTTCAACCACTAAATATTGTATGGGTGTGGATGAGCCATAGTTTCTAATTTCAATTTCCCGATCACCTCCAAAGAAACTACATTGGCACAACTTCCTCCATCGATAATCACTGAACAAATTTTGCCTTGGATGGTACAACGTGAATGAAAGATATTTTCACGTTGCTCATTCTTAGCTGATTTTTGAACACTCATCACCCTCCTGATTACAAGCATCTCTCCCTCATCTGCTTGCTCCACAAACTCTTCAGTTTCACTTTCCAGATCTTGCACATCTTCTCCCTCTTCTTTTTCCTCTCTTTTTTCCTCCACATACTCATCCTTTTTTGACTCCCACTCAGCTAAAGAAATAATTTTGCGACTTGGACAATCAGATGCGATATGTCCGAAGCCCTGACACTTATAACACCTCTTTTGGCTAGTTTGGCTTGGATGATTTGGGATCTACTGGAGCCTTTGTGGAGCTGGGGTTTTTTGTGGAAAGGAACGGGAAGGTGGCGTGGGTTTAATGGGTTGAGGCGTGTAGCTCCCCTTGTTAGAGGGTTGCCTACGGCTTGGTGTTGAAGAATATGGCTTGGAAAAATCACACACATAGGTTCCAGATTTTCTCTGCTGCTCCACTTTATGTGCCAGAATACAAACTTCATCGAATGAGGTATAAGCTTGCAAATCAACTATGTTGGCTATTCTAGGATCAAGCCCTCCTAGATAACGAACAATAGTTTGCTCCTCAGGCTCATGAATGTCGCATTTAATCATGAGTCTTTCGAACTCACGTGTGTATTCTTCAACATTCATTTTGCCTTGTTGTAAATGGTGAAAGAGTATGTACTGATCTTGAACGTATGTGGAAGGCAGGAAACGTGCTTTCATCTTGGCTTTCATTTTATCCCAAGTACTAATTTTACTCTTTCTCTCCCTAGTTCTCTTGGCATTGAGGTACGTCCACCATAAGGAGGCGTACTTTCTCAATCTAAGAGCAACTAGCTTCACTTTTTTATCCTCAGATATTTCCTTGAACTCAAAGACTCTCTCTACAGTCTGTAACCATTCTATGAACTCATCAGGGTCTAACTTTCCTTCAAACTCAGGAATCTCAACTTTGAAATCTCCTAAGTTAGAAGTAGGTTTAGGACCCCTAATAGCCCTCACAAATGGTACTTCTTCTTCTTCTAACTCAAACAAAGCTCGATTAATATCTTCCTCATTCTCACCGCTCATTCTTCTTGGTCGTTCACTAGGCTCCTCTATTCTGATACCTCCTGATCCTTGCATCTTCTGTTTTTGCTTCACACTATCACCAAGTTGCTTCTTCATATATTCATTTTGAGCCCTGAGTTCTTGATTACTGTAGACCAATTCTTGCATTTGATTGGTAATAGCTTCAAGTTTCTCATCCATTGACATACTAGTACTCATTTTGTGATCGAGGGAAGGAAAGGCTTGAAGTGTGGATTGAGTTTAGAATGAAAAGGCAAGGATTCTTCACGTAGCAAAGTGGCACGGTCGTGCTTGTGGACACGGGGTACCCGTGCCAACTTGCTGTCCGTGGAAAAAAGCAAGAGCCGGTTTGAGTGTTTTGGAATGAGGGATGTGTTTGATGACTTACTTTGTATTTAGCTTTGGTTCAGAGTATAGGCTGGGGTAACGTGTGGTCCAGGTAAGGATCTGAACTTGCTCTGATACCAAAAATGATGTAATCCTTAGAGAATCACAAGAATTAGGTGAAGAACACTTATGAAAACAAGAGAGGGGATGTGTGTTTCTCAAGTTTAGATTAAGTGTTTAGGTTTGTTTGTGATGGAATTAAGTTAACTAATTAGGAATCCACCTAATCCTTAACTTAGGGTCCTTAACTTTGACTAGGAATCTACCTAATCAAAGATTAAGATTTCCAAGATCACCACCTTAAGTGACCAACTTAAGGATAAGCAAGGAAGGGATGAAAGATTAAGACTTCAAGTCTTAAGCTTAACACAAGTTTTTGTATTCAAAGTTGAGTGTTTTCAAAAAGAAGGCTACAAGGCCATTAAATAGGCAAGGATGGCTGGTCATAAGAAGTTTCCTCCCTAGGAGGGTAACCTTCTATGCTAAGTAAAATAGCTTACATCCGGTTCTAATATAATCCTAAATAACCGGTGTAATACCTTGACAAACAACTGAATACTAACTTTGCTAGCTAATTAATCAAGAATACAAGCTTTCCTTTTGCTGAAGGAAGTCCATTTCGGCGCCCACCATAGGGAGAAGGGAAAAATATGAAGCTAACATGTGTCCTTGAAGTGGTCAAATCCAATTTTGCCTTGTGTTCTTGTCCCATTGGTTCACATGCTTCACATTCATTGGACCACCATGCAGTATGTGTGTAGGCTTATGACTGGACCCAAGATGTTGTTTTGAGGCTAAGCAAACCCTCTTTGCTAGGTAAAACCAGCCGGCTAAGCAAGGGATATGATTAGACCAAAATAAAGGTCCATTCGTACAGCGACACTCAGCTGCTTGTCGTGGTCCAATCGGGGCGATTTTTACCTTGTTAGAAAGCTGCTGAAGACTAGTTTAATCTCCAATTTGAATCATCGCATTTGGACTTTTGTAGCTCCCGTGATTAGCAAAACATTGAAGGTATATCACTGCAGGACAAAATCTGGATAGCCCGTGAAGATGCTTGAATTTCGTGGACCAAATGAACTCCAATTAATTGAAACCACTTGGAATTGAAAGCTGAAATCTAGCTCTTGAAGGGCAGCAAAAAAAATGGACTTTTAAAACATATTTAAGCCTCCATAATTAAGTAAACAAAACCGGGCTTAACATCGGATGATATCCCGGGTAAAGCAAAAATGATCTTGCCTTGCCAAATGACTTTGGATCAAAGATTGGACTGATTTTCTGGGATCATTTGGGACCTCATGGACTAGATGATTAATCGTGGACGGTCTTCCATCAAGATGACACCTCGAGTACTCAACGATGCAGCTTGCACTTAGGGTTTATAAATATTAAAACTTGCCTAACATGTTTTTAGCGCCGTTGCTGGGGAGTTAGCGCTTTTTAATATTAGAGTTTACTTGAGCATTCGAGGCTCGGCCTTTAGAAAATCCCAAAAAAAACAATTTAAAAATTCAAAAATTTGAAAAAGTTAAGATGGCTATTTTCCATGTACCTCAATTTGAGCATGAGCCTTTTGGGCAATACTTGTCGAGATTGAATGATTATCATGCTCAATATGTGCTTATTAACGTGAAAAATAGGAAATGTGTGATATTATGCTTGAGGAGATAACACATAAGACTCGAGCCATCTTTGAGTCCATGTGTTGATGATAGGTAGGATTGGTTTGAATCTTTGGCTCAGTGTAAATGGCAATGTGAGAGAGCTAAGGATTCATTCCATCACTATTCTCTTTATGCTTATGATATCTGCTTTTATTGCCAATCTTTTAACCATAACATAAATTCTTGTTCTTATTATGATGTTTCCGATGAATGTTATGCTAGACTTGATGCCATGATAGGTACAATGAATGAGCAACATGAGCACTTTGTTAGTGAGATGAGCGAGTGTGGTCTATTGCACGAGACCGATCCTAGTCTACCTTGCCCTAAACTTGAGGCTAGTCTTTATGATGATTGTGAGTTTTCCCTTCCCCTAGAGCTTAATGTTGTTGATGATGCACTTTTGATCGACCTAGGGGAAGTGTTTGACCATCCTTTGACCTCCTTGTCATCTGTTGCTTCATCCTTTTCTAGCACACCTATGGACACCAGTGTTAGTGACTCGATCTTACTTGATTTTCCCTTCCTTTAGCTCAGTGCATGGGGTTAGAGATGGGTAAGACTTCTCAGGGTGATGTCAGCTCTATGGAGGATGATTTCCTTACTTGGTCAAAAGAACTTACCTTGGTTGAGTAACATCTTAAGGAGGTTCCTCTCGAGGAGTTGTGCGATGGTAGTTTGGTGGTTAGTGCTGCTCCTAGCATTGAGTATATCGACCCAATTTGTACCGAGCCACTTGACTTGCCCCCCATTTCATCCTCCTTACTTCCCAGCACCCCCTCTCACTTGCATGCATTCCATGAGTCCCTAGGTGATATTAGTGGGTATAATCCCTCCTTTGACCCTTATTGTGCGTACCTAGAGGACGTGCATAGGAAGAACCCATGGAGTACATTCTTTGATTATGCTTTCGATTTTCCTATGGCTTTCGATGAGCTTAAGAGGGCATTGAATTTCTTCACCACGATCTTATTATTGCTCTCTTACTCACATCCTTTTGAGATGCATGCAACAGCGTGCGACAAGTTCCTACGAGCTTTGAAGGCATCTGAGTTGAAATCGCGAGTCTTGAGAGACAAGGAGTGGCTGATGCTCATTGCGCCCTTGTGGCATAGTTTGGGCACATTCAGTGCCCAGCCTGGTATATTCGTTCTAACTCTCCTTTCTTTTTATTTTCTTTCTTTTCCTTTTTGTTTAGTTGGGGATATTAGGTTGTGTTTAGTTGTGGATATTAGGTTGTGTTTTTCTTGGTGATCACTAATGGCTATGATCACCTTTTTGCTTTGTTTTCTTTTTATGTATTTTGTTTTGTGTGTCCTGCGTGTTTGATTTTGTCTTCTTTGTTTTTGCGTGTTTGTGTGGCGGTAGTGACTCTTCGGCTCCCAATGAGGACATTGTGAGATTTAGGTATGGGGGTTTGAAGTCATATACTTTTTTATGCATATTTTTAATAAAATTTTTGGATTTTTGTATAGTTTTTCTTACTGGCATTGGTGAAGGTTTGTGCTATTCTGATCACCTTAAATCTCTTGTACTTTGACTATTAGCTTGTATGTAAGTGGGATGTGCATGATAGATCTTTGTCCTCAATGTGTCATTCTAGGCTCGAATTCTAACCCCAATTGTTCATTATCGATGTGTAATCCAATCCTTTTTTATACTATCATCATTAGCTTAGGGTCTTAGTCTTCCATGATTGGTTCTCCTACTTGTCTTGAACACAATTACTTTAGTCCTTGTTTGCTTTTCGAAAAAAAAGAAAAAGAACAGAAAAAAAGAAAAGAAAAGAATATAAAAATCTAGAATGACAAGTATTCTTTTGAGGCAAGCGCTACTGACAGTTACCCTTTGAGGCAATATTGCTAATGGGAAAGCGTGCTTTCGGTGCTAATACGTCAATTATGAAGTTTGTATCCGTCAAGTGGGATTGAGTCGATTCGGGTAAGCTTGAGTTCTAAGATGATGATACACTTGCACACCGAGCACTGGAATGGACTTATATTGTGCTGATGTACAATGAAGTGAAAAGTTAGGGCTTTGATGTCATCTATGAGGATAGAGAACCTCGATGTATACATTATGTCTATATGCTAGCTAATATCCTTATTACAAGGGTGATTTGGGTGGTTAGAATTTGTACAGCTATCTCTATTATATACATTTGTGTTTTATTTGTAAATATAAAAAGATTTTCTATTTTTCTCTCTCTTTTTATTCTTCTTTTTCAAGATTTTATGGGTATATCTTCTGCAAACCTACACGAGACCTTACTTGTCCACTTGGGAGAATGGAGGGGTTTAAAGGGCTTGTTGCATATGCTAAATGCAACCCTGTGATTCATAGGAAAGGAAGCTAGGTTCTTAGGATAGTTTCTCCTTTGATTTGCTCGAGTACGAGCAAAAGACATGTGTGGGGGTATTTGTTATGCAATAATTTATTGTATTTTACATGCCTCTTTCACCTAATTTTTAGACCGTATAATAACTTAATCTTTAGGATTTTTATTTGTTTTTTTTACTTTTGTAGGTAATAAGATCAATCAAGCAAATCTCGTAAAAAGGACCAAAGATGGAACAAGAATAGATGGAAGAACGCAAAGCAATCGATGACGCAGGCCGTGCCGCCATGCCAACAATTCGGCACGGGGTACCCGTGCCAACCAAGCACGGGGAGACCATGCGACCAGGCACGACCGTGCACCGCCTCCTGGCTCGCTCGCTCGCCCGATTTTGTTATTGCTTTAATTTCCTTGCTAGTTTATATTTGTGTTCATGTTTGTGTGTCTAGTTGTAATTAGGTTTAATTGTGTTTGTGATGCTTAGTTGTTGGTTTGCATTGATTTGGATGGCGATTAGCCTCTTGATAGCTAATTGATCTTGTTTAGGCCTTTGCCGACCTTATTTATGCTTAAATTTAGAATTTTCTTTCATGCCCGCCAAGTGCTCAATGAAATGTTTGAAAGAGCTTTCATCCGTGTTTTGAGGCATTCGACCTATGTTGAGAGGTGAGGTTGATTGTCTAGTGTGGGTAAAGAGAATAGTTGGGATTTGGACATAAAAATAGTCTGATCGCTAGTTAGGTCAAGGGTTGTCAATCTTGTAGTCTAATTAAGCTAATTCCATAAAAATAGGATGTTAGAACAATTATACTAGCTCATGACCCTTGATAGAGGGCTTGTGTGGTCTTTGATAATGCAACCGATCATCTCTAAATACTAGCATAACTTGGAAACATTAAGGTTTAACTTGATTAGCTGGTTTATCTTAGGTTTAATTATAATCAAAGTCTTTGTTTTTATTTTTGTAGTTTAGTTCTATTTTCTACCCCCCTTTTTGTTTTGCCTAGCTTGAGACGCTTGAGTGAGCTTTAGTATTTGGGAACCCAACTCCCTGTGGACGACACCTCGAGTACTCAACGATACACCTTGCACTTGGGTTTATAAATATTAAAACTTCGCTAACATTTTCCTTCAAAATTTTTGACGGCTCAACTTTCAATCAAAATAGTCCGTCAAAAATTACCTCGAGATCCACACAACCTGATAGGACGTCAAAATTCTTACTTTTCCGCCAAAATTTCCATCAAAACTTTTGACGGCTCAACTTTTCATCAAAATAATCCATCAAAAATTACATCGAGAACCGCATGACCGACACACCATCAAATTTTTTGACGGATCAATTTTCCGTCAAAATAGTCCGTCAAAATTTAAATGCAATTTTATAATGATTTCTTCTTATTTTTCTCTCATAATGTTTCTATGTGATCTTTCAAGATGTGATTTTGCCTCATATCTCAGGGCTTTTTGCTAGAAAGAATCTATACTTTGCGGTACTAGATGGAAATAATATGTGCTTAAGCAATCTCTCACAAGCATACACGTACTATACTTATTTCAGTAATCTATACTCTAAAAAACATTGATTTCCCTAATTCTAACTTGTCATTAACCATGTTTTCCTAGTTAAGAATTGTTGTGAATAAATACACTCATAGTGCGGACTATTGGGAGACATTTTTTAAGTATCGATTAAATCCGACTAACATCTCAAAGTACAGTTTATTGCTAGTAAAAACCCATGCAATTTGTTCTTTATTTTGTATAAAATTATGTAATTAAGAAGTACATAAAAAGTTTAATTTATTTTTACTTTTTATTGTCCCTTTTCTAGCATACAAATTAGATCTCATCTAGGCGATCACCTAAGAAGATCATGTCTTTACATTGTTAATCACCAAAGACTAATCTTAAAGGAATATAGATAATTGCATGAAACTTAGAAATTCTATGCTTTCTTTTGATATCCTAAGTAGAGGCCATTTTAGGGTGGGAATGGTGGTATTAGGAATTTCCTTACTATTAGTTGTACCTTCACTCCCAGATTGACTTTTTTGGCTGGTAGCCTTACAGACATAGTAGTCCCCATCTGGGATTGTAAGGTTGTTTTCTAAAAGATCTTTCTAAAAAAATTTTTCAAAATTTTTCAAACTATAAAATATGATGGCGAATATTCTAATTTTCATCATAACTTAAACCTTCCCAAACCATGCATGCCCCTTTGAAATACGCCTCTTAGCCGGCACTTCTCTAAGCTTGGTGCTCGAGGTCGCGACACTCAGCCAGGATGGCAAGTGGCAACATATGACATCTCGGGCCCTTATAAGACAAAGCAATCATTACACAAATCCCAGAAAAAAAATCAAAAATAATAAAGGAAGAAAAGGCATCATTTACTGTGCATCATCACCCTGACAACGAATCCACCATATGAGTTAGTAGAAAGCAGACATGGGGCATGTCATTCTGCTCATCATAGCAATGTTCTCATCTTGGTTATATCTACAGCATAGCAAAACATATCTCTAGGAAAAATACCAATAGCGTACATATAAGTCAAAAGGTAGCAAGTAACTTACCGCACCAATTATCAATAACATGTTGGAGCTCCATGATCTTAAAATCACACACTTTGATCACTACTTGTAGCTCCATGACAAAAAGGCTTGTGTACTATGTCTCATAGCCCACTACGAGGACTTGGCTCTAGTCTCAAAAATCTAGAAGTGAAGTGTTAGCATAACTAAAAAAAAAAAAAAACAAAAGAAATGAATATGAATTCCCAGAACTTAAGGAAGGAATAATAGGTCCTAGAAGACAAGTTTCAATGGAATCCAAATAGGTTCATTTATAGGAACAAGCCTGACACAGTTCTTTAGTAGTCACTGGCTCTATCTCCTCTAGTTTCAGAGTCACTATTATCATAGTAAAGGTAGGAAGTCCTCCAAGATGAGGTGTGAAGTTATTCAGGCAACACCTACCGAGTCATCTACTCCTCTAGGTACCATACATACCCAAGTGGGTTTGGTATTGGCACCCAGTGGAGGGAAAGTGTCATAGCCCTCTCCAAGAAAACTGAATAGGAAGTTAGCCCCATTCCAAGACTTTTAGTTAACCTGCACTAAGAATATGAAGTGCACAAAATGAATAACATAAATAGATGAAGAAAACTGATGTTGTCGAGTACTAGGGCAATCAATCTACCCCAAAGACAGTCAATATCTCTAATGTAGTTTATCTCCCAAACCGATTAGCCTCTCAAACAGCAACCCATCATCAGGACTCGCTTGGGGCTGGAGACTCTGCACTTTTATGAGCCTCTCTGAACTAATGCTAACACAAAATCGAAAAAGATAGCCAAGCAATCTAAGGTTATTTTTTCCCCAACATAAAAATAATAAGCAACCCAATTTCTTCTCCAACACAAAAGTGATGGACCCCAACTTTTATTGCAAATACCTACTATAAACCATCCAAAATGTTCTCTTGAACCCACTACCTATTCCGTCAGCAAATAGATGGTAACTAAAGCAAAAGAATGATGCAAGGAGCTCATCCCCGATTTAATTGAGAAATCTCCGGAATATCCTATAAGTTGCACATCAAGGGAAAGTGCACCTAGTCTGCTTCAAGAGCAAAAATAGATGTCCTAAGTACAAGGCCCAAGAAGAAACAAGCTTATGCCCAAGACTAGAACACTTTTTGTGCAGTGCAACCTCCAGAGAATATTTTAGGAAAATGCCTTACATTTGTTAGCATATAACACAAAGACCAAAAAGTGTTTAAAGGCATGTTCTATCATCCTTCAATGTAATATCATACCTTAAAGGAATCTCCCAACAAATGACCCTAGGCAACATAAAGAAATTATATTTGGTCACAACCATCTCACCCACCGAGAGTTGAAATGTGCTGGTGGTGTCCCTAAACCACTTCAGTTATACCTAGCTCACAAATCAATTGCTTTTGCTCTAATTGCTATATATCCTAATACAAGGATACAACTTAGAATTCCTTAGCATGTTCTTTATATTTTAAAGAAGCGATTGATAAGAAATGTACATCTTCTAGATAAACCAATATGCTTTGATAAAGACATAGTCCTAAGAAATTTCCGTAACTGCCATGTGAATAACCTATAATGAAAATTAAGAAAATTCAAAAGACAAGAAACAAAGAAACTCAAGTTCCATGGCCACCTAGGTGGAAATGTGCATGTGCATCTCTTTAAAGTACGAAAGATTACTACTGTTGACACACCAAAATAGGGCCCAACCTTTAACACAAAATAGTCCTCCTATAAGCGGTCATCCCCCTGACAACAAGCAGGCCTAGAATGACAAGGGTCAACCATCTAGCTATTTAAACACATAAAAAGGGAAATATTTCAAAAGTCATGCCCATGACGATCTTTGTCGAATATCCACAAAAGTTTGCTGAATAAATCTTTATATAATATCCCCACAAGCTTCGTGAATTACTCCAAGTTATAACTATGGTTATTCTACATGTATCACGCACAAAATCAGACTTAAACAAGCTTTTTTATAAAAGAATGAATACGGCCCAAATCAGGTAGCACAAAACCAATTGAGGCAAAATATGCTCAAATTAAATGGCCATGAACAATATATACTTTGCACTTATGACACATAATAAACTTCTAATAAGAAATAGTCAAGGTTGAACCGACCCATGGATTAAAACGAAGAACAGGGATTCAAACCCTCAAGGTGTATTCAAAATTATTTTCACCACACATACATAATACTTGAAATCTTACTACATTGTGACTTGAGTCGTTCTCTAGAACAACAACCAAGTAATAACAAGCCTACATTGTTCCACAATCTCAAATTATGTGGAGCTATCCAAATGACAAAACCCCTTGAGCCCTCTATTTGAATTTCAAAGTCAATAATTCTAAAAAATGCATGTTCTAATCAAGGCAAATTGGCATAGAGTGGCAAAAAGTACCTTTATAATACATCCCTCAGCTTAAAATAGGAAAAAATGACGGCTTTAAAAAGAGAACCAGTCGAAACAAAGAAGAAGAGGAAGTGTAGCAATAGTAAGACTCAAAATGTGACATTTAATCACAACTCATTTCACTTAGATCTTAGCTTTTGATAATGTTAAATTTAGGGTATGTTCTTTTTCTGTTTGCAGGAAATAAACCAAGGGAAGATAGTATTGGGGTCTTTGAGGATTAATGGAGTATAAAACATGTGAAGAAAACTCAACAATTGAGCTCAAAGGGCTTTAAGAGGCGCATAAGAAGTGGAATCAAGCACCACTAGGTTTACCATGAAGGAAGACTAGGCTTACCTAGGTAAAACTTGAAGCAAGACTAGGTCTACCTAGGTAAAGCTTGAAGCAAGCCAGGGTAATCCAAGTAGCACGGTGGCACTATCTATCTTACCACCTGGTACGGCTATATTACTGAATTCGTATAATTTACCATTGATATCTAGGGGAGGCTATGCCAGCTAGCATGGCTATACTATTCCCCCAATAGCATTACGCTAAAAGCTCGCTTTTCCGCTTGTTTTGGCAATAACTTCCACCTCCGTTTTGAGTGATTCGTTTTTTCTTTCGCTAAAAGCATATTGACTCTAGCTTCTAATGACAATAATTTAATAAGGCCTGTATTATGTGGAAACAGATATGAGTAAAATAGTGAACAAATCACATTTTCAGTGCGTGCCTCAGTAATGACCTTATATCTTTTCCGTTGCTTATTGAATTTTGGTATTTAATATGTCACTCCAAAGCTTAATTAATGAAGACTATCGACATAAAAACTCACTAATTTTATATTTCCTAAAGCAGATCTCAACTAGATGTCAAACACTTGAATTTGGCATATTAGGGCTTTTAGATTCTTTTGTTTTTCCTTCTTTCTATTTCTTTCGGACTTGAATGAAGGATTACTTTGCTAGGCCCCTAAATACACAAATTGTGTTATATTTTTATCATCATGTATTTTATAAAATTTAAGATGCCATTTTTAGGCGTCTATAGTTATCCCCAATTCTGATCAAGCTGAAGTAAGGTGAACATCAAAGTAATTGTCTTCACTGGTAGCTGCCTATTTGGCAGCGATGATGTGATACCTAAACCTGGGCCTTAAGACTCTTCAAATTCGACATTCGCCAACTTTCTCCATGAAGGTAGCTAATGATAGGAAATCCAAACCTGGCCGTGGAGGGTCTTGAGATTTGGTACCTGCCAACTTTCACTGTAATGGTGGCTAATGATGTAAAATCTAAACCTAGGTGCTAAGGGTCCTAAGATTTGGCACCCACCAACTTCCGCATTGACAGTGGCTACTGATGTGAAAATCAAGCCTGGCCACTGAGAGTCCTAAGATTTGGTGCCTGGCGACTTTTGCCATGACCGTGGTTGACGATGTCCCATTGTACTAGGAGCCAACAATGTTGTTGAAATGTCCCAGGAGCCAACAATGTTGTGGAAATGTCCCATTGTGCCAGCAGCTAGAGGTTCTGAATTTTAGCCTTTTCCTTATCTACTGGACCCTTCACTAGTCTAGTAGAGCTTTTACTGACCTAGCGAGTTTCGATGTTAACGTTTCGCTAGTTTAGTGGACCTTTCTCTGATCCAGTAGATATTTCAATATTCAGTGGATCTTGATTTTGGTGGCGTGAGAGCTTGTAACCAAATTGCCATGAACTTAGTGGTGTCTGAGCCTGAAGACCTGTAGCAAGATCCCCGTGAATCTAGTAAAGTGAAATCTTGTAATTTCAATTTGTCAGATGTTAAAGGGCCCAAGGCTCCTAATTTAACCTTTTGGTGGTTAGTGTTGATGTCATTTCCTTTTTATAGGAGCCTAATTACCTGAAGTTTAGCTAAAGTCCTTTCTACTAGGATGCTGGTGAGTTGTTCCTTTGATATAAGGGTGATGGTGCTAGTGTAAAGCTTGCTCTGAGAATGGATAACCCATTTTGCCTAAGCCTGATTAAAGCAATAGTAAAAGTATGGATGCCGTATATAGCAGCTGTTGATATAATCTTAAAAACCTTCAACGTAGGTCCATGGCTGACTGGGCTTGTGTGCCCTTCCTGTAGGATTGTTGTCATGTCTAAATATGCACCTCTTTGATCCAGGATTATTAAGTGACTGAGGTAGAGAGTAGTCTAGCAGATAGGCTAAAGGCTATATAGATGCAAGTGCACTTACTAGCCTAAGTCAGACTATACATGTTTGATGCCTATGAAACCTCAATTATGCTAACTATGGGATATGTAAATGAAACTCAACACTTGAGCTCAAAAGGCTCGAAGAGGCATATGGAGGAGTGGAATCAAGTGCACCTAGGTTTTACCTAAGTGAACCTTGAAGCAAGACTGGGTTTAATAGGTAAACCACGAAACATAAACCTGGGTAAGCCAAGTCACATAGTGGCACTATCTATCATATCACATAATGCAATCATGTTATCATAATTTGTATAATTTGCTTTTGATATCCAGGGGAGGCTGTGCCACCTGGCATGGCCATACCATTCCCTCAATGCCACTACCATAAAAGTTCCCTTATTCCCTAGTTTGTGCCATAACTTTCACTTTCGACCCTAATTTTGAGTGATTGTTTTTTATTTATTAGAAGCTTATTGAGTCTAGTTTCTAATAATGTTTTAGTAATTTTTGTATAAGTGTGGAAACTATATAAATAAAACAGCGAACATGTGTCATTTTTAGCACAGGTCTTAGCAATAAACTTATCTCTTTTTCGTTGCTTATTGGATTTTGGTGTATGATATGTCATTGGAAAGCTTAATCAATAAAGAATATCAATATGTAGATCCTATAATCTTATGCTTCATAGCGTTGATCTCAATTGAATGTCGAACACTGTTAATTTGGATATATTAGGGCTTTTAGGTTCTTTCATTTTTCCTTCTTTTTTTTTTTCTTTTAGCCTTGAATTAAGGTTTACTCTGTTTGGACCTTAATTACATAAATTGTGCCATATTTTATCATCAGGTATTTTATAAAGTTCGGGATGTTATTTTTAGGCATCTATAGTTATTCCCTACCTTAGCCAAATAAGAGTAAAGCGAAGGTCATAGCAATGAGCTTCACTTGCAGCTCCCAATTTGCCAGTAATAATGTGATACTCGAACCTCGGTACTAAGGGTCTTGAGATTTAATACCTGCCAACTTTCGCTGTGATGGATGCAGATGATGGGAAATCCAAACCTAGCCATTGAGCGTCCTAAGATTTGGCACTTGCTAACTTTCGCCGTAACAATGGTTGATGACATGAAATCCAAACATAGCTACTAAGCGTTCTAAAATTTAACACCCACTAACTTCCGCTGTGATAATGGATGATGATGTAAAATCCAAAGTGATCCACTAAGGGTCCTGAGATTTGGCGCCCTCCAACTTTTGTCGTGGCAATACCTGATGATGTCCCATTGGTGCCAGGAGCCAGCATTATTTTTGAAATGTCTCGTTATGCCCTAAGCAAGCAATGTTGTTAAAATATCACATAGTGTCTAGAGCCAGTAGTTCTGAATTTTAACCCTTCACTAGTCTAGCAGACCATTCATCAATTTCACAGACCATTTACTGGACTAACAGATCTCGATACTAACCTTTCCCTGGTGTAGCGTACATCTTGCTGCCCTAGCAGACCTTTCTCGATCTAGTGACATGAAAGCCCGTAGCTAGATTGTTATGAACTCGGTGGTGTCTGAGCCTCAAGACCAATAGCTAGATCCCTGTGAACTTAGCAATGTGAAACCTTGTCATTGGTCAGGTGTTGAAATGCCCAAGGATCCTAGTTTGATCCTTTTTGATTGGTGCTGATTTTATTTCCTTCTGGCAGGAGCTTGATAACCTAAAGTTTTGTTGACGTTCTTTCTATGAGGACGTCCCTTTTAATATAAGGGCGATAATGCTTGTGTAAAGCTCGCTTTGAGAATGGATGCCCCACTTTGGCTAAGCCTAACTAAGGTAATGGTTAAAGTATAAATGTCTTCTATGACATGTTGATGCAATCTTAAAAATCTTTAGCTTAGGTTCATGCTTGATCAGGCTTGTATGGCCTTCCTATAAGATTGTCATCACATCTTAATGTGCAGTCTCTTTAATCCAAGGTTCTTAAGTGATCAATGTAGAGGGTACTTGATAAGTGCTTAATATATACATCATTTTAGCGGTAAAATGATCAATGTAGAGAGTACGAGATAAGTGCTTAATGTATGCATCATTGTAGGGCCATTTTGTCACATTTTTAGGAGAATTATGTTCTTTAAGTTGCTATTTATACTCCTATTCTCGATTTATCCTTGGGTATGGTTGTTTGATATGTTTTACAAAATCTTAAGCCATTTCGACCCAGCATTTGACCCTCATTGAATGTATTTTGACCTCCCCCAAGGACACGCATGTGATGCTATGCCCATGGAGCAAGAGAAGAGCAGAAATACGGTTCCAGCCACGACCACGGACGGACTGTGGTGCCTGCCACGAGCCGTGGTGAGCTGTGTAACTATGACCTCTTTGTCTTCCTTCAGCTGTGTGGCTGAAAACATCCATGTTCTTCTATAAAATCCCATTTTTCAGCAGAGGGAAGAGGAGGAGAAGAGAAAAAGAAAGCATAGCTTAGTTTAGTTTTTTTCTCAAAATTTTACTCTTTAGTTAGTTGTTTTTAGTTTGATTGGTGATTTAGTGAGAATTCTTGAGTATGAGTTCGGTTTCAAAGCAATTTGAAGCCCTTGGTTGAAGGCTGTTTTTGCCAAGCCTTTCCCTCTCAGATTTTCGTAGAATTATTGGTTAGCTGGTGAATCTTTAATCATGTGTGAGTAGTTTATCTTTTGTCTAGAGATTTATTTGTTAATGAAAGTGTAATTGGATCATGTTTATTATTAAAATTATGCTTTGACTCGTGATTGGTTTGATTCCATTTTATCAAGTGATTTTTATGTCGTAAGTGGATTCTTGGCCAAAGTTTGCTTGCACACTTGAAACAATTGAGTGAAAAACTGAAAGGTGACATTCGATTGTTAGACTGCGTGATGAAAGCTAATAAAGCGTCGACTTGAAAGAGAAATTTGCGTGTTAGGAGGACTAAAGAGTAATCAAAAATATTTAACCTGGATTAAGGAAAATTAGTTTGAAAGAATAACTTTTGTTTAGTTTTGGCAAATTTGGATGATTTTGAAAGAATATACTGAATTTTTGGATAGATTAAAATTCCTCAAAATTATCCGATTAGAGAAAAGCGTATGTTGATATAGTCATCTTTCTTAACTGTATAAATCCTTAGACGTTTTCTTCTAGATTAAATTTAGAATTACTAGATTTGAAGTTGTTGAATCAAAACCCTTGATTTAGTATTTTCTTAGCAGATTTTGATAGGCAAAGCTCAATAGATTACTTTGGTCTCTGAGGACGATCTTTTTATCTATATTATCACTGCCTCTGGGCTTGCGGCAATGGTCAAGCTTTTGGCGCCACTGTCAGGAATCAATTTGTTAACTATTGAGTTAGTCTTACGAAAGTGACTAAGCATTTTATTGTCTTTTATTCTTTTTTATTATTAATTTCTTGTTTGATTACACTGGTAGTGTTGGTGATAGTGCTTACAGGAATCTTCCCCGTTCATGTGAAGTTCAATCATCTGCGAACCTGATCCCGAGATCAACAGGACTTTTCAGTTAAGAACAAAGAAGCAAAAGATTGAAGAACAAAGACACAAGGTAAGAAGAATTCCAACAAACATGGCGGGAGGAGGAGGTGACCAAAGACGAGATCTTCGAGATTTCGCTACCCCTGGAGTTTAAGGGATCGCCTCAAGCATCGCTCGCCCAAACGTTGATGCTAATAATTTCGATCTCAAACCAGCACTCATTTCTGTGGTGCAACAATCCCAATTTGGAGAAGCTCCTCTGGAAGACCCAAATCTGCACCTCTCGGCCTTTTTAGAGGTGTTTAATGGGGTCTCTATTGACGCCATTTGATTGCAATTTTTTTCCTTCTCACTAAGGGATAAGGTAAGAGTTTAACTATATTCTTTCCCATTGGGATATATCACCACATAGGATGGGCTTAAGGAATCAGATCACCAACTTCACTCAAAAAGATGAAGAGATGCTCTATGAAGCTTGGGAGCGGTTTAAAGATTTGCTGCGTTTATGCCCCCATCGTGGTCTTCAACGTTGGATGACTGTTCAAGCTTTTTATAATGGTGTGACCTAACCTATAAGGTCCACTATTGATGTGACAGCAGAAAGTACCTTGATAAACAAAACTGAAGATGAAGCCTATAACCTAATTGAGGAGATGGCACTTAACAACTTTCAATGGTCCATCGAACGAGGCCAACCAAAACGAATTGGAGGTAAGCTTGAAGTTGATGCAGTTACTTTACTTTCTGCTAAAGTAGATGCTGTGACTCAAAGATTGGACAGAATGAACGTTAATGCTGTAAATTCTATTACCCTTCCCGTATCTGAAATTTATGGTTTTATTAAGCATGTGAGTTTGAATTGTCAAGTTGGGAGTCCTTTTTCCCAAGACTCTAGTGAAGTGAACTATGTTCAAAATTTCAACCCGAGACCGACCAACGACCCTTACTCTAGTACCTACAATGCGAGTTGGAGGAACCATCTAAATTTCTTATATAGGTCTAATCCAAACCCTTCGAATATGCCCCCCTAATGAATGCTAAACCACATACCAATTTCCAAAGACCTCCTTTCCCTTCTCAAGTGCCCCAAAAGTCTAATTTAGAAGCAATGACGGAAAGTATGCTTATGGTACAACAAAAGCAAGATGAGTATATTAAGTAATTAGCCTCTAAGGTTGATGTGCTCACAACTCACAATAAGATGTTGGAAACCCAAATAGCCCAAAAAGCTATCTTTTCGTCTACGCTCCCATATATACTTCCTAGTAAGCCCAAACCTAACCCTCATGAGCAATGTAGCTGTGTTACCTTGAAGGAAGAAGTCCCTTTATTGACCCCGATGACATACCAATGGAAGAGGGTAGAGAAACAATTATAGTTGGAGATAAGGAGAGAAATGATGGTGGCAAGTGACCACTACCTGCCGCAAGCGCACAGGTAGTTACAGTATGGATAAAAGATATCGTTTCTTGAGCCTAGTCTTGTCAGAATATGCTAAGCAAAACTCTATTTCAAGTGGTTCCACTTAACTACTACAAATGAACTTGTCTAAATCAATAAGGGAAAAATGTTTAGGAATTTTCGCAGTTATGGAAGAGAATTGGATCAAAACTAATAAACATGTGCTATTCTCTAATTGGTTAATTTCGAGAAATTGCAATCCTTTTTAGAAACTTGATCTATTTTTTTGAAATCAATCAAATTTGCCTAAAATAAGCAAACGTCGTTCTTTTAAACTAATTGGACTTAATTCAAGTTCAAAGTCTTCGATTACTTACTAGCCCTCTTAACATATAAATCTCTCTTTCGAGATGAAATTATGCTAAGTCTATTCAAACAGTCCAACAATCAAATGTCGTCTTTGGAATATTCACTCAATTGTTTCAAGTGTGCAAGTAAATTTTGGCCAAAAATCCACTTGCAACATGTTAAACACTTGACAAAACCAAATCAAACCAATCATGAAAATAAGCACAATTGACTAAACTAAAACATGATCCAATACACATCCACAAACTATTAAATTCCTAAACTAGGAAAACTACTCAGACATGATTAAAGATAAACAAACTAATCAAAAAAATCGGCGAAATCTGAGCGGAAAGGGCTTGACTGAGATGGCCTTCAACAAGGGCTTCAGAACCGCCTTAGGATCAAAGGTCTAACACTCAAAACTTACACAAAAGCAAAAAAAAAAAAGAATAAAGTTTGAAAGAAAATAAACTAAGCTAATCTAATCTTCACTAGGCTAATTCTACTTGCTTTACTTGCCATAGATTTCTCTTCCACGCTACTGAACGTTGCTATTCACAGAAAATTCCAATTGATCTCATCCACACAGCAAGGGAAAACAAAGAGGCAGTAGTTACAGGCCTGCCATGGTCTGTGGCATCCACCATGGTCTGACTGTGGTCTGTGCTGGAACCGATTTCTTGCTCTTTTCTTACTCCACGGGTATAGTAACTCATGAATGACTGTAGGGGAGGTCAAACTTAGCCATTAAAGGGAAAATGCTGGGTGAAAAGGCTAAAAATCCTGCAAAACACATAAAACAACTACACACAAGCATCAATCGAGAATAAGAGAGTGAACAACATCATTAAGCATAGAATTCTCCTAAAAATGAGGCAAAACAGCCCTAAACAGATGTATATATTAGGCACTTATCAAACTCCCCTATGCTTAAACTATTGCTTGTACTCAAGTAATGCAAAAACTAAAAAGGTATACACAACCTTCTCAGGATAGACATAGCTAACATTCAAATGGCAAAGATGATCCAACGGTAGCTCAAAAAGATGCAAAAATATCATTAACAAACAGAATAGGGAATGAAATTTCAAAAGCTTTTTAGAGACCACAATGCAAAACTTAAATCAATCTTCCCCCAAATTGTCAAATACAATTATTCTAACATATGAAACAAGCGAAACTAGTAAGGTTGGTAGAACCTCATTATAGTTATGTGGCACTCAGTACTCATGTGTTTGATAATGCATATATGAAGGTTCTTTCAATTCTCATTCCTTGGACACAAATCTATCTTAGGCTTGACAGGATTCTCAAATTAGCCACCAGTAAAATACAAATGCACTAAACAATCATGAGGACTTTCATAGGGATGTAACGGGGCTTAAGGTAAAGGTAAGAAGGGAACAAATGTTTTTGGATATGAGGAGCCAGAAGCCAAAGACTAAGAGCTCAAACAATTCCAATGCATCATACTATATCCTTCTCGAACCATATCAAAATAAATCCCAAAATGAAAAGAGAAAGAGCCAAAAATCACCCATATCTTTCATTCCTACCAAGGCTAATCACTTTCTTCGAAATTTTTTCCTTTCTTTTTTTTTTTTAATTCATACATTTCTTCTTTTTTTTTGCTTTCTTTTGTTTTTCCTTGTTCCTTTTTTTTGTTTTTCAAAAAGGAATAGCCAATGGAATTTCATAACGAACTTTAAAATCGAACTCTTCTCTAAACTTTACACAATAAAACAAGGGATTTATCAAATGTTCACATCTCTGCACCAAACAGCCAAAATTCACTAAAGAAAATAACAATCCACCTTGCTAACGCCCTATCAAACTCAACGTAAAAGAATGTAACGCCCCTCTAGCCTTGGCTTAAGGGTAAGACAAGTATTTGGCCATGGGCTAAAAATAGAAGGTCCAAAAAAACAGTTATAGGCTTAAAGAGGCTAACAATGGATACGATACACAACAAGGGTGGCTATTTGGCCGTGAGTTTAAAAAAATCAAAGGAAAAAAAATGCCTCAATCATATTGCCTAAATACATATGCGCAATGTGATCTTGAATGAGAATCAAAGTAAGTGCTAGAGAAGTGACGTCAATGAAGAGTCACACATAAAAGAAAATATGAGACTAATAATGATAAACAGTCTCTACAGACTTAAAGTCTCACGGGACATCGATCGAAGTCAAAACTAGCTCACTAGCACACATGCCAAAATTTTACGTAAAGGCTCACCGGGAAAATCAATTCACATCCCACATGTGGTCAAAACATGGAGCACAGTTCGAAGATTCATTCGCAAACTTTTACGCACAATTCGAGCGAATCAAAGGATCAAACTAAAACCAAAGAAAGCTACCAATTCTATAGAGATCATCATTAGAGGATTTTTCTTTTCTTTTGTTTTTTCTTGTGTTTTTTTTCTTTGTATATGTGTGGGTTTTTTTTTTTTTTTTGGGCATGCTCCTACAAACAATGCAAACTAAAATGCAAAAGAACTAACAAAAGAACTAACAAAAGAAAGAAACTAAAATGCAACCTAGAAGAAAACTAAATGCATTACTAAAGCAAAACTAAAACAAAAACTATAAAAAACTACAACTAAAAATATATACAAAGCAAAAACAAACATACCAAATAAAAATAGGCATCAAATGTTAAATATGATAACTAACTCCCCCATGCTTGAATCACACATACCCCTTAATGTGGGCACATCATAGTAAAAAAGGAAGGGGAGTACCAGAAATCAAAATCAGAGAAGAAGAGTTAGAGGAGGATGGGGTGGTTGTCCATAGGAGATATGTCAATCTCGTTAGGTCTCTAGACATGCCATATAGTCTTGGAAATATTGGGTCTGGGAAGCAAGCAACCCATGAACCTCATCGTGGCGCTCTTTGACAAAGTCTCAAAGAGCGGCGCTCTCTGAATCAACAAACTCTCAGAGGGAAACTTGTTCCTCTTGAATGGACCTAAGGGTGTCTTGGATATCAGAATAGTTAGGTGGGGGTGGTTGAGAGGAAGAACTAGGTCCTACTTGACTAGAATGAGGGGAGTTCGTGCGGTACAGGCCGAACAACCTCATCATCACCAGATACCCAGTAAAGGTTACCTCAGTGAAGCAAAGTAGTGCGATCAACATTGGGAAGCGGCAAAAACCAGTCCCTAGGGTAAATTCAACACAAATGGCCAGCCTCAACTTTGCAAAAATTCATAATTTCAAAAGCAGCTTGATCAAGCCCCTCAGACCCAGAAACTCTATCCTCAAGAATAGGCTCAATACCCAAGAATCTAACAACAGTAGTTACAATTCCACTAACGACTATCCGACATTCAGTGCTAACAGCAACACTATGCAATTGCCTAGCTAAAAATGAACCTAGGTCAAGTTGGACACCATCAAGCATACAGGACAGGGAGTACAACTTAGAAAGTCTCGGGACATTCAAACTATCATCCCGAGCAAATAGAGAATAAGGAAGGATGCGCTGAGCTACTCTAATGTAAGGGTTCCTTATATGTGTACATTTCAATAAACTGGTATTGTACCTAACACTCCCCAAAAGTTGACCCCAAAATGCATTTGGGTTGAATTCGCAAAGGACTTGGTGGTGCGATAAGTCCATGATAGGGGGAAATCCAAAAATACTATTAAAAGTACCTAAGTTCAGTTCATACAATTGACCCTACAAATAAAACGATATACATTCAGCTTGACATTTAGGCCCTCTAGTGACCTCCACATGGAGTGCACTTAAAAATTCTAAAGTCAGGTCCAGGTACGTATGCTCTTTGAGTTCTAAAAAGTAACTTATACCACCTCTAGAAAACAACTAATGAATATCATCTAACATTTCCAATCGGGCCAACAAATCCTTACCATAATATCTAGTTGCTACTACTACACGTTCATTCAAATAATTATACCTAGCAACATAATCAGGATGAGTCAAACCAAGAGGATGAAGAATGTCACCTCACATGCATTGGTTGATGTTCTAAATATCCTTTGAAGTCGACGTGGTGCTTAACTTGATGAACTAACCTCCTTGGTGCTCCTTTGCCTTTTAGTTAGTGCCATGGCTACAAAACTTAATCAAAAACAAAACTAAAACCAAAATTAGGAACTAAAACATAGAAAATTGAAGAAAATAAAGAAAAAGATGAAGAATTTAAGAGAGAAAATGATGGGTATGGTGGATGAATGAGGGTGAAAATGAATTTTGAATAAGAAGAAAAGAGTTGAGATTTTGTGGATGAAACGGGTAGATCAATTGAAAGGAAGGAATTTGGTGTGAAAATGAAGAAAAATGGAGAAGATTGGAGGGAGATTGAAGGTGGTGGTTATGAAGATTTTAAAGAGAGAGAAGGGAGGAAGAGAGAGAAAGAGTCAAGTGAAAAAGATGAAGTGAGGGGACAGGGAAACGGTACCGCGATTAAAAACCTAAGCCGCGGCCCGTAGCAGACTACCACAGACCGGGGCGTTCACTACGGATGGTCCGTGGTGTCTGTTGGTATGCATTTTCTTCTGGTTTTTCAGGGTTGGCACCTCACGGTCGTATTTCTGGTTTTCCTGACCATGGTGCCAATATTTTATTCATATAATTTTTTCTATTTTTTTCTTTCTTCTTTTTTTTTCTCTTTTTTTTTCGAAAATATAACTACAAAAAGTAATAAAAATCAAAACTATAAAAAGGAAAAAAGAAAGAAAGCTGGGGTTGCCTCCTAAGAAGCGCTCTTTTAAGGTCAAGAGCTTGACCCTCGTTCTAGGCTTGATCCGAATCAGCCTTATCGCGAACCACAAAGTCGAACTTCTTTAATTAAAGGTACGATCTTAACAATTCTTACTGCAGGTCCTTCATCTTCATAACTTGGTGGCATAACGTCCCATCTGCATACAAAGCAAATCACTCTCTTGGCCCATCAGATGGGCTACCATCTACTTGCTCAACCCTCATAACAAAATCGGCATCGAAATTGTCCAAAGGGGGCATAGAGTGAACAACTTATGCTAACTTTCAATACTTACTTATCGAAGAATCATTAGAAACAAGAGCCTCATCCTCGGGCTTGCTAGGTGGCCTAGGAGCAGAAAACTCCGCCTTAACATACGCTTGATTAGGGTCTTCATATGAAATCCATTTAGAATAAGGAGGATCTTCATCATTCAAGACATTCTCCATATCATACTCAGGAAAAAGGGGTAATCCATCTAATGTAGAAGAATGAGGAGAAACCGCATCCTCCTTCCTATAACTAAACATAGCAAATCTCCCCTCTGCCTCAAAAGAAATACGCCCCTCCCTCACATTAATATGAAAACCAGCTATTACCCAAATGGGCCTACCTAGGATAATCTAGGCATCATCAGTTTCAGGCATATCGACTACAATGAAGTCTTCTAACACCCAAATGTCTCCTATATTAACAGGCACATCTTCCAACTTGCCAATGGGTTGTGTCACAGAACCATTAGCCAACTGCAGTGAAAAGAAGGCAGCTAGTAATGGTCCTTGGTGCAGCTTATGAAATAAAGAGTAGGGCATTATGCTAGCACTTGCACCTAAATCACATAGACCTCTCTCGATCCCCACTTTTCCCACAATGCATAGGATAGAAAAACTACCTGGGTCAGGAAGCTTAGGAGGAAAAATGGTTGGAATCTCAATATAGTTATTCTCCACAAATGTGGTAGTCTTGCCACCATAGTTGTTCTCCTTACTACTAGCCATAGTTATCTCTCTACCCTCTTCTATTAGTACTTCCTCAGAGTTAGTTAAGTTCTCTTCATCCTCTTTTATGGTAATATAGTTACAGTACTTACGAGGGTTGGATTCAGGTTTACTAGGAAGTCTATCTGGGGGCGCAGATGAAAAAGTAGCTTTTTGGGCAATTTGGGCCTCTAACATCCTATTATGAGTTGTAAGCACATCAACCATTAAGGCTAATTACTTAATGTACTCATCCTATTTCTATTATGCCATAAGCATGTTTTGCATCATTACTTCCAAATTAGACTTTTGGGGCATTCGAGAAGGAAATGGGGGTCTTTGAAAACTAGGGGGTACTCCAGCATTCATAGTGGGCATGTTCGCAATGTTTGGATTCGACCTATGAGAGAGATTTGGATGATTCTTCCAACCCGGATTATAGGTATTACAATAAGGGTCATTGGTCGATCTCGAGTTAAAATTTTGAACGTAACTAACTTCATTAGGGTCTTAGGAAAAAGGACTCCGAACTTGAGAATGTAATGATATATGCTCAATTGAACCACAAATTTCTCAAGGGGAAGAGGCACTTGAGTTCACAGTATTAACATTCATTTGGTCCAGTCTCTTACTCATGGCATTTACTTTAGTAGAGAGTAAAGTAAAAGTATCAACTTCAAGCTTACCTCCAACCGCCTAGGTTGGGTTCGTTCAGTGGACCATTGAAAGTTATTAAGCGCCATCTCCTCGATAAGATTATAGGCTTCATCCTCGGCCTTACTCATTAGAGTTCCTCCTACCGCTGCATCAATAGTGGATCTCACAGCTTGGGTTACACTATTATAAAAGGCCTGGATAATCATCCAGCACTGAAGACCATGATGGGGGCACAAATGCAGTAGATCTTTAAAATACTCCCACGCTTCATAGAGCATCTCATCCTCTTTTTGCAAAAAGTTGATGATTTGATTTCTCAGGCTCGTTGTCTTGCTCACAGGGAAGAATTTAGTGGAGAAAGCTCTTGTCAACTCGTCCCAAGTAGTTATGCAACCAAACAGCAAAGAGTGTACCAAGCTCTCACTTTATCCCTCAATGAGGAAGGGAATAAACGCAGGCGAATCAGATCACTGGAAATTCCATTTAACTTTAGCGTATCATACACCTCTAAACATACCGAGAGGTGTAGATTCAGGTCTTCCAAAGGAGTTCCGCCGAAATGAAATTGCTGCACCATGGAAATAAGTGATGGCTTAAGCTCGAAGTTATTGGCATCCACAGCAGGCCGAGCTATGCTTGAGGCAATCCCTTGGACTCTGGGAGTAACGAAATCTCTAAGGGTCCTTCTTTCTTCACCCGCCATGTTTGAATTCTTTCTTGCCTCGTGTCTTTGCTCTTCGATCCTTTACTTTTTCCTCCTTAAGCAAAAAGTCCTCTCAATCTCTGATCGGGCTTGTATAAAATCAGACTTCAAATAAACTAGGAAACATTCTTGCAAGCAGTTCCACCAACACTACCAATGAAATTAAATAGGAAAAAGAAAAATAACAAGAAAACAAAATAAAACAAAATAATAAAATGCTTCGTCACATTCGAAATACAATACTCAATAGTTAGCAATTTCGTCTCCGGCAACAGCGTTAAAACCTTAACCACTACCTGCCACAAGCGCACGGGTAGTTATAGTATAGATAAAAGATATCATTCCTCTGGGACTAAAGTAATCTATCAAGTCTAGTCTTGTCAGAATATGCTAAGCAAAACTCTATTTTAAGTAGAATTAACTACTACAAATGAACTTCGCTAAAGCAATAAGGGAAAAACGTCTAGGAATTTTCGCAGTTATGGAAGAGAATTGGATCAAAATTAATAAACATGTGCTATTCTCTAATTGGTTACTTCCGAAGAATTGCAATCTTTTCTAGAAACTTCATCTATTCTTTCGAAATCAATCAAATTTGCCTAAACTAAGCAAACGTCGTTCTTTCAAACTAATTTCACTTAATTCAAGTTCAAAGCCTTCAATCACTTACTAGCCCTCCTATTATATAAATCTCTCTTTCGAAACGAAGTTATGATAAGTCTATTCAAGCAGTCCAACAACCAAACGTCATCTTTGGAATGTTCACTTGATTGTTTCAAGTGTGCAAGTAAATTTTGACCAAAAATCCACTCACAACATATCAAACACCTGATAGAACGAAATCAAACCAATTATGAAAATAAGCACAATTGAATAAACTAAAACACGATCCAATACACTTCCACAAACTACTAAATTCCTAGACTAAGAAAACTACTTAGACATGATCAAAGATAAACAAGCTAACCAAAAAAAATCGGTGAACTCTGAGCGTAAGGGGCTTGACTGAGATGGCCTTCACCAAGGGTTTCAGAACCGCCTCAGGGTCAAAACTCTCACACTCAAAACTCACACAAAAGCCAAAACAAAACTAAAGAACAAAGTTTGGGAGAAAATAAACTAAACTAATCTAATCTTTACTAGGCTAATTCTACTTGCTTTGCTTGCCATGGATTCCTCTTCCACGCCACTAAACGTTGCTATCTATAGAAAATTCTAGTTGGTCTCAGCCACACAGTCAAGGGAAAACAAAGAGGCAGCGGTTATAGGCCTACCATGGTCCGTGGCATCCACCGCGGTCCAATCGTAGTCTACACTGGAACCGATTCTTACTCTTTTCTTGCTCCACGGGCATAACAACTCATAGATAACTATGAGGGAGGTTAAAACTTAGCCATTAAAGGGAAAATGTTGGGTGAAGAGGCTAAAAATCCTGTAAAACACATAAGCAACTATACCCAAGCATAAATCGAGAATATGAGACTGAACAACATCATTAAGCCTGCAATTCTCCTAAAAACGAGTCAAAATAGCCCTAAAAAGATGTATATATTAAGCACTTATCAGTAAGGCCATCACATTCATAGAGAATAAAACTGTAGAGATCCCTACAACTTTTTCAGCTAAGCTTCCTGATCCAGGTAGCTTCTCTGTCTCCTGTATTGTGGGAAAGCTGGAAATTGAGAGAGCATTATGTGATCTTGGTGCAAGCGTTAGTTTAATGTCATACTCTTTGTTTCATAAACTTCACGTAGCGCCATTACAAACCACGCCCTTTTCACTACAGTTAGCAGACGGTTTTGAAACGCAACCTATAGGCAGATTAGAAGATGTGCCAGTCAATATAGAAGACATTTGGGTATTAAAAGACTTTATTGCAGTTGATATGCCCGAGACCGATGATGCTCAAATTATCCTAGGACGGCGCATATTGACTACAGTGGGTTTCCATATAGATGTAAGAAAGCAACGGATTACATATGAAGTGCAAAGGCATTATGCTGCGTTCTGTCATGTGAACGTGAAAGTGGTTTCTCCTAATTCTCCTTTTCTAGATGAATTTTCCCCTTCCCCTGAGATTGACATGGAGGATGTCTTGAATTTTGACGATCCTCTTGATTTTGACTGGATTTCTACTGAGGACCCCGATCAAAGGTATGTTATGGTGGAGTTTGCTACTTCTATGCCGTCTAGCATGCCCAAGGTTAAGGCCTATGCTTCTAATGAATCTACTTTGAGTGATTGCTGGAGTTGCGCTCAAAATGTTCTCTCGTTGCCCCTATGGAAGGATTTGAAGTGAACTTTGATTTGGGAATTGAACAAGTTGGTAGCAGCCCGTCTGATGGGCTACAGCAGCGGTTTGTCCTATATACCGACAGCGTGATATGGCAAAAACTGATGAAGACAATGGACCTTCAACCAGAACTTTTCAGGCGGTCCCTCAATTGAAGAATTTTGATTTTGTGGTCCGTAATAAAGGAACTGTCCATACACTCATTGATCCATACCAAGGTTAGAAATAGGGTCAAGCTCTTGACCTTAAAAGAGTGCTTCTTGGGAGGCAACCTAAGCCCTTTTTCTTTTCCTTAGCTTTGATTTTTGTTATTTTTGTAGTTTTTCAATAAAAAAGAAAAAAAATGAGAGAAACAAAAAAAGAGAGAAATAAGAGTAGAATAAAGAGTTAAAAAAATGGGAGAGATAAAAAAAAAAAGAGAGAGAAAAAATATATTTATATGCAAGAAAATGTTTAGCACCATGGCCAACAAGCTTAACACCACGACTATGTGGTGCCAAACCCCAAAAAAAAAAAATTTATGGTGACAGCAGATACCATGGATGGCCCATAATGGACCCATAATCCGTGGTGATCTGCTACGACCCGCGGTCAAGAGTTTTGACCACAGGGATCCCTCATTTCCCCCAAATTCATCTTCTTCTTCAAGCTTCTCTCCCTCTCTCTCTCTCTACCTCCATTTTCTCTCTCGAAAACCACCATAGCTAACACCTTTAATCCTTACTCATTTCTTCTCATTTTTACTCCATTTTCACCCAAAATCCTTCCTTTTCATTTAATCAATCTTTTTCTGCCTCTCTTTCTTCTTCTTCTTCTTCCAACTCATCTCACCTTCACTCATTCACCATAACCATCACTTTCTCTCTCTAATTCTTCTTTTTAATTTTACTTAATTTCTTCCTTGAATTTTGCTATCTAGGTTTTAGTTTTAGTTTTTATTTCATTTTGCAACAATGGCACTAATCAAAACACAAAGGAGTGTCAAGGAGGTTGGATCATCAAGTCAAGTACCATCCCGACCTCAACGAACATCCCGAACCTCTACCAACGCATATGCCCAAGGTAACATTCCTCAACTCCTTGGTTTGACAAATCCTGATTATGTTGCTATATATAACTGTTTGAATGAACGTATGATTGTGGCAACTCGATATTATGATGAGGACTTGTTAGCACGATTAGGAATGTTAGATGATATTAGGTGGTTGTTTGCACAAGGTGGTATGTAATACTTTATTAAAATTAAAGAGGATACATACCGGGACCTGACCCTAGAGTTCCTTAGTGCAGTCCAGGTTTAAGTCTCTAGAGGGCCTCAATGTCAAGCCGGGTATACTTCTTTCTTTTTGCAAGGACAATTATATGAGTTGAACCTAGGTACTTTTAACAGAATATTCGATTTTTCACCTAGTATAGATTTAGCGAACCTACACGTCCCCCGTGAATTCAACCCAAATGCATTTTGGGGCAAACTTTTAGGGAGTTTTAGGTACAGTACTAGTTCATCTAAATGCACACATATTAGGAACCCTTGCATTCAGGCAGCCTAGCTTATCTTAACTTGCTATTTCTTTGCTCGGGACGATAGTCTGAATGTCCTAAGATTATCTAAGTTATAGTTCTCATCCTGTATGCTTGACAGAGTCCAGCTTGACCCTGTTCATTTTTAGCCAGGCAATTACATAGTGCTGCTGTTAGCAATAAGGGTAAGATAGTCATCAGTGGTATTATGACTGCTATCGCTAGATTTTTGGTATTGAGCCCAATCCTAAGGATAGAGTTTTTGGGTCTGAGCGGCTTAATGATGCCGCTTTTGAAATTATGAACTTTTGTAGAGTAGAAGCTGGGCGTTTGTGTTGGATTTACCTTGGGGATCGGCTTTTGCAACTTCCCAGTGTCAATCGTACCACCTTACTTTACCGGGCTAGACTTTATTGGGTACCTAGTGATGCCGAGGTTGTTCAACTCGCACCTCACCCTCAACCCTCTCAATTTAGTCGAGCAGGACCTAGCTCTTCCTCCCAACTACTACCTACTAACTATGCCGACCTCCAAGCCACCCTTAGGCCTATTCAAGAAGAGCAAGTGTCTCTTCAAGCTTATATAGCTTCAGAGAATGCCGTTCTTTGTGATTTTGTCCAAGAGCACTACAATGAGCTTCTTAGGACGCTTGCTACCCAGACTCAATATTTCCAGGACTATAGGACATGTTTAGAGTCCTAGTGGAATTGGCATATTTTTTATGGCTAACCACCCCATCCTCCTCCACTACGTCCTTTCTGATATCTTTGTGCTACTCCCCTTCTCCATTCCTCTATGTGCCCACAGTGAGGGCAATGTGTGATTCAAGCATGGTGGAGTTTGTTACAATATTTGGCGTCTGATGCCTGGTTTAGTGTGCTTGTGTATTGTATATATTATTTGTGATAGTTGTTTTTGGATGCTTTATTGTAGTTTTTTTTTCTTTTATTTAGCTAGAAGCATTTTAGAAGTATGTTCAGTTTTTTCCTCTCTTTTCTTTTCATTTTAGATTGCATTTTTAGTTTTATTTTAGTTTCTTTCATTGTTTTTGGATTTTTAGGATTTTAGATTGCATTTTAGGAGCATGCCCAAAAAAACCCAAAAAAAATCAAAAAAAGAAAATACAAAAGGAAAACAATCCTCCGATAATGATCTTTGTAGACTAGATAGACTTCTTTGGTTTAATTTGATCCTTTGATTTGCCCAAACTGTTCATAAAAAAGTTTGAGAATGAATTTTCGAAATGAGCTTCATCTTTTGACCATACATTGAGTGCGAATTGATTACCCCATGACTCTTTACATGAACTTTGGCATGTGTTGATTAATGAGCTAGTTATGACCTTGGTAGATGTCCCGTGAGACTTTGAGCTTTTAGAGACTATTTATCAATTTAGTCTCATGTTTCTTTCTTGTCTGACTCTTCCTTGACATCAATTCTCTAGAACTATCTTTAACTCTCATTCAAGATCACATTTCCCATATACATTTAGGTAATATGATTGAGGCATTTCTTTGATTTATTAAACCCAACGGCCAAATAGCCACCTTTATTATATATTATATCCCTTGCTAGCCCCTTTAGGCCTATATCCGGTTTTCCTGATTTAAACCTTCTATTATAGTTATGGCCAAATGATTATCTTACCCTTAAGCCAAGACTAAAGGAGTGTTTTATTCTTTTACATCAACTTCGATTTGGGAGCTAGAAAGGAGAGTTGAGATCTTTTAGTGGATTTTGGTTGTTTGGTAAAAGGGTGTGTGATCTTGACTGATAAAAAGGAAATCCCTTGTCTTTTTGTGTAAAATTTAGAGAAGAGTTTAGATTCAAAGATTTGAATGAATTTCCCTTGGCTAACTCTTTTGTTTCAAAAAAAAAAAAATCAAAGGAAAAACAAAAAAAGAAAAAGAAAGAGGAAAAACATTAAAAAAAAGATCAAAGAGTGTTAGCCTTGTTGGGATTGTAAGATTGTTATGACTTTCAACTCTTAGTCTCTTCAAATTGGGGATATAATTTGTTGTTTTGTATTGGTTTAGGGATGATGTTGTATGATGCATTGGAATTATTTGGCTCTTAGTCTATGGCTTTTAGCTCCACATTTCCAAAACATTTGCTTCCCTCTTACCTTTACCCATGGCTCTATTACAACCTTATGAAAGTCCTCATGATTATCTGGTATGTTTGCATTTTAGTAATGGCGAATTTGAGAGTCCGGTCAAGCTTATGGTAGATTTGGGTTTATGGAATAAGAATTGACGGAACCTTATATTTTTTCAAACACATGAGTGAAGAGTTTTACATAACTATAGTGACGTCCTACTGGCCTTCTAGCTTCATTTGTTTCATATGTTGAATGATTATATTCGATGATTTAGGGGGATTGATTTAAATTTGACATTGTGGTTTATCAAGTGGCTTTTGAACTTTTCATTCCCTAGTCTGTTTGCTAAATGATTTTTGCATCTTTTTGAGTTAACTTTGGATCGACCTTGCTGTTGAAACACTACCTATATCTATTGTGAGGAGGTTAGGTATATTTCTTGACTCTAGTGTTGCTTAAGGACAAACAATAGTTTAAGCATGGGGGAGTTTGATAAGCGCTTAATGTATACATCATTTTAGGGCCATTTTGCCACATTTTTAGGAGAATTATGTGATTTAAATTACTATTTATACTCTTATTCTTGATTTATGCTTGGGTATGGTTGTTTGATGTGTTTTACAGGATTTTAGGCCATTTCGACCCGCATTTGACCCTCATTGGATGTATTTTGATCTGCCCCATGGACTCCCTCCCATGTGATGTTATGCTCGTGGAATAAGAGAAAAGCAACAATTCGGGTTCCAACCAAGGCCACGGTCAGACCGTGGTGCCTGTCACAGACTTTGGTGAGCTGTATAACTACGGCCACTTTGTCTTCCTTTGACTGTGCAACTAAAAACATTAATGTTCTTCTATAAAACTCTGCTTTTCAGCTGAGGGAAGAAGAGGAGAAAAGAAAAAGAAAGCATAGCTTAGTTTAGTTTCTTTCCCAAAATTTTACTCTTTATTTAGTTTTTTTTTTTAGTTTGATTGGTGATTTGTAAGAAATCTTGAGTGTGAGTTCGGTTTCAAAGCGGTTTTAAGCCCTTAGTTGAAGGCTGTCTTTTTCAAGCCCTTCCCTCTCAGATTTTCGCAGAATTATTGGTTACTTGTTGAATCTTTAATCATGTGTGAGTAGTTTATCTTTTGTCTAAGGATTTATGTGTTAATGAAAGTGTAATTGGATCATGTTTATCAGTAGAATTATGCTTTGATTCATAATTGGTTTGATTTTGTTTTATCAAGTGATTTTTATGTCGTGAGTGGATTTTTGGCCAAAGTTTGCTTGCACACTTAAAATAATTGAGTGAAAAACTGAAAGGTGACATTCGATTGTTAGGCTGCTTGATGAAATCTAACAAAGCGTCGACTCGAAAGAGAGATTTGCATGTTAGGAGGACTACAGACTAATCAAAAATATTTAACCTGAATTAAGGAAACTTAGTTTGAAAGAACGACCTTTGTTTTATTTAGGCAAATTTGGTTGATTTCGAAAGAATAAACTGAATTTTTGGATAGATTAAAATTCCTCAAAATTATCCAATTATAGAAAAGCGCATTTTTATCATTTTGATCTAGTGACCTTTCTTGACTAATTAAATCCTTAGATGTTTTCTTCTAGATTGAATTTAGAATTGCTAGATTGAATTTAGAATTAGTAGATTTGAAGTTATTGAATCAAAACCCTTAATTTAGTATTTGCTTAGCATATTTTGATAGGCAAATTTCATTGATTACTTTGGTCCCTAAGGACAATCTTTTCATCTATACCAGGACTACCTATGTACTTGTGGCAGTGGTCAGTAGTCTAGCAAATAGGCCAAAGACTATATAGATGCAAGTGCACTTACTAGCTTGAGTGGGACTAAGCATTTGTGATGACTGATGACTATACAGACACAATTATGTTGACTATGTAGACATATGATGACCTAACCTCGTACGTATGTTGGTAAAGGTCTCATTCTAATTTTAAGGTCCATTAGATAAGGTAGGACTAAGGTACATGAGACTGATAGATTAAACATAGTGGTGTTAGACTGCGAAAATCATAGGATGAGGGATAAAAAATAGAGCGATTGTTGAGTTAGGTCAGGTTATGAAGTATAAGTTGCCCAAGGTAGGGAATCTTTCTTTTCACAGAGGAGTAACATTTAATTTTGCATTAAAGTACTCCTATTATAAAGAAGCCCCTAATCTTTGTTTGTTGTAACAAAAGTCCTAGATGTGTACGGTTATGGCAGGCAAAGATGCTTTTGTTGGTGCTACCTAGAGTAACCTCTAGCTCAGTATAAAGCATGTGGTTATCTCCTTGTCGATGAATGTTTACCATGATGGAAGCTGTAATTATCTGGGAAAATGTAGGGAAGCCCATTGTCCTGCTTAATAGGTGACTGCCCACTTAAAAAGACTGAGAATATATAGTGAGTATGTTTTCTTGAATTTGTGGTCATAGTTAAGACTAAGAGTCCTAAATTTTGAAATAGAGGTGAGATTATATGCTATAATGATTGAGAAGTACTGGCAAAGTGTGTGAATGGTTTGTCCAAGTTTGATTCGATGTGCGTAATCGATGGAATGCTTCTTTACCCTCAAAAACTAAGGTTTTATTTCACTCTCCTTTTACCTAGTCTGCCTTTTCAAGTTTTCAAACCAACTACTTTTTTATTTTATTTCTTTTGGAGAGCAAAGGATCTAACTAACATGAATCTTTGCAATTGGACCTCTTTTAAGGTTATCAATGTATCCAATGTAAAATCAGGTCAGTCGTAGTTCGAGAGTAAGAACATGTAGCCTAAAAGATGGATACCCCTAGGAGGACTTTTAAGGTAGGCTTCTGGTTTGGGCTACCAAAGGAAGAAAATTGATGTGAACCCTCAAACAATCCTTATGAAATTCCTAAGTGTACATGGGTAATGAGGTTAGTCCGGATTAGTAAGTTTTATTTTCTTTATTCTTCTTCTTTTTGAGCCTTTTTTAATTCCCTCTCTTTTTCATTTTTTTGGTTCTTCTTTTCTTTTCCTTTTTTTTTCCCTCCTTGGATGGAACCATTTGGTCTTAACTCCTCTATTTTCACTTGCTAATTTTTATATTACTAATGACACACTCCCACTCCCTAGGATGTGTCTAGGAAACAAATAGGCTGATTTGATGGCCCCAAGGAGTTTCAAGTGGTAGCTTTTTGGGTTTAACATAGGAATAATGTAGGTTGCCAAAGAAGGCCGCTTATTTTGGGCATGTCCTTTAAAGCTTCATTGCAAAGGAATTTCCTCAGTCTCTTTTTATATTTTATTTCTCTCCCCTCTTCTTTTGCCTAACTCGCCTTATGAGGTTTTCAGGATAGCTCTTCTTTTCTTTTTTGTTTCTTTCTCTTTCTTTATTCCTTTTTTAACCATAGATTCGTCATAGGACATAAGCAATCTAGAAAACAAGAGTATACAGAACCAATAAAAGAAGCTATTTTATTAAAGATTAAGGTTACATGAAACTTCGACTTAGGATAGAAAAGGAAAAAGAAATTTCAAGACTAAAGACCTGATGACAAACTATATATTACGCTATTCTCTTGAATTAGGCTAGTTTCGTGTCCTCTTATGTGGAAACTTATTCCAAAAACATGCCAATATTCCTTAACGTCATCAAATTTTCAACGTGAACCTTAAATGTTGCCTATATGCGGCCTGTAGATTCTTAATAAACAACCTTACCTAATCAGCCTATGTAGGGCTTGGTTTGCCGTATAAGTGACCTTTTTCCACCGTAGTGCAAGGAAGTCAGAATAGTTTTTCCCTTCCTCATAACTCCAGGTCCCCTAGTCTAATCGGGAGGTCAATATTGTATGAATACTGGTGTAAGAACTCTTTGCACAAATCATCGAAGTTCATTATCTTTTATGGGTTACCAGTATTATACCACCTCATCACATCCTTGCTGAATGTTGAAGGAAATATGATGTGGAAGATATCCTTCTCAATTCCTTTACGGGTCATGGTACTAACAAAGTTTCTCAAATGATGATTGGGGTTCCCAGTTTCATGGAATTTGACATTCAGCATTGTGAATTTCGAGGGTAATTTCACATTTAGGATTGAAGTGAATCTTTCATAATCATTAAAGTAATTGTTAAACATCAAGGATTCCTTAAGCAGCTGTTCTATATAATCTACATGTCAATTAGTTTAATGTTTTCCCTTTTCCCCTTCTTATTCCTTCTTCTTGTTACCTTGCTCTCCCTTTCTTCATCTTCCCATTTTTCATTGTAAGGCTTCTCACCATTTTCTTTCAGGGCGCTCTTCGTTAGAGTTTGGAGCGTGATGGTCCTCGGTTCCATCTTCTTTTCACTCTCTTCTATTCTAGTCAGCTTTCTTTCCATGATCTTCATAAGTTGGGTGATCTTGTTATTTCCAACAACTAGAATTGATGCAAGATTGGACTTTGATTTGGTGGCTTGACTGGTGGAGTTCCCTCAAACTCTTCTTGATATATAATTCTATCATTTTATGGACTCCGCTCATGTGCCTTGTTCGTCTTCTCTATCCTAATCAATAAGGTGATAGTTTAGAGGAGTTGAATGTCACTGATGTGAATATTAGAAATAAAAGGTCTACCGCATTAGCTATGGGTTGGAAGAGGTGGTCAATGACTTGTTATCTAGTTTGGGATGACATAGGGTCAAGAAGTTGGATCTAGGATACTAGTTTTAAATGAAATTGGCCTTAGCATAGACTGAGCTCTAAGTTAGGCTAAGACAGTGAACTTGTGGGCCTAAGTTGGGTCTAAGTGTGGCACATATGACTCGTGGGCCTAAATTTTGCCTAAAAATGACTAATGATTTGTTTTGCCTAAAGTGGGCTAGTTTAATCATATAGATGGATCTAGGGATACCTAAGGAAGGGATGTATGATGCAAGACCGTGGACTTATGCATGGATCAAATATTTAGGTCTTAATTGGACTTATGCATCATGAATATGATGCATGATTGGGTGCAACTTAGAAGATTAAGGTTATAAAGGTCTTATACATACCAGTACCAACTTTAGACCTAGATGGACATATAGATTATGGTGAGGCTAAAAGATGCATGCCTTCTTGGGCCCAAGTATCATACAACATATGTGTTAAGACCCTAAATGGATTATTTCAAATCATAAACTAAAAACCATATACCGAGAGCCTAGAATGTTGATTTTATGTTATGAATGTTGACCTGCAGCGGACTCTAAAGCAAATGGACAAGCCTGGATCCTACGGGATACTGACTACGTTCTCTATTGGGCCCTGAAACTAACTTCTTGACCTCTGTCCTTATGTCCTAAATTTAGACTCAGGCACATTCATTTAGGCTACAGGTATCCTAAGTGGGTTATAATGGACATAAATCTAACTTCTGTCTTCCTATGCCTAAACGGTAATCATCCCAGCTAGGTTCGCCTAGAGTAGGCCTAAATTTTGTACCTTACTTAAACACAGACTAGCATGTATACTCTATTTTGACACCTAGCCAAGCTCTCTCAAGCTTAAACAAAATCTCTCATTATGACTTTTTACACCTTAAACTAAGGCAAGAACCCATTCGGGTATGACGTCAAGAGCCCCAAGAGCTCAATTAACCTTAAATCCGCTTTTGTTCCCAACCCTAGTTACTAAGTTTGACCTTTCCTAATGTGGGCTCTACTAAGAACTAAAGCATCAATGCATAGTTCTTAGGGCTAGGCAAGTTGAATTATATATGAACACATTCAAGCACACATATGGGTTATATCCTAAGCTAGAGTTCCAAGTTACAAGTGGTTCAAGTAAGGTTTAGAATAGTCATCTCGCAACCCAAACACGTCATACGTCATCCATGGGTTGCATGGCAAGTAGAACATTTCGATTGCTTCCCTGGGCCATGTGAACCTCAAAATGCGTCATAGGTGGGTGAAACAGTCGCAGGCTCAGTAGGAGGTCTGAATAGACCAACCGAGTTAACCAACAGTTTTTCGAAGGGGTAATGGCAGGTTTTGATTCTAGAGGCGCTCTTAATCCTATTAAGGCAGCACCTTTTAAGGGAAGAATGCCTTATGCAAGTGTAACGAAAATAATTTCCTGCATTAAATTTCAAATCTCACACTCTTTAAAAAAACGTACCTAGTGGAGTTTCCACTGTAAGGACCCCGACCCTAGGGAGCCTATCCCTAGCGCGATCCTTCACGAATAGTCGGATTGTTTGCTAGGTGTTTCTTTTTTGGGGGGAATTAAATTAGATTTATTACTTTTTTGGCCTTTTTTACATAGATGGGCATATTGCAACAGGAACTACCGGTCCAACCCAGTGGGCCAGACTCTGGATCGGACCCAGAGCCTAATCCAACTCCCTAGACTGGATCCTGGTACAAGCTACTACTTGGGTTGTAAATCATGACTACAGGCCTAATCTAGGAATTCAGGCGGATTTTAGGTCCAGAACTAAGCCCGAATCCAGTTTTAGATAGTTTTACTATCGGGATCATGAGCTAGTTTGCCTGAATAAGAGGGAAATAAAGAAAATAAATAGAAAAAGACAAGAAAAGCATGATATATTAACTAATAGACTTGCCATTGAATTTTTTTAAAAACTTACAAACCGGTCTACTTTACGAGCAAACTATAAGCCGATAAGGACAGCCAAAAGGAATGCTGAAAGGGACAGCTGATTTGCTTTAAAAAGGTTTTCAGAAGGCCGACATGAAATCCTTGGTGTAGGGACCATCTTAACTCCATAGGCTCAAACCAAGGATCTAGATTCAGTGAAAATGGTACGATGATATGATAGGCTATATCACATCACCAACCATCATCACTGACAACCATTTAATATGAGAAATTCGGTCTTAATTGCACTATTATACACTCACGCTACATATAACAATTAATGTAAACTGAAGGTACAATACTAGTCTAGAAAAAAAATTCAAAATAACGTAAGAAAATACACTGTGTGGGGAACCACCTAAAGATTATATCTTTACCAAACTTGAAATTATATAAGATAAAGAGAAGGAGATAAAAAGAAGGAAAGAAGGTTTAGAATACAACCTTAGGATGACCTACTTAATTTATTTGGAAGCCCAGCAAAGTGACACATTTCTTAGAGTCAACCAACTCACTCTTAATATCTACTCTCAAATTTTCTCAATGAAAGTTTTAAAAGTGTTTCTCTTAAATATTTGATATGTGTCACCAATTTTCTCCTATGTTTTGATGCCAATTTTATACCTCAACCCTAGGGGCAAACCCTTGTTTATAGTGGTTAAAGGGATGGATAAAATCAGTTTAGAGCAAGAAGACCTAATCCTAGTTCCATTAAGATTAATCCAAATGAATGAGTTAATTCAGGTAGAATTCTAATTAATTGTACTCATCCTAAATTGCAAATGACTCAGAAAGGAAGAACATACTTAGGAACTTGGTGCGCACGTACATACACCTACGCGAACACACGCGCGCGCGCGCACCCACACACACACACACACGCACACACACACACATATATATATACATATATATATTTATATACATGACGGAGGAGAAACAAACCTAACGCATAACTTATCATTTTGGTGCTTTCCAACATAAAGGATCTTTGTGCTTTGATATCAACTAACTGATTTCCATCCATGCTTTGAAATATTAAACCCAATACAAAAACATTTTTATGGTGTTTCGACATGGAAAAGATAAGCAATGAGCCAGTCGAGCAGATATATCTAAGCTAAAGAAAAAGCCACCACATAAGCTAATATGCTATTACTTAATCCGATACAGGCAAGCCACCATAGCTTAAGATAATATTGTCTCTCTAATAACCATTCTGAGACCAAGAGATAAAGATAACAAAGTCTAGGGAAGCAGGAAAATAGCTTATCTTCATATCATATTCAAATTTGTTTTTTTAATATTGACGATCCTCTCTTAATCCATTGCAGGCCAAGCCATCATAGCTCAAGATAAAGTTGTTTCTATAATAACCATTCTTAAACCAAGAGATAAAGATAAGAGATTCTAGGGAAACAAGCAAATACTTATCTTCACATCATATTCAAATTTGTTTTTTAACATTGGTGCTCCTATCTTATGTAAAGTTAGAATGAAAATAACTCTTTCCTACGCGATCAAGCGAACCAATAGATGTAACCCTTCATTGATTAATTCCTATTTAATTATCTTTATTGGTTTAATTTCACATTAACCATATGATTATAATGCTAATCGGAGCTGTAGGTTGGGAAAACTTTGGTTATTGCAAAAGACAATGCTAATTAAGTAGTTTATGTTATTATGATTAAAATGTATAAAGTTTCACCCAAATATATGCACGTATGTATAAAATGATCCATCAGTTAATAGATTGCTTAATGATTAAGGAAAGAAAAAAGAAGAAAAACAAAGAGAAATTGTGTGGACCAAAACCTAACCTTCTTCATGGTTATGAATTTAAGCATCGTACATCGCATATATGTGTATATTTTTGGGTTTTGATAATGCCTTTTAAGTTGCTGCTAAATGATAAGTTTTTTTAACGAAATCATTATTAAATTAGATCATACTAATAAGGAAATAAATAATGTAATAGCATTAACTGACATTAATAAATGTGTATTAGTGAAAATGGATAATGATAATACTAAGACTTATATTTATATCATTATTTTAAAACATTATTAAATTTTACAACGTTTTATAAATTTTTAAAAATTATTCATATGAAATGTGTGAAACAGTGCATAGGTTTTAAACCTAGTGTTATTAAATTTATTAGATAAGCTTTGAGTTAAATTTGATAAGACATCAAAGGAAATAACAAGAAAGGGTGAAGAAAACGGGCATAAATTCATTCAGATGAAGTACAAAGGAAGGGAAGGGGATCCTTTACAAACATCTCACCTTCCTTTTCGTACTCCCCACTCTCTTTCCTTCTCTTTCTCTCATTGATGTATCGCCAATAAGGCCAGTTTCTGGCCACCGACCACCCACCCTACGTCGGACCATTGTTGATCGGCATCCATAGCTACCCCTATTGAAAGCACCATAACCGGAACCCCGAGTGCGCTACCTCAATGAATGGCTAGATAAGCTTGTTAGCTGTTTGATTTTTTTATTTCAACCAAAATAAATCAGATTAGAGCAAAAGAAAGACTTACCAAGGAATTGGGTAATAACTCTTATTCCCCGAAGTGGGTTCCTGGGCTGGAGCCAGGTCCAATTCCTCACCTGGTTCCATATAGCAATACCTGTCTGGATCAGTAAATCAGGTAGGAGCGCTAATCCTGGAACCCGACTTGGTTCTTGGGCTAGAACTAAGCCTTGTTTGTGGTCCAAACAATCTTACTGCCTAGGTCCCAAACCTACTTGCCCTAATCCAAAGCAATGTAGAATAAAATAAAATAATAAAATAGAGTGTCCAATGAGTTTTTGCAAAGCCTACAAACTAAATTTACTCTTCGAAGCAAACTATAAACCAAAAGGGACAACTGGTTCATTTTGAAAAGGTTTTCAAAAGCCCCTAAGTCATCCTCGGTATGGGCATCATCTGACTCCATGGGCTCGAACCGAGGGGCGAAGGTACGATGTCGTGGTGGAGTACACTATGATACCGTCCATTATCACCAAAGGCCTCTACTAATAATACGAAGAATTAAAGCTAATTGCACTTACAAACAATCGCAACATATTGAGATCAATTATATCAAATAGTAGAAATCAAAAGTACAATGATAGTCTAGGAGAATTCACGGAAATAATGTAAACAATTACAACATATAGTGCCTAAGTAAATCAAAAATTAAATAAAATAAAGAGAAAGAAAGTAGAGAGAAAGAGCGAAAGTTTGAAGGATTGGGACCCTCGGCCTACCTGATTGAGAGACTTAGAGAACCGTTAATCGAGAGTATCGAGCCTTGACTTGTGCCTTAATGGGTTTCGAGGATTGATTTGAGAAGGGTCTATAAAGGTTCTCTTAACCTCTCAGTGTCGTCTCAATGTTTTTTAACATTCTAGTTATCCTTGCCAATTTTTTGATGTGTTTAACCCCATAGGGTAACCCCCTTTTTATAGTACCTAAATGGATAATACCAGCTAGTTTAGAGAAAGAAGATCTAATCCAACTCCTAATAGGCTTAACTTGGAAAGCTGCACCAATCCAGATAAAACAATAATAGTTGATACTCATTTTAGTAGTAGACAATGACATCGAGAACCCGACCAAGCTTTTTGGGTCAGGTTGGGTTACAACTTATTTCGCCCATAATTTTGTTATCAGACCTTTGTTGTAAGTGATTTTTTTTTCTAAAAGCTTATTGAGTAGATTATCTAATGACAAAATTTTCATAACTTTTGCAAGAGGGTGGAAGAAGATACAAGTGAAACAGTGAACATGTATTATTTTCAGCACAAACCTTAATATTCGAATAATAACTTTTTGGTTGCTTACAAATTTTTGGTGTATGTCATTATAAAGCTTATTCAATGAAGAATGCTAACATATAAACTCAATAATTCTATGTACCCTTGAGTGGGGCAAAACTGCATAATAAATCTCAACATGACAGACGCCGTCAATTTGGACCTATTTGGGCTTTTGGGTTCTTTTAGCCTTTGTTGGGCATATTTAGCTTTAGATGTGTGAGTTAAAAGATTTTGGCACATTTTAAGGGTCTTCATTTCAATATCTAAGGTCCCAAGTCTTATGCGATCGACTTATCATCATCAGGCATTTTATAGAAAAAGCAGACACTTTATAGGTGTCTACAATTAGCTGCACTTTGACGGAGGCTTAGAAAGATGAAGGTCAAGGTTGATCACATTTGTGCTTACCTGTTTAGTGCTCTATTGTACCTTTCATAGGTCTAACAGTTCTAAATCAACCTTTTACTAGTCTAGGACGTTTCTCCAGTCTAGCAGACCCTTCGTCGATTTAGTAGCCCTTTCGACGGTCTAGCACAATGATTCATACTAAGCCCAAAACCAACTCTTTGCTACAACCTCATCCACACCAAATCCCAAGCCATTCTTCCTTGATTAAGATGGTCACTCTCCAACACTTCAAGTGCACTGTGTAGCTATAGCTAATAACCGGCAAGTACAGGTCGTATTCCACAAGGAGTTGGGTTTTAATTACCAAAGCTTACTCAAACGTGTCAATCTAGACCAGATAGAGAGTAAGGGAAGAAGGACTAAACTACTAAAACAAATAAACAAAAAGGGACTTGGGTTTACAATATCGCCAAATGATGAACTAACTAATTGAGAAAGGGCCTAACCTACCCAAACTACACTATGAACAAGAGATGGTTGCACCATCAAAGACCACCTAAGCCCTCTCTCAAGGGTCATGAGGTAGTCTAATTCACCTAATCACCTATTTTCATAGGGTTAGCCCAATTATACCACAAAATTAGCAACCCTCAGACCTAACTCGGATCGTGTACTATTTTCATGTCCCGAACTCGGCTATTCCCTCTCCCACACTAGCATATTGACCTCACCTCTTAGCATAAATCAATCGTCCAAAAATATCGATGAAAGCTCTCTCAAGCATTTCATCGAACACTTGGCGGGCGTGAGGGAAACCTCTAGGTTCTAAGCATAGATTAGGTATGGTTATCCCTAAAACAAGATTAATTGGCCATCAAGAGGCTAATCACAATCCAAGTCCCCAAAATCTAACAACTAATCATCAACAAAACACAAAAACTCAAACCTAAACTAATGAAGAACTCAAGTATGAACTAGAGAGAAGAGGCATGAAACTAAACTAATTCTAACAGCCAATTGAACATGAATTAAACATAAAAACTAAATGATTAAATCAAATCAAAACCAAACATATGAACTAAATTAACAAAATCTAAAACAGGAACGAAACAAGAAATAGAGAGAAAGATAAAAAGAAGACTTATGGATTGAAGCGAAGAACTTGAAATCCAAGTGCTTGATCCAAAATTAATTCAATACAATCCTAATCTAATCTTCTCAATGGAGTTTTTATTGGCTAAAACCTAAACTAAACTACCCTAAAAATCGCATGGAAGAACCCTCGAGCGACCCCCTGAACAAAACACCGAAGGGGGCTTTAAATAGAAAAATCGAGCGAGCGAACGGCGGCCCGGGGGGGCATGACCGTGCCACTTCTCTGGCACGGTGGCTCGGCCCCCTGTTGCCCCTTTTTGCCTATTTTTACTGTTTTTCTTCGCTTTGTCCCGTCTTCGCTCCTTTTCGCGATATTTGCTCGATTTGAAGTTATTTCCTATAAAACATAAATAAAACAAGTAAAAATTCTAAAGATTAAGTTATTATACGAGCTAAAAGTGGGTAAAAGAGACACATAAAATAGGATAATTTATCACCTAACAAATACCCCCACACCTATCTTTTGCTCATCCTCGAGCAAAATGAACAAAAAGCTAACTTAAGAACCCAACTCACTTTCGTAGGAATCACGGTTGCATTTAGCATATGCAACAAGCCCTTTAAACCCCTTGGTTCCCCCAAGTAAACGAGTGACGTCTCGTGAGGGTTTGCAGAAGCTATACCCACAAAATCTCAAAAAAGGAAAGCAAAGAAAAGAGAAACAAAAATCGAAAAGTAAAAATGACAAAACACAAAATATACATTGGGGTAACCTGTACACAATCGGATCAACCAAAACCCCATAGTAACTCGAGTATCAGTTTATACACTAGTATTATATGTATTTAAAGGACACGTCATCCCAAAGAATGGCATCCAGACATCAACTTTTTGCCCCACAATGCATGAGAACATTGAATCCATTCTGGTGTCTAGTGTGCAAGTGTATTATCACCCTAAGACTTTGGCTTACTAAAATCAAACTCAACCCCACTCAACTGACACAAGCTACCTTGTTGATTTGCTAGCATGGAAAACAAGCTTCCCCAATAGCAGTATTGCCTCAAAGGGTAGCACCCAATAGCCCATGCCTCAAAGCGGTACTTGTCACTCCAAACTCTTTCTCCCCCCGTTCCCTGTTTTTTTTTTTTTCCCTTCTTTGTCATTCCAAACTCTTGTCACGCCTTAAAGGGATACACCCACAGTAGCGCGTGAGTTTGTTTGTTTTTGTTTTTGAAAAAGGGGTGCAAGCACATACAAAAGTCACTGTGCAATAGACAAGTAGGAGAGCCGATCATGGAAGACTACAAATGTAAGATAATGATAATACATAAATCGGGACTGGATTGCAAAATAACAATGGACTGTTGGAGTTAAAACTGAGGCCTAAAATGACAGACTTAGGACGAATATCTATCATGCACATTATATTTGTATACGAGCTAATAGCCAAGGTACTGGAGATCAAGGCTGATCAAAATACTACCAAACTCCCCTAAAGCCCAAAAAAGAAAAAATTATACAAAAAGGAGAAAAATTGAAAAATTTACACAAAAATGAGAAATTTCCAGAAAAATAAGAATAAAAGGGTAGATGACCCCAACCCCACACCTAAATCTCACAATGTCCTCATTGGGAGCCGAGGAGTTACGACTACCACGAAACACATATATACAAGAAACAATTCTAAAATAGTACATTAAAACAAAAAACAAACAAGAAGAAGAAAAAGAAAGACAAGAACAAAAGTATATACAACACAAAAATGAAGACAGAGAAAAGAGGGAAAAAATTTACCCTATTAGGTGTTGAGTAAACCTAAACTACTACCTCCCTAGGATGATGCTTCGGAAGGTTGGAGGAGCATCAGCCACTCCTGCCATCTCAGGATCCAAGCCACCAATTCAGATGACGTCAAAGCTCGCAGAAGCTTATTGTGTGCCTTTGCATGCATCTCAAAATAATGTGAATAAGAGAACACTAGTAAAGATGGAACAAATAGAGTTAGTGCCCTCTTAAACTTATCAAATGCCATAGAAAAATCGAAATAATAATCAAAGAAAGTGGTCCATCAATTTTCCTAGGCATGTCCTCTAGGTATGCACAACAAGGGTCCAAAAAGGGATTATACTCTCGAATGTCACCTAGGGACTCATGGAATGCATGCAAATGAGAGGGCATGGTGGGAAGTAAGGGGGATGAAATGGAGGTCACGTCAAGTGGTTCGGTGCAAATTGCGTCGATATGCTCAATGTTAGGCGCAGCAGCAACCACCAAACTATCATCACACAACTCCTCGAAAAGAGCCTCCTCAAGATATGGCTCAACCAGTGTAAGTCCTCCCGACCAAGAAAGTACAACATCCTCTATAGGACTAGCATCACCTCGAGAAGTCTCGCCCATCTCTAACCTCGTGCACTGAGCTAAAGGAAGGGGAGAGGTAAGTAAGATCGAGTCACTAACACTAGTGTCCATAGGTGTGCTAGAAAAGGATAGAGCAACAAATGCCAATGGGGTCAAGTGAGGGTCAAACACTTCCCCAAGGTTGGTCAAAGGTGCATCATTAACAACATTATACTCTAGGGGAAGGAAAGACTCACAATCATCATAGAGACGAGCCTTAAGTCTAGGGCAAGGTAGACTAAGGTCGGTTTCATGCACTAAATCACACTCCCTCATCCTACTAACAAAATGCTCATGTTGCTCATTTATTGTCCATATCATGGCATCAAGTCTAGCATAACATTCATCGGAAACATCATAATAAGGACATGAATTCACATCATCGTCAAAAGATTGGCAAAGAGAGCATAAGACATGAGGGTAAGAAGAGTAGTGATGATATGGGTCCCTAGCATCATTAGATTGCCATTAATGCCAAGCTAGAGACTCAAAGAAATCCCACATGTCATCAATATCTAAGGAACACAAACCATCATAACACTTGGACTCAAGGGTGGCTCGAGTATCAGGTGTTATCCCCTTAAGCACAACATCACATATTTTCCATTTTTCATACTCAAAAAGTACATATTGAGCACGATAATCATTCAATCTAGACAAGTAGTGCCAAAAATGTTCGTGCTCAAACTGCGGCAAATGGAAAATAGCCATTTTGATTTTTTTTTAAAAAAATATTTTAAATTTTTTTTGGATTTTTTTATCAAAAAGGCCTAATCTCAAATGCTCAAGTAAACCCCAATATTGAAAGACGCCAACTCCCCAATAACGGCACCAAAAACTTGTTAAGTTAAAAGTACCGCAAATGCACGGTGTAGTTGTACCTAGCAACCGGTAAGTACGGGTCGTATTCCACAGGGAGTTGGGTTTGAATTACCAAAGGTTACTCAAACGTATCAATCTAGACTAGATAGAGAGTAAGGGAAGAAGGACTAAACTACTAAAACAAATAAACAAAAGGGACTTGGGTTTACGATGTCGCCAAATGACGAACTAACTAATTGAGACGAGTCCTAACCTACCCAAACTACACTATGAACAAGAGATGGTTGGTTGCACCATTAAAGACCACCCAAGCCCTCTCTCAAGGGTCATGAGCTAGTCTAATTCTCCTAACCACCTATTTTCATGGGGTTAGCCCAATTAGACTATAAAATTAGCAACCCTTAGACCTAACTCAGATCGAGTACTATTTTCATGTCCCGAACCCGGCTATTCCCTCTCCTACACTAGCAAATTGACCTCATCTCTCAGCATAAATCAATCGCCCAAAAATATAGATGAAAGCTCTCTCAAGCATTTCATCGAACACTTGGTAGGCGTGAAGGAAACCTCTAAGTTCTAAGCATAGATTGGGTACAGTTAGGCCTAAAACAAGATTAATTATCCATCAAAAGGCTAATCACAATCCAAGCCTACCAAATCTAACAACTAATTATCAATAAAATACAAAAACTCAAACCTAAACTAACGAAGAACTCAAGCATGAACTAGAGAAAAGAGGCATGAAACTAAACTAATTCTAACAACCAATCAAACATGAATTAAACATAAAAACTAAATGATTGAATCAAATCAAAACCAAACATATGAACTAAATTAACAAAATCTAAAACAAGAACGAAACAAGAAATAGAGGGAAAGAGAAGAAGAAGACTTATGGATTGAAGCGAAGAACTTGAAATCTAAGTGCTTGAATCCAAAATTAATTCAATACAATCCTAATCTAATCTCTTCAATGGAGTTTTTATTGGCTAAAAACTAAACTAAACTCCCCTAAAAATCGCCTAGAAGAACCCTCGAGCGACCTCCCGAACAAAACGCCGAAAGGGGCTTTAAATAAAAAAATCGAGCGAGCGAACGGTGGCTTGGGGGGCACGACCGTGCCCACCGTGCCACTTCTCTAGCACGGTGGCTCGGCCCCCTGTCGCCCCTTTTTGCCTGTTTTTGCTGTTTTTCTTTGCTTTGTCCCATCTTCGTCCCTTTTCGCGACGTTTGCTCGATTTGAAGTTATTTCCTATAAAACATAAATAAAACAAGTAAAAATCCTAAGGATTAAATTATTATACGAGCTAAAAGTGGGTGAAAGAGGCACGTAAAATAGGACACTTTATCGCCTAACGATTGTCACTTCTCCAACACTTCACTCAGTTTCGACTTTTCTTCTTACCATCCAAACAATGTCCAATTGGGGTCGTCTGTGCTTCCTTAGGAAGCTCGAGGAGTTAACTTTAAGATGATACAATAAAATTCTAAGTTAGGTTGCATTTTAATTCCCTAAAGGGATAGAAAAAATCCCAAGTCATATGTTATAATTTTTATTACTTACTAAATTTGGGTCGAGTTTAAATCCTACCTAACAAAGCTGAAACGAAGCGAGCCCACATATTACTAATTCCATAAAATACCTATGTTAGTCCCAAGCGCTAAAATTTGGCATTGGTGTTCAATATTAGGTGAAACGGTCTAAATATGTAAGGTATGCACAAAATTCCAATTTTAGAGCAATCTGGAAATTGGCCTTAATTGGGGAGGATACAGGTGTGATCTTTGAGATTGATTAGCATCGGGTGATTCTTCACACACGAAGGAAGATTTTCCTAGTGGCAGAGCCCTTATTTGCGGAGTAGAGCCTTCGAAAAACTCCCTAGAAGATGGACGATGAATCTTGAAAAATATAACTCATCTTGATTGTAATTATCTTGGCATCATAATTTAATTTTCTAGGACATTCTGTAAGCCCCCATTGGCCAACTCGGCCTATGAACATAATAGCTAATTCTTTCTATTTTGGGTATTTATAGACCCAATTACCTCCATGTAAACCCATGTTGAGTTGAATTATGAAATGAAAGGCTAAAGGTCATCTTCTCTCCAAAAATTTCTATAGCATTACCTCTTAAATTAAGAATGGTGATTAGACTTTTTACTTTAGAATTCTTCCATGATAGCTAAGGGCTTTTAAGAGAGAAATTTGGTGGAAAGTAAGTAAGTTATCATTAGGATCTTACCTTGGGCACAAACCTTAAAATCCTCTTAATTATTTGAGATTAAATACAAATCCTTTGGGTGTGATTATCCCTTTGTTATATTGATATTGGGAGTTTGATGAACCATCCTCATTATGGACCCTTTGTCGTTCTATGGACCTTTCACCAATCTAGGGGATTCTGATGTTGACATTTTGCTGGTATAGTGGACATTTTGCCTGTTTAATGGATCTTGATGCTAACATTTTGCCTATTTAGCAGACCTTTCTCCAGTATAATGTACCTTGACATTAACATTTCTTTGGCTTACTAGAACTTTCACTAGGCTTATGGACCTTTTATGGGCCTAACAAATCTAGATGTCAACTTTTCGTGAGTCAAACGGACCTTTCACCAGACTAGCGGACCTTGATGTTAACCTCTCATGAATTTAGCAGAACCTCTATCAGTTTTGCAAATCTTGATGTTGACCTTTCGCTAGTTTAGTGAACCTTTCATTGGTCTAGCAAACCTTTTGCTTGTTTAGTGGATCCCAATGTCAAGATTTTTCCAATTTAGCAGACTTTTTGCTAGTGAGGTGCATCTTAATGTTAAACTTTCATCAGTCTAACGGATCTTTTACTGGTCTAGTAGATCTTCGTTGTATAATGTCCTATTATACCAAGAGTCAGCGTTGCCCCATTATGTTAGGAGCTAGCAATGTTGTTGGAATGTCCCACTGTGTCTAAAGCCAGCAGTGTTGTTGAAATGTTCCACTGTACGAGCAGCCAGCATATTGTTGAAATGTTCCCAATTTGCCGAGAGTATGTGATGTTTGCTAAACGTAGCATTATAACGAGAGCCAATAATGAACCTTAGTGGTGTGGGTGCCTATAGTTCCATGGCTGCATTCCTGAGAGCTTTGTCGCATGAGAGTCTGAAGATTTATGATCAGATCCCTATGATATTGGTGGCATGCACGCCTAAAGACTGATAGCTTGTTACTGACTTATCATCGTGTGTTAAGGCTTAAGTCTCCAAATCTACCCTTTTATCAGTTTAGAATTATGAATATGTATCATTTCCAGTGCAAGCCCTAGCAGTCGACTTATATCCTTTTCGTTATTTATCGAATTTTGGTGTATATTATGTCATTATAAAGACTATTCAATAAAGAATATTAATATATAAACTTAATACTTTAATGCACACTAGTGAAAATACAGAATAAATATCATCTAAACGCTGAACACTAGCAATTTGGCTCTATTTGGGCTTTTGGGTTCTTTTAGGTTTTGCTGGGCATATTTAGCTTTGAATGTGTGGGTTGAGATATTTTAACACATTTTAAGGGTCTCCAATTCAGTATTCGGGACCCTCAAGTCTTATTTGATTGGCTTATCATCATCGGACTTTATAAAGAAACAGACACTTTTACGTGTCTACATGTGGCCGTTACCCACCTATCCTTTTCTTTCCGCCTTTTTCCTCTTTTCTTCCAACACAAGATAGAGTCATCCCTCTTTGACCATCACTGCTAGTGGCTTTTTACCACCTCCAATAGTTTCTTTGATCGCTTATGGTTAACCCTGAACACTAGCTGTCGTATAGCCCTATCACCTCCCATCTTCACCCATTTTCTCTATGGAAGACAACTTTCTTTCAACTAAATCTAAGCATTGTCATTTGTATTTCAGTTAAATTAGTGAGTAAAGTGATGTTGGGCAACAATTAATTTATGCAAGTTGATAAGCAAGGTTATGCAATTGGGTAGTGGATACATTGAAGTCAATGGGTATTACTATGATGGAATTAATTGGCGGTATATGTCAAGCTATGTTTGTGAGTGTGTTTAAAAAAGGATTCAAGCCATATATGTAGCACCACAATTAATATGGGGATGTAAATATATTTCATGAATGGGCAATTCATACTTGGAAGCTTTGGATCAAGGCTCAATTTGAGTTATTTATTAATTTGAAGGAAGATAAATTTGGAGGAATGTAGTTGAAGTGCTAACTAGTTATTGAGTTGAGTTCTAAGGATGATTAAACTTAGTTGAGTATTTGATGGGTTCTTAGAATGATTTATATCGATAAAGTAAGTTAGAATAGTTATGTGATTTGCATGCCAAGATTAGCGGGTCATATAACATTTAAAATTGTAAGGAGCTTAATCAAGTAATCAATGCCTTTTTAGTCAAGTGAGTTGATCCTCAGTAAACTCAAAATGACACTTTCAAGCTTAAAATGCATACAAGGAGCAAGTTCAATAATGGAAAAAAAAGAATAATTTGAAAGAATAAGTGTTTGGGAGTGAACGACTAATATAGGTAGTTAGTACTTGGAGTTTCAAAGGTCAAATAAGCTAGGTAAGGGCCATAAGAACTCTAAATAAGTTGGTTGTAGCAACGTGAAGTGTATTGGAGGTAAGTCATATTCAAAAGGAAAGATAGAGAAATGACAAGTAAAATAAGGGGATCATAAGCATGTCAAGTGCATTGTTAACCGTCTCAAATTAAAGAAGGCTTAGTAGGCAACGAAGAAGGGAGAAAGTGACAATAAGCATGGGATCCTAGTTTTCTAAAGAGTTATTAACTATACGAAGCTTTACTAAATTTTGGAACAAATATTATGCTAATAACATAATTACATAGCAAAGGATAATATTAGCACAATGTGAGATTCATTTGGTTACTTGATGAGCCAAAGGAGAGGGAAAAATCTATTCAAATATTTAATTTCTTAACAAGAGATTTACAATTGTCACCCACTAACTCGTAAGATTTTGATAATTGAAAAAGAGTGTGCTTTCACTAGAACATGAAGACTTATAAAAGTAAGTTCCGCACCATAGAACATAAATCGAAGTTCACGTAAAGAGGGGTCATCAATCCAGGCCTAGAAGAAAATATTTGACTTTTACAAGTACATTATTACTTGTACCTTTTCAGAATATTTTAATTTTATTACTATGCTTCAAATTTTATAATTTGATGAGGATCTAACACACGGTCACAATTACAGTTACAATTACATTCACATTCACAGTCACAGTCAAGTGAGGCCCTCCCTAATTGATTAGAATGCATGAATAAGTCTATACATTTTATGATGATTGATCACGATGATCTCACATACTTATCATAGCAACCACATGCCTATTCAGGTCCTAAACTAAGCCAAGAATGAAGTTTAATTAAATTATTGCTTATAATTTAGCATTTGACTAAATTGTAAAATACCAATTTGAACATATGCTCGCAGTCACTTACTCTTTTAAATAACTTTATAGTACAAAGATAACGTACTGAGTCTACTGCTCATATTTCCCTTATTTCTATGTTTTCCTCTTCAGATATAAAGACACAAGATAAGTTAGATCCTAATTATCGAAAATGGAGGAAAACACTAATGGTGCACCAAGCAACTGATTCCTTGCTGATTAAGTGAGCCTAGGCAATTTATCGAATAGGTTGTGACTCCTGGTTTTCCCTAGCCTTGCTTGGGGTCATTTTGTTGTTTATGCTTGTTATACGCCAGGAATATATTTTTTATAAGCATTCATATATTCGATTGCTATACAACAGTTGTTTCAGAATTCTAGTCTTAAAAAAATCAAGTTCATAATTTGCCAAAGTTGTTTAGGAGATATTGAATGTGAAATTTTCTCTACAAGTGAACATGGTGTTTGCATTTACTTCTCGATTTGATTTGAGAACTCTGTTTACAAGGAATGCTTTCAAAATAAGCATTTTAAAGTCCTAATGGAATGTTTAGCCTTGTTTTCATCATGGAAACATGAGTGACTTCCCCAACTTATAAGTCTTTCATGGTTAATGTTTATTTAATCAACCATCATGTATTTAATTATATAATTCTTATTTGGGTTCGTTACAAAAGGATTACAAGAATTTTATGTCATAAGGTTAGAGCACTGCAAAACCCAATGAATAGCCTCCAAAATGTACAATTAACATTCAAAAGAAAGGGGATGCCATTAGCTAGAATACAAAGAGCTTAAATTTTCTACAATTGTCCTTACCTGGAGCCTTTCTCAACCAACCCAAATAAAGGAATATGCTAATTTTCTTCAAGGGGGATTAAGCTTAGGATGTGTACTAATGTTTCACGAAAATTCTTTAATTCATCCATTAGATTGCCCAAAGAAGCCCATAACAAAAATGCATAATTAGACCGACAATGACCCTTTCACAGTTTTTTCATCCCTGAGAAATACTTGGAATACGGGAGCATTACGTAACTCTTGGAAACTAAACTTTAGGGACTATCCATCCATTTAAATTCTTGCAAAAGTCATACCCATTTGCTCACTCAAAATTGAGGTAGAATATAGCTTAAAACTCTGACGTGGAATTGGAAGTGAAAACAAGAAGTGATCCAATACCGTAACTCTTTGTTTATGACGACTAAATACCTTACCATATAGAATGACCTTAATTTAACCCCATAATGGTCCAAAGTCGATAAGGCCCTCGTAGAATTAACTCCTAAGACCCCCACTTTTCTTGAACCAACAAGGAGGATTTGATTTTTGGACCTTCTTGATGAGCTCTAAGGTATTGGCATGTTGCTTTATTTCCTAAAATGTGGATGTGATTTTAGGGAACTTTCTAAGTTTTCTCCCTAGCATTTTGGCATTGATTATGTTCTTGAATGTGTGAAGTCTTAAGGTCTCTATGGGCATGAATTTCTTACTAAATTGGCCTTATGATAAGGCTGAAGTGCTGGGAGCTCTCAAAGCTATGCACTGTGACCTACAAGATTATCTTGTGATTATGTGATCAAGTAGTGATGATGTTCTTCATGGCTACTCATTACCTACTCTTCTTAAACAAACCAATGTTGTGCTCATACCTATGACAACTAGCTCGCTCACCTTACTGATTTCTAGCCTGTCAGCTTATGCAATGTAATCTACATGATGGCAAAAAATTACAATCCCTGTTATACTAGAGACCATTCTTTAGTAGATTATTTCAGAGACTCAGTGTAGTTAATTTCACGCTTGGTAGATTGTTCTTTGAAGCCGACGGGAGGGTATTTATTTGTTTCATGTTTTGCATCTAAAGTTGCCCAGATTTCAAATTGTTCTTTGTTTAGATGGTTAAGTTGGTGGCTTGATTGTAATTTGAAAGTGGTGGTTGATGAAGAATGCTTGTTTTTCTTATGGTATAGCCTTTCAACCCTTTTGATTATGAGCATTCAAACTATGCACTAACTCTCTCAAGGTTAAATACTGCAAAATTCTATCCAAATTCAGCCCCACGTCCTACTCCATTATCCACAACAATTTTGAAATGCACTCAAGCATTATCAACCTACACAATGAGTATCAAGTTACCAAATATATCTGCTTATTTATCCAATCATTAATTAACGAGTTCACCCCACAAAAACAATGGCAAGGAAAACTCGCCAGTTAAGTAATAGGAAGCTATGTTATAAGGAGGGTGGAGGGCTGAGATTTCGAAATCTAGATGCCTTCAACAATGCACTTCTTGGCAAGCAATTATAGACACTATTATGCAATGACAATTTGTTTATCTTCAGATAGTTGAAGGTTAGATATTTTCCCTTTTCTAATGTTCTTTGCAAGTACAGGGCCTCGATCCGGTTTATCCCTTTTGCTTGGAGGGTACATTGTCATGCTATCTCCACTAAAGCCAATATTGCTAAATGTGTTCCTAATTCAAAATGAACTGAGATATTTGTGGAGCTCTTGAGGAGTTAAACTTACAGATATTACTTAACTGTAGCGCCCCCATATAATAATTGTTCAATAACCTCAACCGCTCATTACCATAATTACAACAGAACTCTTAATGATTGGGGGCATTATCGCCGCCCTAAGTCAGACAAGGCTATATATAAACTATATGATTTTAATTAAAATGTTGTCACAATCTCAAATCCCATCATACAGAAGGCATTCAACCCGACTTCGAACCATAATTTAACGTCCGCATAATCCAAAGTATAACTAGAATATGTATCTTCTAACTCTCCATCTTAAGCGTATTTATCTTTAAGCTCTATCAGGTATTCATACTATACGAGAATCCATGGTGAGCTTCTAACGGTGCCATATTGCAAATGGCATGAGTCTTTTCTTTACTTTTTACTTCCTTCAGGTCATTAGGGACAAGTCTGTCCACTTATCCCTCACCTAAAGCATAACACAAAAATATTTTGAAAAAAGAGCTGAAGCCTAGTACGTTTATCCCGATATTATAAAATTAAACTTTTAGAACAATTTACTTGAGTGCCCGCCTTTCAATTCTTTTTAGTTCAAAAGCAGGAGAGGGAGAAATTATGAAGTAAAACTTTTACCGATTATTATTTAATAGTGGAACCAAAATTGCAGAGTTCATATGAGTATTGTGATCACTAAATAGGTGTACACTTGTCAAGCTGATTGGATAGCCTGACTTGAGGCCGCGCATGTGAATTGAAGGGTGTAAGCCTTGGTAATTGCTAATTAGTGGGCCCACTTGATTATGTGGCATTGAAAATAATTCATTAAATAATTATATATTATGAGACTTTGGTATCTATGAAAAGCATGCAAACTTTGAAAGGTACAGGCAGTAAACGTACCTAGATTCATGAAATCTATTTTTCTTCTCAAGAAAATATATTTTTATATCTTGCCAATGATAGAAATGGTCTCATTTCTGTTCCAAATGTATTTTTGTATGGTCAATAGGATTTCAAGTGATAAGTATTAATTTTGACCTTAGTAATTAATTTATAATTCTCCTTAGTATTTTCTTAATTATTAAAGCAATCACGATTATTTGCTTAAATACACAAATTGATTGTCTCTCTTTTTTTTCCTACATTATTCCCCCGTTTTAACATTGTCATTACTCTTATAATTAATAATATTAATGTTTTGTTATTATTATAGATTTTACTATTGTTTCCTTCATTAATGTTGCTATTATTATTAATGTTATTATCATTACCACTAGTATGGTTTTTTTTTTATCAACATCCTTATTATTATTGTTATTATTATTATTATTATTGTTATTATCATCATCATCATCATCATTGCTATTATGATTATTGTTGAGAAAAGCATACTAACACCTAGAAAATATGTAATTTTCAACCCAAAAGCACCTAACCCAACTTCCAATTATATTCTTGGATAACGCATATAGCTTGAGTCATTCTCAACACTATATATGGTTCATCATCTTCACTACTAGATTAAATTATACATCAACTTACTATTGCTCTCACATCCTGAGTCTCCCTCAATTTCCATCTTAAGCATGACTTCACTATTTATGCTTGCAAAATCCTCGTTCACCATCATGCAATATTTCATTGTCGGTCTAATGTCTACCTTAAAAACTTCATATCTTTCACCCCCAAACTCGAATTGAAACCAAAAACCCAATATGAAAAGCTTAGAAAGTCCTAAAGCACTTCCATTCACATTGTAAAACACAATTACCAGAAACGATCTCTAAAATTGAGCTTAAACAAAACTGTGCACAACTCAAGTTATTCTATGCAGTCTCAGTAAATTGGTCATGACTTTGTCCACAAAACTTCAAATTAAGGAATTCCAGAGGAAATTAAAAGATAACTCATAAAGCTACCTACCCACCAAAAATCATAATTTGTCAATGCACCAATCGTTACTAGTTTATTCCCAAAGTTTCCTATGTTTTTGGGTCTATTTACAGCCCTAAATGCCCCTTTTTCTAAACCTTAAGTCTGCCCGCTGTTCTCAAACCTTTCATAGCACAGACCTCACTTCTACAAGCTTTGAGTCTATTCAAAACACAATCAATAATCGTCAAAATTCAACAATTCAATTACAAGACCACAATCTGCACAACCCATGTTCAAAATCTAATTCCTCCATGAGCACTCACATGCTCTCAACAACTTCAAACCTCAAAATCATCATTAAAACTCCAAATTAACATGAGTTAACAATTGTCTACATTAGATTGTTATTTGCTAATCTAATTAAGAAATAAAAAGAATGAAAATAACTGAAGGGAAATCAAGAAATAAACTAAAGGTAGGTGGAAAGGTTAGGTGGATGTGTTAAGCTTGAGTGGGTGCTTGGTTGGTAGCACATGGCAGCTTCGACATCAGACGATGGTTGTGAACCGGGCAGTAGGGGTGTGGCATGACTGGGTAATAGAATTTAGGGGGCTGTGATGCGTGAGTGATTTTTAGGGGCGTACGTGAGAGATTTTTAAAGGGGGGAAGTCGGTGGGGGTGGGGTTTAGATAAATTTTTCTATAATTATTTTGTCTTTGTTTTGTTTTGTTTTTTGTACTTTGTTTTTTTACCTCTTAATCTAGTTATTTTTTTGTTATTATTTTCTCTTCCCTTGTTAAGCTAATAAATATTTTGGTTAAAGTTGGTTAATTTTTGAGCTATTATTTAGAAGGAACTCTTGAATTCCACCCGTGTCTGTTAATTTGTCTTTTGAGCTTATTTTTATTCCATTTATTAACATTATAGTCTCATTTCTTTAATATAATTGAGCAAATTATGTATATATATATATATATATATATATATATATATTATATATATATATATATATATATATATATATATATATCCCATGATTACCCACTTTTATAAATTTGACGAGTTATTTATTTATTCATAGCTTTTGTGAGCCCCTCATGATTTAATACATATCATGACTTAGTTTATTATAAGTTCATTTCGTCGTTCCAACCTGCAACTACTTAAGTATTTTAAAATATTGAATCAAAATGCAATGCTCAACTTTATTAAATTGAAATTAACTAAAAAAATAAATCATGGGTTAGGTTTGGGCTATTACATTAACTGTCCACAACTTTTTAGACTTTATTATTTTAAACACTTTAAGTTTGGTTTCCATTTGTAATTTTGTTTATTTTTCACACATTCAAAGGTTGGGGAATGTAGTTGTTTACTTCATAAGATCATCCAACTGTAACTTATTGACGTCAGGAGATGATGTCATTAAGAAAAAGGGGACCAAATTTTACTTACGGTTGAACAAAAACATGTATATGTCCATTCATTGATAACCATCTAAAAGAATCCCCCATTTTTCTTGGTTAAAAAATCAATAAATCTTCACATCATGAAGACATCAGAGAGGAGGCAAGCAAAGAATAGGCAATCAAAACTCTCTATCTTGCTGCTCTTCATTCACGTAAAAAAATACAGTAGATATACAAGTACCCTACCTTGTCATTGTAGGAAATACAAAGATAAAATAGGAAAATACAATAATAATAATATCTACAATATTATTTACAATATTGCTTTCTTATCACCCCCCCTTCAAGATGGAGTATACAGATCACAAATGCCCAACTTAGCTTGTAGATATGTGAACAGTAGCTTCCCAAGTGCCTAGTGAAGATATCGGCTAATTGATATCGAGAAGGAACATAATCAGTGACGATAACATCGGAAAGCAGACACTCCCGAATGAAGTGATAGTCAATCTTGTTGTGTTTAGTCCTCTCATGAAAAACTGGATTTTCGCTATGGGTAGAGCAGCCTAATTGTGACAATAAATTCGCATGGGGTTATCATGAAACACACCCATGGATGCCAAAAATGATTTAGGCCAAACTAGCTCACTAGTGACTATTGCCATTGCTCTAGATTCAACCTCAGCTAAAGACCAGGACATCGTAGTCTGCTTCTTAGTTTTCCAAGGGATAGTAGATCCACGAAGTGTTACAAAATAACCTGTGAGAAACCGTTAAGTGATATGACAAGCCTCCCAATCTGAATCACAAAATGCATACAATTATAGATTTGAATCTTTGTGCAGCAAAACACCTTTAATGTATCGCAGAACCCTCTTAGCAGCATCCATATGTTCTTCTTTAGGCACCTGCATAAATTGCAAAAGAATGTGGACTGCATAGCGAAGTTCTGGTCAAGTGATGGTGAGATAGATAAGTCTACCAATCAATCGGTGATATTGAGTTGGATCTGATAAAGTTGGACCCATAGTGAGTAGAACTGTAAAACGGTCAGGTCAGGCCAACCCATTTAATCAACGGGTTAATTTCGTGTCGGCCTTGAAAATAGCTTAGATTTACTCAAAACTGAAAAATAACAAGTTTTCACACTAAAGGTCAAATCGTGTCAACTTCGGGTCGATATCGATTCGGTTCGGGTCGGGTTCGTGTTTCTCTCAGTAAATTCGGGGTCGGGTTCGAGTCGGATTATCGTGTTGGGTTAGACTTTTACAGCCCTAGTTGTGAGTGCAAGTTTATGATTAGTCTCAATAGGAAAATCGACGGGTTTGCACCCAAGAATTGAAGACCGCATTCTTCCACAATCTCAAGAGCATATTTTCTCTGAATAAGAAACAATCCTTGAGTGGGCCCAAATCTTTGATGTGAAAACGACAATGAAGATATATCTTAAATTGAGTACATGCGAGAGAATCATTGCCGGTGAGAATCAAGTCGTCAACGTAGACTAAGAGAGAGCCATAAAAACAGCACCCTTTTTATATGTAAAAAAGGGAATAATCATCATAAGAACAAATGAACCCATATTCCTCTAACATTGTCAAGGTGCTTCTGTCAAAACATATAAGGACTTGTGAAGTTTGCATACTTGATTCGGATGAGAGCCCTTGAATCCTGGAGGAAGAGTCATGTATACTTCTTCCTCGAGATCCCCATGCAACAATACGTTATTTACGTCCATTTGATGCAAATCTCAACCTTTAGTTGCTGCTACAGAGAGAAAAGTTCTTATACTCACCATTTTAGCAACTGACACAAAGGTTTCATGGTAGTCAAAACCTTTGACTTGCTTATCTCCTCGAATCACAAGACGAGCTTTAAAGCGTTCAATGCTCCCGTCCCATTTATATTTCACCTTATAAACCCAATTGCAGTTGATGGCCTTTTTGCCTTCCAACATGTTAACAAGGGACCAAGTCTGATTACGCGCTAGGGCCTTAATCTCTTTCCCCATACTTCACACCATCTAGAGTCTTTAACAACTTCATGAAAATGACTTGGTTCAACACCTTTTGTGTTAGCAGCCAAATAATATCTTTGCGCTTTAGAAAATTTGCACAAGTAATATAATCAATAATAGGATAAGGATTACCTGAGGATACCTTATGGAGTGAGCTAAGTGAGGATTGGATGGGATCTTTAACCTAAGTCCTGTAGCACATGTAGTCTTAAAAGCGCGTTGGTGTTCGTTCCTTTGTCCTCTTCCTAGTTCAAGTTCATTTTCCACAACTATGAAACTCCCCCTTTCTTCGTGCATCCCTACTTCTTCACTATCCTCATGTGAAGTATGTGTGTTTCCTTCTTGGCTAGCCGCCCTTGGACTATTGTGTGTCTTACTAGATGAGTTGGGTACTACCTAGTCATCATCAGCATAAACAATACGAGAATGATCATCATGTGACTTTGGTGAGAAACTACCATAGGAGATCTTGCACATGCTTTGCCAAAAGGGAATTCTTTCTCAATGAATGATACATCTCAACTCATAAATATTGTCCCAGTGTTAAGATCATACACCTTCCTTCCTTTCTTGGCAAAAGGATATCCAATAAACAGACATTTTTGACTTCGTTCTCCAAATTTATCTTTGTGTCGTTGATGACAATAAGCATAGCATAAAGATCTAAAAGTCTTAATATGATCATAAGTAGGTGTTTCTATTTCTCTAAATAAAACCTCATATGGTTATTTCCCTTTCAAAACTGAACTTGGAGTTCGATTAATTAAATAACCTGCAGCAAGGGCACATTCACCCCAAAATGGAATGGGCAAATTAGTTTGAAATCATAGGGCTCTTGTGGCCTCCAAAATATGACGATGTTTCCTTTCTGCCCGTCTGTTCTATTGGCGGTTGTCAACGCAGCTAGTTTGATGTATTATCCCATGTTCCCCATAAAAGTTTTTTCATAGGTCCAGAAATAAACTCTAACCCATTATCACTTCTTGTTATTTTGACATTGGCCTTAAATTGAGTCTTGGCAATCAAACGAAAGTTTCTTAATAAGTGGGATGCTTCTTTCATTAAGTACACCCAAATGGCTCTACTTGTGTCATCCATAATAGTAAAAAAATAGTAAGCACCACATAAAGAAGCAATACAATAGGGATCTCATGTATCGCAATGAATCAAGTCAAAACTATTTGATGCTTTATTGGTACTCAAAGGAAAATGCACACGAGTTTGTTTGGCCCTAGAACACACATCACAGGCTTTATTTTTAGCTTGACTAGGAAATGATTTCTTAAGACTGCGAGCTAAATAATATAGCATCTGACTTGAATGATGTCCCATTCTTTGGTGCCAAGGATTCACAACATTAACTTAGGATTTTGACGGTAGCGCTCCCTTACAATAATAGACCCCGTCCCGATGTTCACCCACTCTAATCAAGCTCCTTACAGAATGGTCCTGTATCGCACAAAACTAATCGATGAATATTACTCTGCATTTTAATTCATATATAAGTTGCACAATAGATGTTTAGTTGCATTTTAGAGTTGGCGCAAATAAAACATTCTACAAACGGAGGTTGGGACTCAACATCACACATCCTTGCTTGGTTTCTACTGCCTTCTCTCCATTAACAAGGTTAGCCTGGATAGATACAACATCATCAACATCTTCAAGCATATCGAAACTTCCAGTCATATGAAGTGAGGCTCCACTATCTAGCAGCCAAGAATTCTTACCAGTGAGCTTTTCATGCTTATCCTTTGGCTCCTCTATCAGTGAGAAGATCCTTTGTACCTGATCAGCAGTGAACCCCAGAATAGCGGCGGCAGCAACAAAAGCACGATTCTCATCACCACTCGTACCTGGTGCAACTGAGGTCTGGACAGCATGTGCTGTTTCAGTACCTCATCCTCATGCTGTCTCCATTCGTTCTGCACCGCCATCTGGCCCCCTTCCGTAGCGTCGATATCCTCCTCGTGTACCCCAATTTTTGGGATACCCAATGAGCTTAAAACAATTGGACACTTAATGCAAACATACCTTGTCAAGAGAAGGCCGTGGATAGGACTTCACGGCAAATGCAGCCGCTGTTTCTCCTCCACTATCTCGGCTCCTCATAACCTTCTTATGATTCTCTTCTTTTCTCACTAGGTTGAATATCTTCTCTAATGTTGGTAGCGGATCAAGAGCCAAAATCTGACCTCTCAAAGACGAGTAGAGTTCAGCATCTAACCCCATCAGAAACTAATGGGCTTTCTCATCTTCTATCATCTTTGCATTTTTCCGGCAATGTTACACTCACACTTGCCACATGAACAGCTAGGGTATTTCACGTAGTTCCCAACTCATTCCATAAGCCCAAAAGTTTGGAGTAGAAATCTGCCACTTCCATATCATTCACGTAAAAAAATATTGTAGATATACAAGTACCCTAGCTCATCACTTTAGGAAATACAAAGATAAAATAGAAAATACAATAAAAATAATATCAACAATATCGTTTACAGTATTTCTTCCTCTTCACATCAAGTCTTGTTTGGGTTCAATCATTTTTGTTTTTGGGTTAGGCTTCAGCCTATCACAAGTTGTTTAGATGCTACATTGTTAATTGGACTATGTTATGGTTAGGGGGGGTCCAATTTTCACATAGTGAATATATATATATATATATATATATATATATATATATATATATATATATATATATATATATATATACACACACACACTTTACACACACACACACACACACATATTAATATATATATAAAACTATATACAAAATTGAGTGACTTTATACATTTTTACCAAGTGTCATAATCTTATTGGTTAAGTTATTAATTACTATTAAAAATTCACTTTGTGTGTTTTAGCATGCATATAATTTTTTTTAATTTTTCTTATATACTCTACAAGACTTTTCATCTTTTTCTTGATCAATTACTTAGAGATATAATTAATAAATATTTACTTGCGTATTTAGAAATAACACATGTGTAAACCTAATTTTAGGGATGGACATATTATTAACCTCAACCATTGCATTTTAAGAAGAATAGTTCTAGTACATGTATACAATTGATTTCAAACGATATGGTTGTGACACGTGTCACATTAAGTATTTATTAAGATTTTATTTAAAAATAAAATTTAAACAATATGTGATTTAAGCTCATTATAATGAATAATATCTTTTTAACTAATTCAATTAAGAAAAAGAAAATAAATTATAGATATGTTAATATTATTATTTCTAAAAAATTAAATTATAAGACATTATATATTTCTAAAAGTATTGTTGCTCAATTTAAAAACAATCCGTACGTAACATGGGTTTAAAGCTAATAACTTTGTAATTTAATTACAAGTACAAACACTCATCAGTAGATGTTACAAGGACCAGTAAAGTTTTCTTTTTTCTCTCTCTCTCTTTTTTTTTTTTTTTTTTGGTTGAGTGAATCTATCATTCTGTCAATAAATTTTACAATAGTACGGCACCATAATTATTTTCTCAAACATCGCAATAATGTTGGAATGTGCATATATTAAAGGAGATGCAATGCTAATTACCAAAATTCTTATATGTGAATCTTGTGAATGCACATTAGTAAATTAACAGAATATTCATCAATTATTAAACAATAAGGTTTAGCTTCAATTATCGTAACTTTGGTATTAAAAACCAATACCTTCCGCTTAAGAAATTATCTTGAGTGGCCTAAACTTTAATTCAACTTATTATCGAGCTAAAAATGATTTGACTTGGTTATTTGATCTCGCTGTGTATGACTTACTTATCACATGTAAGTAATTTATTTTCTTAAATTTTTTAATATTTCTATTGGCGTGTAATTAATTATTGTATCCCAAATGTCAAGAATACCTATTTTGTCCACGACCACTAGATATGACATTTTCTCAAACCTTAGCAAAACTGACCCAAAACTTAAAATCCGAACCAAATGACCCGGACATATACCCAACCCAACATCCAAAATATGCTCAACCGCAAATGGACCCATAATCTGATTGACCCGACCTGAACCATATTCGACCGAAAATTTTCTAAAAGTTGCTTATTTTTACATGACAAGTGTATTGGACAAAAAATCGATTGACTCGAAATCGACGCGAATCAAAGTTCACCTGGCGTAAACCAAAACCGATTTGAAATGTCATCTAATCCGAAACATGAGCCGATCCAAACTTAATCCGTTCCATACCCGAATCGAACAGCCCATTTGCCTGATCTAATTTTCTCTCATCATTTTAATGATGTAGTAGTTTACTTATTATAGCAAGTATATGTCTTTCACGTTTTCCAACACTAGCTCTTATTCATGTGGGTAATAAATAAGAATACCCCAAGAAATGTTGGCCACCGAGTGAATGTTATTTCTTTCAGTTAGGGTTATCAAAATCTAATTGGCTCTAAAGTTGAGCTCATTAGTATCCAAACATTCAAAAAAAAAAAAAAAACAAATGACTTTGTCTTTTGTAAAACGTAGTTAAATTGAGAGATACAAACCACAAATAAAATGACAAATTTAAAAAGTTTCAACATACTTACGGACGCAGCATGATATAGATTTTACCATATGTCATTTGACACTCCCATTTTCTTAAAAAAAAAAAATTTATTTAACATACACTGTAAAAATGAACATAAATTTTAATAATAATATTTAAAAATGTAAATTTATAGAGTACATCCTTATATCATGTAGATTTATCAAAAATACATGAATATCAAGTAAAATATGTTCAAGAACCAATTCAAGTAAACCTTAAACTGATTGTTGAAGGCTCATAAATATGTTTATACTCTAACACGCCCTATCAAGCGAGTACTCTTTGGTTTTGAAATGTGGATGCTGCAAAGGTTCTCTCTATCTTGCGTAATAAATCAATATGGGGGCTGCTGAGATTCGAACTTGAGACCTCTTGTTTAGAAATGCTCTGATACCATATTCAAGAACCAACTTAATCTAAAATTTAAACTGATGATCGAAGGTTCAAGAATATATTTATACTCTAACAAAATATCTATCATATATCATCATATATATAATATAAAACTGAATGGGTTGAATGGGTTGATAGTGTTTTAACAAATGGCAAGTTCGTATTAGTTGTCTTCTATTAATTGTCTTACATTTACATTAATACTATATGATTTTTTTTCTTTATTTAATTAATCTAACACTCATAAATTTAACATAATGATGTCAATAAATATTAACTTAAACTAGTTAATAACGGTCATATTTTATTACTTATATTCAGTTATCAATATTAAATGATTGTTTCTTTAGTCATTTAGTTTAACGGTTTCAAATTTAAAAAATAAAATAGGATTAAAAATCTACAATGTAATTTTAATTATGACAAAGTAACGGAGACACCCATAATAAGTTGAAATGGCTTGATATTTCACTTCTCATCATTCAGTATCCAAATATATTAATATTCTTGAAGAGACATCCCCTACCCCATAGGCCCCATGACATTAAACATATACCAAGTATTAAAAAAAAAAATTTTAATAGTTAAGGACTCCATTAATAAATGTGAACAGGATTCCATTAATAAATGTGAACAACTCCTCTTAGTTAAATGTCAATTGAAGAGTCATTAAGTATCAAAATTATAAATAATTTTAGTAGTTACAAATTTAAAGTAAAAGATGAAAATAATTTAAGAATATTTTTGACTCTTACCATTTTTGGTCAAGCAAAGATTACTATAATTTTCTGTTGTATTTAATTCAATAACGTACGCATTTTCTCATTTTTTATGCAAAAGAGACATTCTTATTTCTACCATAATCAAAATTTACACATATCTATATAATCTTTCTTTTCTTTGTTTTTTTTTTTTTGAAAAACTAAATTTGAGACTTACATTTGTGAAGTGCTGTTAGCAAATATTCGAAGAATGAAAAGGTCATTAGTACAAAGATGACATTGATTAATGTATGTAAAAGTATAACTGTTTTTTCCTTTTTCTGAGAGCAGTGAATTGAAGTTATTTCTATTTCTTAAACAACAATAAGTCAAATTCAATTTGTTTACTATTTCTTTTGATAATAATATATTTTCATTTTTCTTATGTAGCTGTAGTCCAATTATGTCCATACAGTGATCAAAGTTAATTTAATTCTTAAATTTGAAGGTAAGTTTATAGAAAATTTTATTAATATTTTAATAATTTTAAAGTCTAAAAGCATGCAAATATTTAAAGAAAAAAATAAGATTATAAATTTTTAACACATGTCAATGCGAAGTACACTAGTATAAATTCAATTTTGCACTTCCTGGTGGATATGCTTCCACGGTACTGCCGCCAGATGAGGACATTTGTGCGTCTTGCTGCGACCAGACTTCCATGTAGGCCCTTCCTTGAAGAAACAAAAATAAACTAAACCACCACTTTTTTTGGGAGAATGCCATTATTGGCAGGTACTGGTGCTGTCGCGCACCTATTCTTTGGACTAAAATTAGCAATGGAGGACCGTGGAGAGGAGGACAGAGAGTACGTTGGGAACAACAAGCTCACCAACACCAAGCTTGATCTTTTTTCTCCCTGTAAAGTGGGTAGATTCAAGCTATCTCACAGGTTTGCTTCTCAAAATATATATTTTGTCAAAATTATTTTATGATGTATAGGGATATGTCAATATTGTGCAACCAAAAAAAAAAAAAAAAATGCTTACTTTTCAGGGTGGTGTTAGCACCTCTAACCAGGTGTCGGGCCTTGAATGGAATTCCTAATGAAGCTCTTGTAAAATATTACACACAGCGCTCCACTCCTGGAGGCCTTCTCATTACTGAAGCCACTTTCATCTCTGAGACTGCAATGGGGTATATGTATTTCAATTTTACAACATAATAGCATTGATTCTTTGGTCTTGAGCCCATGAGGAATTAGGCATTCAATAAATGTTCATTAGGATTTTGTTTTTCTTTTTTGGCTTCAAACACCCAAAATGTTGTCACATAAATAGGAGAAGGTCAGACAATGAAATAAATTTCAAAAAATTTGAAATAATGGAAAAAAATATGTATCCTGCATTCCTGCTTCACAATGAAATGGGTAATCTAATGATTATAGAGGTGAAATTCCCCTTGTGTCCCGACTTTGACACTATACGCCTCATTTTATCTGATAGAAGAGGAGTGAGGGGTACAGGAAAGTATGGGCTTGGACTTTATGGCCCCTGCTCTATTGGCCCACTGGGTTCGTAGTTGGTGACCTACTCTTATTACGTAAAAAAAAATTGGTGAAGGAAAATTGAAAATTAATTGGGGCATGTATTTAGCTTGATTTTCATTTCTGTTAGTCATGCATTAGCAATTGAGGTCTTTATTTGTATATTCTAATTATTTTGCCATTTGATTCCCTACTAAGATGTTAAATTTTTTTATAATGATTGGGTCATAGATAAAGATTCATATATATAAGGTCAAATGAGATTTTAATTAAAAATAAATTGGCAATGAATGAAGGTTACATACATGTTCACCGCCCTTTAATTTTATCAATAATGAGACAAATCCGACTTTCACAATCCCACCGTGCCCTTCACATATGGTTACTAACAAGACCCAATACGTACGCATAATTTTTAACCAATTGGGGACGGTGGCAAATCAAAATCGAGCAACTGGTCTGATACTTGTTAAATTTTTTTATATCAATTAGATAATAAACAAAGAGTCATGCATATAAGTTCAAGCGAAATTCCAACTCAAAATCAATTGACAATGGGTGGAGTAACTTACAAATTTATTTACATGCTCAAACCTTTTAATTTTATCAATGGGTGACAAATTCCATTTTCACAAGTCCAACATAACAGTATACATATTTGTAGCTATATGCTTTTTGATGTGCTTTGTTTTGCTTAATTAATGGTCCTTTGAATTTCATACATGATGTATGAAGATTAATACGTAATCATTATAATAATAGTACTTATTAATTAATAACAAAAATAATAATAAATCATAGAAAATTATTAATATTAATAATAATTAACGAATAATCATTACAATAATAATTCTTATAAATATTAATAATAAATTATTATTATTAATTATTATTAATGTTAATATCAGTTGTAAAATTACAAAAATATCAGTTCTATTATATCATAGATTTAAAAATCCCAAACTACCTATTACTCCATAGAAAGGGAGCAGAGAATGTTTAGATAGATGTTTCACTTCATTCCATTATAGTAGAAGCTAAAAAAAAATCTTGTCTTTTTCATGAGCGGATCTTTTTGTCCATGGACACCCCAAGCCCCAAAAAATCTACTGATTTATTTTGAAGGAGGTCAGATTAATATATGTGAACATCCGTAAAATAGAACCAAAAAGTTGTGGACAGCTAAATATACCCAGTCTACATAGTGATATGTTTAATTTTTTAAAATATAAAAACTGTATCTATAATATTAAAATTTGATAGAAAAATAAAGTAAAATTAAACACACAGAAAAAAAAAATTCTACTGAGTCATTTGTAGTTTTATTTCATGTTTCGACATGTTCACTTAATAACTTAATGTTGCTTTTTTTGGGGTTTTTATTATTTAATGTTGATGATTTGTGTGATGTAACCAATGATTTTAGTAAATGATAGGTAATTGTAACATTCTATGGTTTCAGTACAATTTATATATTAAATTTAAAATATGAAGAATTAAAGAGAAAAACCGAGTAGTATACTTTTTTTGAGTAAAAAAGTGGAGTATAGTATTAATGCATATCAAGTTCAGCTAGTGTGGAACTACGAAATGGAACGTTTGTAAGGAAGAAAAAGTGAGACGAAACGTCTATACAAAATAGACTACCATATTATTTGTCATATGATTTCTTTTTTTTTTTTAGTGTATATAGTGATGGCGTTAATATATGAACACCCTTGTTCTAAATGTTTAAATTTGCTAATGGCCTTTTTAGCGATATGAAATATGGACAAATCAGTTTCAAAATATGATCCCAATTATCATAATAAGAAGGGGGTAATGAAATTTGAATTAGTATAATCTAAATCAATCCAATTCAAATATTTCATGAATTGTTTTCCAATTTGCCACTCTCTTTGAACTAAATGTCTCCAAGATGACATACAAGCGCTGAATAATAAAGTAGGGAATGTGTGAGAGAGGAAGGAAACCCTTTAAGCTTACAGGTTGATTTTGTTTTGTATTTGTGCTTCAATTATGCAACAGATTTCCGCATTGCCCTGGGATCTACACACACCAACAAGTCGAAGCATGGAAGAAAGTGGTGGATTCAGTTCATGCCAAAGGTTCTATAATCTTCTGTCAATTGTGGCACGTTGGCCGGGCTTCTCATCAAGGTCTGCTGTTCATCCTAGCTAACTTTTCTTGGTATTCAAAATTCCACTAGTTTTACCGTTGTTCTTTTCAGTCATTTTCAGTGTCCAGTTTCATTCAATTTATTTAATCACAACTCAATTTCATTACCATAATTCAATGTCATTTAACATCACTTAAGAATTGGTATCATTTAAGTAAGTTACAATCAGTAGAAATTAGGACCATTTAGTGTTAATTGAAAACACCTTAGTAGGATACAATAGTAGTCGAGTGTCTTTCAATAGCTTTGAGTGCCCTTCAGTATAGTTACAATGTAGTTCATTCTACACCAATCAGCCCATTAAGTACCATTGTAGTTCAATGGCATGAGATAAGGTTGTGTTAGAATATAAATCTATTTCTGAACCTTTAATCATCAGCTTAAACTTTTAACTAAGATGGTTCTTGATTTCGAAAAAGAGGTCTTGAGTTCGAATCTCAGCAGTCCTTTAAGAGAGAAAAATGTTGCATTTTGTAGTTCAATAGAAAAAGAGGCAGTTTTAAATCTACTTGACAAGTCTGGGCTTTCAAAATTTATGATCAACTCGTAGAATTTTTCTGCCTTTTTTTTTTTGGGTGCCCTGCTGGTTAACTATAGTCTATATGCTATCAAGTAATCAAAGCAATGTTTATAATTATTGTTTTGGTGTACGTATACATAGGGTATCAACCCAACTCAGTGCCACCAATATCATCATCTAACAGGCCCATATCAACTCAGTGGCGCATACCAATGCCCGACGGTTCCTTTGCTGAGTACCCCCAACCACGAGCCTTGACCACAACTGAGATACCAGGGGTTGTTGAGGACTATCGTCGAGCTGCTCTAAATGCTATACGCGCAGGTTCGATTCTTGTCACCCTTTGCATTGCATTTTGCAAAATCGTTGAGCATTGTTTTAATTTGCCCACAAAATAAGCAAGGTTATGGATTCCATACTAAGTATGGCCATGCAACTTAATATGCATTCAACTTGGTAAAATGGTTGCTTATTAGGGGTTTGGGTCATATTGATAAGATTTTAGGTTCTATTTGGGTTGAGTAAGGGTATATGTTTATTATTGCTTTAGTTCATTAGACTGGGAAATACAATTAATTTTGAGGGAAAATTTAGGTCAAGCTTGATTTGACTGATGCTAATCTGGGTTAGATTAAAATCAAATTAGTTATATTTTGGACATTACATTATGTATGTGTCCAAGTGATTCCAGAGAGAATTGGGTAAGAGTTAGTTTTAATTTGCAAAGTTTAATTTGCATCATAATGGCCGAAAGCCCTCTAATATTGAATCATTACATAGATCCAACAACACAAAAATTCAAATTCTTCCCCAATTTCCCAAAGAGGCCTGAAACTTAAAGTCTTGGTTTACCTTATAAATGTTGCAACAGTATCACGTTATTCTAATATGTGCTGAATTTTTGGCCAATAGTAATACTCCATTCGTCCCACTAAAGCTGTCAAAACTTTCCTTAATGAATGTCCCAAAAGAATTGTCAAAATTTTTAATTGAGTAAAGAAAATGATTTTCATTTGATACATTAGAGTAATACATGATGTTTCCTTATTTTTTTAGTGTTTCAAAACTTGACAACTTTGATGGACGAAGGGAGTAAAAACTTTAAATTATTTTGAAACATGATTCAGTATTCGATTTTTCATTGTAGTTCAAACAAGTAGAGATATTAAGACATGAATTGTATGAAAATTAAACTAGCAAAACCTATAATTAGAGCAAAATGATAAATGTTTTGCTATGAGGGTCTTAACTTAAAAATTATATTACCATGTAGTAGGTTGAGAAAACTTGGTATGATTGAATAGTGGTGTTTTAACTATTGGTGTTTTAACTTAAAAGTTATTTTACCATGTATTCGATTGGGAAAAATTGGTATGATTGAATTGAGGTGGGGTGTTATCACTTATAAATTATATGAAATAATCTTTTTACCTGTAAATTTTCAGTACTATAAAATAACATGTATGATACATCCTCGCAGATATGGTCAATCTCATTAGGGTGTCATTTGTACTCGGTGGTGTAGCCGAGGAGTACTAATGCTTCAAATTCATAATTGATTGTAAATATTAAAAGTTTGGCGATTTCAAATCATATAACATATTAATTTTGACTAAGACAAAATATTCATAAAGAGTTGTCTCGTAGTAAAACACATGCCATCACTCATCAGTTCTAATTAAATAAAGATCCAATGCATTGACAAGCTTCATTTAAACAGGCTTTGATGGGGTAGAAATCCATGCTGGACATGGCTACCTGATTGATCAGTTCTTAAAGGATTCAATCAATGATCGAACCGACGAGTATGGTGGCTCACTCGAAAACAGATGCAGGTTCTTAATGCAGGTGGTTCGAGCCGTGGCAGGAGCTGTAGGTGCTGAGCAGGTGGCAGTAAGAATTTCACCAATTTTTGATTACCTCGATAGCTCTGACTCTGACCCTATGGCACTGGGCATTGATATAGTTGATAGGCTCAACAAGCTTCAAGCCAAGTTGGGTTCAAGGCTCGCTTACCTTCATGTAACCTAACCCAGATACGTGGTCAAAGAGACCGTGAGCAAGACAAATGAAGAAAAGGAAATAGAGAGTCAGATGATGTTGAAATTGAGGGAAGCCTACGAAGGGATTTTTATGAGCACCGGTGGGTATACGAAGGAAACGGGGATGGAGGCTGTGGCCAAGGGTGAGGTTGACTTGGTTGCCTATGGAAGGTTTTTTATAGCAAATCCAGATTTGGTGCAGAGGTTTAAGGTCGACACACCTTTGAATCAGTACGATAGGGCTACTTTCTATACCCATGATCCTATTGTGGGTTATACTGATTACCCCTTTCTAGATGAAGAAAGAAATTTTTAGGGGCACACCCTTATTTTCAAGAGATATTAATTCTTGTAGTAATCATTGGCAATTCAAATATATGAAGGATATTATGTTTAGAAATACTTTGAGAGTTTTTCACTAGTGTAAGTAAGTTCATGAATTGATTGTGAATAGTTAAATGTGGATAATCTGCATTATTATTGAATTAGTTGATCAATTGATAAATTTAAATTTTATTGATAGTTGTGTGAACGTTCCCTAATAAAATTAATAATGTTTGAAAAGTTGACATCGGAAGAAAGTACGTTCAAATTCCATCTATAGATATTTAAATTGTCCTTATGTATGAAACATTTTATGAAAATACATTAAAGGTATTAAAAAATTTCTTTTCATTTAGGACATGATGATTGTAACAACAATATTAACATCAAATAAATAGATGGAATGGAAACATGCAAATATATCGATTTAATTTGACCAAACAAAAATAGAAATCAAATTGGCACACGCACCTGTTGGAGAACTAAGGATCACATCTGCACGCACTATCACATCCATTAATGAAGAAGACATGTGGGAGCAAGTGCCGAAAGTTGATATCAAAGCTTTTGTCTTTCCTACTAAGAAGAAAGACAACCCAAAATTCAAAAGAAGGTAAGAACTTGGGAAAACAAGTGTAAACCAGTTTGGCAAAGTTTCTAAGAGTAGTGTCAAAATGCATTTTTAAACTGTGGGAGTGAGGGCCACAAGAGCAAACATGCAACCAAAGAGTGCCTACATTAAAGGTAAAATCCAATGCAGTTATCAATTATTTTGTTATTTCAGTTATGCCCCTATTATTTAAAATGTATTTAACTCTTTTTTTATTTAGGTCAAAACGGCCAAAACAAGTACAGGAAAATCTTTATCTGCCAGTGGACAACTCTCAACCTCAAAAAAGCTTAAAGACTCATCCAAGTCCAAAGCCACCTCGAAGACCAAGAGCAAAGCCCCTAGTGCTGCAAAAGGAACTCCTTCTCAGCACAAACCTCCTTCTGAGTGAACTGCTTATAAAATTTCTGCATCTATTCTATTAGCCATCAATGTTCTTGAAGCTACTGATTCCTAACCTACACCTTCCTCTCAACCTACTCCCTTAGTTCCCAAACAATTTGCTCCTCAAACTACTATATCACAACCCTTTCAATCCACTATTGCAGCTGCATCTCTTAGAGAAATGAATTTTAAAGTAAATGTTAGGCCACCAAGGCCTGCAAATGCTCTTGCTACCGCTGCATCCTAGCCTTCGCAGTCTTCCAGACCCAAGGTGAACGTTCAAAGGACAATTTCAGGGAATATATCAACTGCTACAAGGGCTAGAACATCATCTTCACAACCTTAGGCTGTTAGGAGACCTAGAAGAATGAGAAGGGCTCTGTTTCCTAAGAGGACATTTGTTGTCCTAGATCAGTAAATCCGACTATACGTAGTTGGGTTTTTTTTTTTTTTTTTTTTTGGGTGATCCTTTTGAATTGTAGCCAAATCAAAACATCTGCAAACTTCCTTAGGTCTCTTTTTTGTTGATATGTACATCAATGTTCACTTTAGATAGCAACTTTTTGATGTGTACATGAATATGAATGTGATATTTGCATGGGTCTGATGGTATGCAAGATTTAGATGTCAATTCGGAAGGTTTAATTCGTATCACTGAAGGTACTAACGACAGATGGCTATATTGTAATTCAATTGTTTGATTCATATTAATGAATTACTAGTTGCTTGCTTCCCTTCATTCTTGACCATCTAGCAGCCTTTTACTGTCAAGTAATTATTGAGAATTGATGAAGACAGTCACATATATGATTGTATAATATATTATTAAATAGTTTAGCAGTGATGAAGACAATCACAGACACTCCAATTCCACTGCATTGCAAATGATCACAATTTTTATTAAGCATAACAAACATCACACCTTTCACGGCTCCCTAATTGACTAAAATATATACATATAGCACTTTCAACATTAATCCCCGTTAGCGTCACAATCTATATTAGGATACATATTAATACCTACGATAAATCTACCTAAATTCATATACCCTGCTATCATCCCCCTAAACTACATAGCCTCTACCAATTACAACAACAAACAACACCACACCCCACAATGCATTCCTACTGATGAAGCTCCATCTTCAACCTTGAATTCTCTATCTTTAGCCTTGAATTCTCCATCTTCAACCTCCAATTCTTCTCCTTCACCTTCTTCACAACCACTTTATCACAGTCTCTTTCTTTTTTTATTCTCAGTTGTTGTTGATTTTCTTGAACCAATGTCTTATTTGACACAATCAAAGAGACCACCATTGACCTCACCTTGTTACAAACAGTGTCATTGATCCATTCAAAGTGAAAACATCCACCAAGTGAGTCAAACATTCTAAACCTAACAAACCTCTAAAGGGGATTCTTAATCATCATGCTAGTGAGAATCATGCATCTCTTCCCATAGCTACAAAACTTCTCCTTGTTGATTGAGTCAAAAAAAAGTAACGGCCACTTCCCCATTAGTTGGGATAGTGGAGGGATTTTGGGGGCCATTTTTAGTAAATGGGTTTAGCTGCGTGCCATATAAATACCCCCTAATCTCTTGATCAAAAAAAGTAGCATACCAAGCAAGAATACAATCACATCTGTTCTCCCTCTCTCTCAAACGTACATTTTAGCTGTGTGTCGGGTTTGTGGTGTGGTATTCAACCGGGACTCTGGTAGCCTCCGGGACATTTATTCGTGGAGCAAAATACGGTAAAAGATCTGTACGCTTCCGCACATTTAGGTATGTCCTAAATCTCCCAATTCATTTAACAGTGGTATCAGAGCTAGTTTATTTTGCTCCCGTTTAGAATGAAAAAGCATGTCTGATTTATTTGTTAAATTGATGCGTCCCAGTAGTTTGTTTTACGCTCTGGGTGTTTGATTTACATTTAGACCCTTGCCCATGAACAAAAAAAGGGGGGAGAGGGTGGTTTTGAAAACGTACCATCAGCCGCCGCCATAGCCGACCCAGAGGGGTGGCGCGTGGGTTGCACGCGCTGCCGAGAGAGATCCGTTTTCTCTCTTTCCTCTTTGATTTGTCCACCACGAACCCCGATCTGTCGCCCGGACCGCACAAAACACCCGGCCGCCTAGACACGGCGGCGCGTGGGTTGCACGCACCAACGCCTGAGTGGCGCGTTGCGCGAGTGCCACCTACTGACGAGACCACGGCCGGCCGATCTATGTGATGGTGCCGGTGGTTTGAACGCAGGGTGACTAGAGAGAGAGATCGAGGAGTTTCTTCAGAGAGGGGGCGGCGACGGTTTCCTCATTTGGCCGGATTTTGGAGGTTGTAGTACCGGAAAACGACCGGAAAGGCCAGCAGGCCGTTGGACGCCGAGCTTGGTGCTCGGAATCCATGGCGGCCGGGTCTTCCCAGGCCTTTTTTTTCCGGCACACACCGAAATGGAGAGTCGAAGGGCAGAAAACCGAAAAGGGGCGCGGGCTGGGTGCGCGGTTCCCATGCCGGCCGGGCCTCGCCTGGGTCTGTCCATGGCGGCAGGCCAGGGCACCGGCAAGTATGGAGTTTAGAGAGAGAGAGGAAGAAGGGGAAAGGGCATGCGAGAGGTGAAGAAAGAGAAGCCTCGAGAAGGGAGTGACAAGCATGCCTGGGCCGACCCCCCTCTCCCTTTAACCTATTAAAAATTGGCTCCCAATTTTATAGAACTTGTGTAGTTTAAACTCATGCTTAGCCTCGAAAAATATAATAATGTGTTTATTTTATTTGGGCAAAAGCTGTATGATTATTTGATTGTATCATTTTATACATGTCTGATAAAATGTTTTAACATATGAATGGGTTTCATGTATGTAAACTTGTAAAAGAAAAATTCTTTTGAAATTGTGGCATGTAAACTGATACGCATATCGCTATATGTTCGATTAATATATGAAAGATTAGTTCTTTCTCATTTTAACATGAATAAATGTGTTTTATGTTGTGTTTGTGCAAATATGTTTTGCATAAATTCTAAAACGTCTATGTGATGATAAAGTGTGGAATGTTAATGTGATTTAACATTGTATCCATGAAAATGTGTTTATTATGGATTATTAATAATCAAAATATCTCAAATCTTGATTCATGGAATATGTGATGATTATGAGCTTAGCGAGATTTTCGAACATATAATATGAATTATAATCTTGAGATATTTTTTTTGATTAAGTACAAGATATGCCTAATGTTCATTTTTCCGAACTTGTAGATATGGCTTCTAAGAACTCCATGATTGGTGAGTTGACCACCAGTGAAAGGTTGGACGGGTCCAACTATGACATGTGGCACCGGAAGATTGAGTTTCTTCTGGAAGAATGTGAGGTGTTGGAACACCTCACAACCACAATGTCTGCCCCCTTGACTAAGGACAAGGATGACAAGGACATTACTCAGACTGCTGAGTATAAGGCCAGCTTGGTTGCGTACCAAGATTGGTGCAAAAAAGACCGTAAGGCGCGTTATACTATGCTTTTCTGCATGCATAACGACCTTATAGGCGAGTTTGAGGGTTATCCCACAGCTAAGGAGATGTGCGATAATATCCGCCTCAGGTACGGTCAAACATCGGAGACGAGACTTCGTGCATTGCATCTTAAGTGGATGACATACACGATGGACTCGACCCGAAGCATGACCAAGCATGTGCGAACCTTGCAAGCCATGCTACGCGACCTGAGGGCGGCAGGTGTGGAGATTTCCGAACGTGAACAGCGGACGAACGTGCTCCGTGCACTTCCCGCTGGAGACGAAAGGTGGAAACCGTTCATCACCATGATGACTCACAACACGAGCATCAAGACTTTTGCCGACATCACCAAACACCTTGAGTTGGAGGATGAGCGCCTGAAGGCTTGCGCTCCCCCCCGGTAGCTTTAGTAGCTCGGGCGGACAGGCCCAAGGGTAACAAGTTCAGACGAGGGAAGAGGAAGAATCTTCATCCCTCTAAGAAACTTGGCCCTAGAGGCGGAATTGCTAAGAAGTAATCAAAGCCCAAGGGTAAGGTGATGGATAAAATGGCACGAGTGACGTGCTATAACTGCAGGCAGAAGGGCCATTTTGCTCGGGATTGTCCCGAGCCTGCTAAGGTACCTTCTCCATTTCCCATTGTTAAAGTACTTGTTTGTTCCCATGCATTCGTTGCTAAATCCTTTCCTAATTGGATTGTAGATTCGGGATTAAGCAAGCACGTAGTTCGAGACAAAGTTGGGTTTGTGGAATTTCACCCTTGTCCGGTGGGATCGCAGACTGTAACTCTTGGGAATGGCACTGCAGAAGACGTTCTAGGAATTAGAACATATCGGCTTCAGTTGCGAGGAGGGAGGTCGTTACTTCTTCACGATGCTCTTTATGCTCCTGGGGTCCGATGTTCCTTAATGTCTTACGTCTCCTTAACGAAATTAGGTTTTCAGTTTGTTTCTAGTATTGACGGCTTAGACATTTTTTATTGTGGCAATTTGTTTGGCCACGCATCTTTAGTAGATGATTTCCTTATTTTGGACTTGGACAATGAGTATTATAGTAATAATACATCTTCTGCTTTTGTCTCATCTGTTGCTTTAGATCATGATTCTATTCTTTGGCATGCTAGACTCGGCCATATTGGCCAAGAAAGAATGACTAGACTAGCTAAAGAAGGTCTACTAGGATCACTTACTACAGTTAGATTGCCTAGATGTGAACCTTGTTTAGCTGGAAAAGCGACCAAGAAACCTTTTGGTAAGGCTTCTAGGGCGCTTGGTACCTTAGACCTCATCCACTCCGATATATGTGGACCTATGAATGTTAAGGCACGTAATGGTGCCATTTATTTCCTCACTTTAATTGACGATTACTCGAGATATGGATATGTTTATCTGTTATCACATCGTCATGAAGCACTAGATGTGTTCAAACGCTTCGTAGCAGAAGTAGAGACTAAGTTGGCTTGGAGAGTTAAGACTCTTCGGACCGACCGTGGTCGCGAATATCTCTCTGATATGTTCAAAGAGTTTTGTGAGGAAAAGGGTATAGTTAGACATCTTGCGATTCCGTACACACCGCAACAAAATGGTGTTGCTGAACGTAGGAATCGTACCTTACTTGACATGGTCAGGTCAATAATGGCTCAAGCTAATCTCCCGATTAGCTTCTGGGGTGATGCGTTGCTTTCAACAACTTACATTTTAAACCGAGTACCCAGTAAGAGTGTTTCCACTACTCCGTATGAGTTATGGAATGACAGGAAACCTCTTCTGGACCACTTACGGCCATGGGGGTCGGCAGGCTATGTGCATAACCTAACCCATAGATATGGCAAACTTGGTCCTAGAGCCACCAAGATAGTCTTTATTAGATACCCTGAACATTCAAAAGGTTATGTGATGTACGGAGAACATCCTACTGGCGGCATGAGAGAAATTGATTCCCGCAATGTCGACTTTCTTGAGGATGAGTTCCCAACTATTGGTGAAGTCAAACAGGACTTACAGTTGTATGAGTTATGACCACACCTATCTCTCGGTGAGGGAGAGGATATGTATACTACCTGTATCACCGAGGATGAGGTTTCAATTCCTGATGTAGGAGACAGTGGGAGTATACCACCCACTATTCCTACTGAGGGAAGCTTGTCTGCTCAGGGTACCCAACCCCAGCACGAGGGAAACCCTCAATCTCCGGTTAGCGGAAATGAGGATAGTCCTCGTACTGACCAGCCCACACCCCAAGGGGTAAGTGGGAGTGACATCTCTCCTTCTCGAGATTCTGTATCTCGAATGGCTTCTCCTCAAGGTTTGGTACCTCGAAGGAAAAGGGGGAGAGAAGAGTTGGAACCTGTGCAAACAACGCAACCAGGTCCTGGTGTCACCCGAAGGAGTGAGCGTGGAAGAGTTCCTCGCCGATTTTTCCAAATCGAAGAGAACATCTTCTTCTGCATGCCTTTGGAAATAAAAGAACCAACCTCTTACGTAGAGGCTATTGACTCACCAAATAAGGAAGAATGGATGGACGCCATGAGGGATGAGTTGGACTCAATGGCTAGGAATGAGGTTTGGGATCTAGTCAGCCTTCCTCCTGGACGAAAGGCCATTGAAAACAAGTGGGTTTTCAAGGTAAAACGTCGAGCGGAAGGGTCGGTTGATAAGTTCAAAGCCCGTTTAGTGGCGAAAGGTTACACCCAAGTTGAGGGTGTGGACTATGAGGAAACCTTTTCTCCTGTGGTGAGATTAGCCTCAGTTCGCCTACTTCTAGCGCTAGTTGCCCATCTGGACTTAGAGTTGTGCCAGATGGATGTGAAGACTGCCTTCCTAAATGGAACCCTTGAGGAAGAAATATATATGGTACAACCTTTTGGTTTCGTGTCAAAAGGTCAAGAGGACAAGGTTTGTCGTCTTAGAAAGTCCATATATGGCCTCAAACAGTCTTCACGAGCGTGGTACTTCAGATTTCATGAAGCTATTACTGCGTTTGGCTTATCCATGGTCTCAGAGGACCACTGCGTGTATGTCAAAAAGACAGAAGTAGGAATTATGTTTCTTACTTTGTATGTCGATGACATATTGTTAGCTGGAAGTAATCTGGAGATGATCAATGCCACCAAGCGGTGGCTGTCCTCTGTCTTCGAGATGAAGGACATGGGTGAAGCTAGGTTCGTCCTGGGAGTAGAAATAATCAGAGACCGCTCGAGGAAGCTTCTCGGTCTATGCCAGAAGGCGTATATCGAGAAAGTCTTAGAGCGTTTTCGGATGCACTACTCTAAACCCGTTGACACTCCAGTAAATAAGGGCTTGATCCTAAGTCTGGAGCAATGTCCGAAAACAGATGACGAAAAGCAGAAAATGAGTAGTGTCCCATATGCTAGTGCAGTTGGAAGCTTAATGTATGTCATGTTATGTACACGGCCTGACATTTGCTTCGCGGTAGGTTTGGTAAGTCGTCACCAAAGTAACCCAGGGATCGCTCATTGGCAAGCCGTCAAGAGGATAATGTGTTATCTTCGTGGAACTACTGACTTGGTACTTTGCTACCAAGGAGGAGACCTAAGGTTAAGGGGGTATACTGATGCTGACTGGGGTGGTGACTTAGATGAGTCTAAGTCCACCTCTGGATATGTCTTCACCCTGGGTGGGGGAGCCATATCCTGGTGCAGCAAGAAGCAAGATTGCATAGCTCTATCGACTATGGAAGCAGAGTATGTCGCTTGTTGCCTAGCCACGCAAGAGGCAGTTTGGCTAAGGAGTTTTCTTCAGGATCTCGGTCTAACTCCACGAGTTAATGATCCTGTCGAAATTTGGTGCGACAATACTGCTGCTATTCAATATGCGAAGGATCCTAAATTTCATAGGAAGGCCAAGCATATTAAGAGGCGTTACCATTTCGTAAGGGACGCCATTAAGTCGAAAGAAGTTATGGTTAAATATTTATCTACTGCCAAAATGATAGCAGATCCATTAACTAAACCTACTCCAAGAGATGTGTTCAAAACTCATATGTTGAGTCTTGGTCTTCGTAGAGTTTAGTTAGTTAGCATATCCTAGTTTTGGTTTTGGACAAGTGTGTAGTGAACTTTTTAGTTGTATGATTAGGCATATCTAAAATGTCACTAGGCTTTCCGATTATCTTGTCACACGAATAATCGATCCTGACGCTTAAGTAGCGGGTAGGATAAGACTTGATGATATTGGCACCAGGTGTGCAATATTGATAATCACCGTACCTTTGGGTAAGTACGAGTGATGTGGAGAAATAATCGCCTTAGTAAGTCTAAGATGAGATTCTGAGTAAATCGGATATAACACAACCTTATATCAAAGCCTAAAAGCCGAATTTAGAGTTACTAAGTTACGTTTAGTACGTCAACTGAATAACTCAGGTCAGTGCTGAGGAAGTACTGGACTTGTAATTCGCATGGTATAGGTAGTGACTGACTCACCTCAGTGGGAGTTATACCATGACACACATTTCATACTGTGTGTGCTTAAGTCGACCTAACAGGAGTGACAATTGATTCCCTTCCTTGTCACTGTGTGATCCCTGAAACTTCGGTGTTTCAAATAACAATCCCCTTGAACTTGGGACTATGACATAAATTCCCAATGAGATGTTGCTACCTTAATGCATATTCCAAGAGCTATGGATCTATACAGCTCAGCAAAACGTCTTAGGAAAGCAATCTCATTGAGAAGTGATGTCGTGAGTTGCTGAGGAAAACCATTTCGTATTCACCATGTCAGCTCGGGCGATTGTATTTCGAAATACAATCACATGATATATTAATAAGCATAAAGGGACAGTGTATGCCTTTGGTGATGTCTTGAATGGTTTAGGGAATTATCTGTCTTGAAAGTGTTTTGTTAGACTGTCAGTGTCTTAACATAACGCAACTTGTTATCTTTGATCGCACGTCACATTCTTGGTATGACACGTACGTTTTAAGAGGAGACAATGTTGTGTGAACATTGTTATGGCCTAAGTGGCCGAGTGGGAGATGTTGATTGAGTCAAAAAAAAGTAACGGCCACTTCCCCATTAGTTGGGATAGTGGAGGGATTTTGGGGGCCATTTTTAGTAAATGGGTTTGGCTGCGTGCCATATAAATACCCCCTAATCCCTTGATCAAAAAAAGTAGCATACCAAGCAAGAATACAACCACATCTGTTCTCCCTCTCTCTCAAACGTACATTTTAGCTGTGTGTCGGATTTGTGGTGTGGTATTCAACCGGGACTCTGGTAGCCTCCGGGACATTCATTCGTGGAGCAAAATACGGTAAAAGATCTGTACGCTTCCGCACATTTAGGTATGTCCTAAATCTCCCAATTCATTTAACACTCCTAATATGAGAAACATAGGCAATTTTCTACAGGACTGATTGGGGTTTGTACAAATCGAACTAGACATCTTTAGTGTTCCTTTTTCTCGACTTGTAATGCTCAATCCAATTCCAGCCTCAATTTCAATTTAGGTTTGAGATTGAAGAATATTTTTCAATTCTAGGGTTTGGACACAAATCCTAAAACAGTGCACAACGATGAAGAAAGGGAGAAATGAGAGATTAGTTTTAGGAGATAGGAGAGAATACTGTCTCTCCTTTTAATTCCACAGTTCTATTTTTTGTGCAATAAAAATTTAAAGAGAACCCCTAAAAAATGTGTTGCTACTACTCAATTAGTCGACAAGCGGCAATTTTGAATACAATAATCAAGTTGGGTGACACGCACAGATAACAAGTTATTTCCATGACAACTTTGAATAAATTTGGAAGTTGAGTGGCAATTTTACCTAAGCACTCATAAGCCAATAACCCCTAAGCCAAACAACAAGGACCATGAGTAGTTGTTGGACTCACCATGGCTTGTGGCCGCGCAGCAGAATATAGTTGAGTTGTTCTTACCAAGCATGTTCCTGCTTCTAGTCTCATTGCCGGCGAAATATGGTTGAGTTCCTCTAACAAAAGACGATCGTGCTGTTAGTCACATCCCAATCACCTTCTGCAACTTCAACATTCACCATAGTTCACCCATGGTCAGGGCCACGGGTTGTGGGCTTTGCGGCAATGCGAAACAGCCCCAAACATTGGCAATTCTCGCAAGCTTTTATAAACAAGCTATAAGCCTCTTTTGCGAGGTAGCTTATCTTAGGCTAGTTTTGGTTTAATTTAGTTTAGTTTAGTTTAGTTTTAATTTTCCTCTCACAACTTTAGTTCAAACATTCTAGATTTGGTTCAAGTTGCATGGTTTTTTTTTTCAATTTAATTGTTATTTCAATTTCCTTGCCTAATTTCTTCCTACTTATCAAATTCTCTCTTAGGTACAAATTCTCTAGTAAACTATTTCCATACTGGTGATTAAACATTCAATCCTTTGCAATAGATTTGTGATAGTCTCTGTGATAGTTTATATTTAATGTGAAAATTCAATGATATTTATCATTGGTCTAATTTCTATTAGTTGAGTGATTCTTTTTAACTTACTTGTCAATTTTAAATTAATGTGCATCCCGTGCTTCACACGGACATGTGTAAAAATTTTATGATCATATTATTTTTTTTCAACGAGTATGTGATTTTACCATTTATTTTAATTAGAAGCACTAATATGTTTAACTAATTGATACTAAAAAAAATATCTACATAAATTATTTTATTTTTGACATATTGCTTGGATTGACAACTATGTTGTTAGTTTGACACTATCTTTAGCATGATAAAAAGAGCAATTTTTATATTTTGTGATTTTTTTAAAAAAAAAATACAAAAAGAGGGGAAAAAGGGGTGAAGATGTTAGTGTCAAATGACATACATATATTATAATTGTATATCTATCTTTGAAGCATGTAAATGCATTTATCATATAATAAGGAATTTGAAATTGAAGGATTGCATGTAATTTAATATGTATAATACTGTATCAATTTGTAGTTAGTTCTTAAAAAGATACAGGAACATTTTGAAGATAAAGCAAGTTTGAGTCTCAATTCCTACATGCTACAATTTAGTTAGGGGTTCTTGTGGACGTATTTGTAAAATAAATCTCATGAATATAAGTGTCTAATGATCTTATTATATTGTTAAAATAAACATCATTATTTAAGACCCTTTTACTCAAAAAAGAAACATAGAAGATATATAAAAATATCAAATCATGTATGATAAGTATATTTACATATCTCACAGTTAAACGCACAATCATTATATGTGTGTACCATTTGATACTAACTTTTTCACCTTTTTTTTTCTTTTTTGTTATTTTATAAAAAAAACAACCAACATAATTTTGTTCTCCTACCTTTTATACTTCATTTTAGCATAGGATACATTTTTTAAATTTATTTTTGACATATGTTTAATGTCATTTGGTCTAGGGGGATGTCTCTTCATTTGGATAATGAATTATGACAATTGGAATATCAAACCAATCAATTTATAAATTTGTAACCGGTAGAACAATTGAATAAAAAATAATTATTTAATATTGATACTTAAATATTGGTAATAAAATCAATGATGGTTAAATTAATCAAATAAAGCATAATCAAATAGTATTGACATAAATATAAGATAGTCAATAAGAATTCGCCACTTGTCAAAATACCATTAACCCAGTCAACCCATTCAGTTTTGTTTTATATATATGATATGATGATTAATTAGAATGGGTTAGTAAGTAGTGTGAGTGGCGTGTATGTCGATCCCATCACTGTGGAATTGATAATCAAGTAGAACGACAACCGTATGCATGCGCTAAAACTATGGCTTTTTTTTAAAAATGTTTGTCCACATAGCCATTATTGTCATAGAGAATAACAAGTGGTCATTCTTGCTTTTTAATTTTCTATAATATGATAGGATATCAATTAAGCCAACTCTTTGCTCGCAAAAAAATCACTTTTTCCTTTTTAATTTTCATAAAACCAAACGTTCCATGAAATTTCTAAGAGGATTGATAGAAGACTTGTAGGGTGGAAGTATTATACCCTTTCTATGGTTGGATGTTGTACTTTAGTGGCAACCCACAGTTGCTCTCATCCCATCTTATGCCATGCAAACTGTGAGACTACCTCGTTCCCTTTGTGATGAGGTGACCAGAAATCTAGAACTAGAAGTTTTTTTGGAGAGGAACTACGAAGACTAGAAGAATTCATAACGTTTTCTAGAAGCATATCACAACGTCTAAGCAAGCGGGCCTGTCAGGGTTTTGAACTATTAGGCCCTGTTTAGACCTAAGAAAATGAGGTGGAAAGAAAATTGAAAGGAAAAAAAATGAGAAGGAAAAAAAATGAGAAGGAAAGTCATTTTCTTTCTCTAGTTTGGATTAGAGAAAAATACAAAGAAAAAAAATTACTTTCCATCTAACTTCTTTTCCTTTGTTTGGAAGAGAGAAAATAAACCAAGCAAAGAAAATATATCTTGTTTCAACCAAAATGCAATCTTCAAGTCATCCTTTGACTCGCTAATACCAATCAAACTCTACTTCAAACTCCCTGATTTTGTTACAACTTCAAATTTTACAAGAATCCATAAAACATGACAATTCCAAATCAAACTATTCATTGAAAGTGGGCCCCAAAATGCCAAACTCTCTCGTTACACCAAGAACTCATTGCCGAATTTGACTTTTAACCACAACTCGCGACGAGCAGCTGGGCAAGTAAGAAACGCTCTAACTGAGTTAGGGTCCCCCGAAAGAGCTTAATAGACCTTCATTTGGGATATCTCACTCAAACCTTCAACCTATAAACATAAAACATCAAAAAACGATCAACAAAATTTGCACTCAAATCTTCAACTGAAAGTAGCAAAATTTGCAAAATGAAACAAGACCTACTTTGCTCCAGGTCTGAATTGTCATCCCAACAAGTTCAGCATTTTCTCTGCTAGTACTAATGTTAAATGAGAATCTCTTTTGAGAGTGTTCAAATAGATCAAAAGCCAAACCAAAACCAACTTTTTAAAACTGTGATTAATACAGATGAGCCAACATATCACAAATACCACGTTCAAATCTACCAGTGCCATAGCAATCTCAATATATCTATCACCAAAGTCATTCTCAAATAAGGCGGCCACTTTCACATCAATCAACTTAATCAAAAGCAACCAAGCTGGGGCATTGAAATTAGAAAAAAGACAGAACCGAGAAACAGACTAGGAACTAAGACGTCAACATTTCGGAAAGTCTAATGACATAAGCACTCAACCTGCATCTGGGTTCACTGATTCAATCAACTATTCTAAACATAGATTTTGTGCCAGCCAGCCTACAAATGATGGGAAGATAAGGAGAAATGACTACACAAAAGACGGCAACACTACTGTAGTCTCAAATAATCAGGGCAAAGGGATGTCATGTGGCTGCACAAAAGATGACACTAGTTCTGCAAGTGTCATGTTGTATTTGAAGATCTTAGTCCACCATCATCCATTCACTCAACTACAAAGATTGGGGGGGAGGGGGATCCAAAATGGTGCATTTCTCAAGGGCTGTTACCTTCGCAATTTCATCTTAAGTTGTCCTTCAGTCCACCACCATCCATTCACTCAACTACAAAGATTGGGGGGGAGGGGGACTTGCTCCCTCCCTTCACCGGTAGTTACATCATGATCAATTTCCACAATGTCTAAGCACCTGCAACAAAGGCGAAACCCATATACCTCAAAAGCCCCCTCTATAAGTGAGGTAAGCGAAGAGGGAGAAGACAAACCAGAGGCAGCAATAGCAGTAGTAGTAGTCGTCCTAACAAAATCCCCCTTGTAGAGATTCCGAAACCCATATGCACCCAAAAAAAAGGGAAGAACTCTCCTGGCAGAGACGAATTTCACCAAAACCCAATCTTCAACCTTCAAACCCTAGATCGAGAGAGAGAGAGAGAGAGAGAGAGAGAGAGAGTTACTGGAAAGTGAGCGTCGCCAGAAGAGAGCGTCTCCGCCAGAAGGTTGTCGGAGTCCGGAGGAGAGATCGCAGCTGGCGAAGAGAAAGAGAAAGAGAGCGAGAGGTGCAAGGGGACAAATGAGCGAGAGGTGGATAAGTGAGGGTTTAGCCATTTGGGGGAGGCTATCGGGCTCCTAAGGCTGGAATTTTCCACGCATTTTCCTCACAAATTTTGAAGAAAAATATATCATATTATTTAATCATAATTTTCCTCCAACTTTTTCTCCTTATTTTTTTCCAATCATTTTTCCTTACTCCAAACATGAGAAAAATTTTAATTTTCCATCTTTTTTTTCTTTCCATGCTATTTTCTTAAGTCCAAACACACCCTTAGGGAAACTAATGTTGCCTTCCTCATAAATCTTGGATGAAGAACATTAGTAGCAAGGGATAAACTTTGATTCTGAGTCTTCCATGCCAAGTATTACAAGAATCAATGTGATGTTGATATGTCTAAGCCAATGGCTAATGCTTCCCATATATGCAGGGGAATGCTAGAAAATTGTAAGTATCTCAAAGAAGGAATTGACACTGAAATTAGGAATGGAGGGAGGATGTTGTTTTTGTACAACAATTGGGTAGATGGCTCTCCTCTTCGCCAACATGCTGTCCAAGAAATCCCTTCCTATATCCAAGTTAATAGCATCAATGAATTATTTATGCAAACTCGGGGTGGAAAAATGGAGCCTTTGTGCATATTTGCTTCCAAATGATATTTTGAAAAAGATTGTAGTTTATGAGGTTGTTCAAGGTGCTAAACATGATGATTAACATATCTAGAATGGAGCTTCACATGGAGACTTTACCATAAAGTCACCCATATCACTTATTCGAGAAGATTTGTATGAAGAAATTGATCCCATGTAGGCACTGATTTGGCATGCTCCTGTCCCTCGGAGAATTCGGCTTTTTCTTTGGCTAATGGGTCATGATAGGTTGATGACAAACTTCAATATGTATATCAAAGGTCTATTGATGATCCTAGATGCAAAGGATACCTCAACGGACCATTCGCTCATTATGTGACTTTATGATTACAAAATAGGCATGGACTAGACTTCTCCCTCCTAGAGCGGCATGCTGTCTTTTTTTCCTTGCCTTTCAGGACCTCATTACTGTCAAACTTGGAAGTTACACTTGCAATGGTTTATAACTGGGCTATTGTTTTTTCCATGGCGATTTGATTACTCTAGAAGTGTAGGAATAAAAGGTATTTTGAAAACCCCAAGTTTTGGCAACCTTAAGCACGAGCTTTCATGCACTTAAAAGCTTCGGAGACCATCAATGGTTTTCAAGAACTTGCTAATCACTGCAAGCATACTCCTGTCCCTCAGAAAAATCAAGCTTTAATTCACTGGCATGGTCCTTCTAGAGGCTGGATCAAACTTAATGTGCATCAAACTGGGTGAAGGGTTTTGCCTGCGACTTGGATTTTTGCACCTTAATGAAAGCTGAGATCATGACATTGTTGAAAGGCCTTCATATTGTTTAGAATTCTAGTTTCTCCAAAACCAAATTCCATATGGACTCCTCGGCTGAGTTAAAGAAAGTTTAGGAACACTGCCAATGATTCAATCGTTCTATTTCATGATTAAGGAATCGCAAGAGTTGATTTTCTAGTAGTGGGAAGTTAAGCTCGAGCATTGTCACAAAGAAGGATACGGATCATTTCGCTAATATGAGAGTGAAGCAAACTTATTCTCCTGTGGTCTCTGACCCCCCACCCCCCCGGAAATTTGGCTTTTGCTGTGTTATTTGAAGATGTACCTCGGGCTCATGGCATTGTTATATTTATGGCCTCCCCCCCCCCAATCCAAAAAAAAGAACCCGAATTTTTTTCGGGGCTAAAATAAATTGTTAAGTAGGATTTTGAGTTTTGAACATTGGTAATTCGTTTTTATAAAAAAGCCCAATATCACAACCGAGCTCCAACCATACGGTCCATCCATTTGTGTCACTCATTTACTGCGTTAATACATGAAGTTACATAACTCAGAACTCACAAATATAAAATCCAAACTCATTTATTGGGCCCCTCATTCCAGTTGTTTTTTAATTCTAGAATGTCCAAAATGCAGTTTGTATTCATGAACATAAGCCCTTGTACTTAATCCAATTGGTATTGTATTTCTTTAAAAAATTCTAACTAGTTGAATTTAGTTTCGTGAATTTTTTTAGATAAAAGAAATTATCGTACCTGATGGGTACTGTATTTTAATATCTATTTATACTCAAATAAAACTTGAAAAATTCAAAACATCTAATTGGTATAGGTATATGAATAGATTTTTAAAATTTGATAGATATAAACACGGGCATAGGGGTGAATTTTGAAAGTGCATATGGGTACAAGCATATCTCTAGCCGTCTCACACCCATCGCTACACGAGCTGCTCTTTTTCATTAGAAGAAGAAGAAATTTTTTTAAAAAAATTACAGGACACGTCGCTTCTATCCTGCTGGACCAGAAAAAACAACAGCAAAACAGGTTCTTGGGCTCCTGCTTTGCTGAGAAAAATCGAGAGTGCGTGAGTAGCCACCGGAAATCTTTTCAACGCCAAATCCTTGGACAGAGCTCTTCAATGGTAGTACGACAGGCACTCCCCAACCTCCAGTCGCTTCGAGAATCAGTTCAACGCACGAATGCTTACCCTTCAATTCGACTCTTCTCTCACTCTACTCCTCCTTCTCAATTTATCAGAAATGTGTCCTTCATCCCGGCATTCAAATTCACCCGGCCAATTTCGACTCAATCTTACGAAACTGAACTATCCCATGATAGCAGGAAGGTGGTTGATGATTTGATTTCTAACTTCACTAAAAAACAGTTCGAGGCCGACAATCAAGAGCTAAGGCAACTGGGTTTGAAGCTGAGCCCCCAGATTGTTGAAGCCGTGCTGAAAGGGATCAGGAGTTGGAAAATCGCTCACAAATTCTTTCTATGGGCGAAAACCCAAAGTGGGTACTCTCATAGTTGCTATGCTTACAATGCTATGGCTTCAATCCTATCAGGTGTTCGACAAAATGCCCAGCTGAAAGCTCTCGCCTCTGAATTAGTAGATTCTCGGTGTTCTATGACTCCGGGCGCTTTGGGTTTCTTTATTAGGTGTTTGGGTAGTGTGGGATTGGTACAAGAAGCTAATTTGCTGTTTGATCAGGCAAGGGAGATGGGCCTTTGTATTCCCAACAATTATACTTACAACTGTTTGTTGCAGACCATCTCTAAGTCGGGCTTCATCCGTCTAGTGGAGATGAGACTGGATGAAATGCGTAGGTTTGGGTGGTTGCTTGATAGGTATACGTTGACTCCACTATTGCAGTTTTACTGCAATGCTGGGGAGGTTGAGAAGGCTTTAAACGTTTTCAACCAAATGTTTGAAATGGGGTGGGTTGATGCACATGTTTTGTCTATCTTAGCTTTGTCTTTCAGCAGGTGGGGAGAAGTGGATAAGGCTTTCGAGTTGATCGAGAGGATGGAAGCTCGTAATTTGAGATTGAGTGAGAAGACATTTTATGTACTAATACATGGGTTTGTATCTAGTCACAGGGTGGATAAAGCTCTTCAAGTTCTGCACAAAATGCACTCAGCAGGGTTTTCCCCTGATATTGCGGTCTATGATGTGCTAATTGGAGAGCTCTGCAAAAGTAAAGAGCATGAGAAAGCTTTGCGTCTGTACTCTGAAATGAAGAACTCTGGAATATCTGCTGATGCTGGTATCCTCACAAAGCTTATATCATCTGCTTGTGAGGAAGAGCTAATGGCACAATTGCTTGAGGAAGCTGGAGATGATCATGACATTGAAATCCAAAAGTTGCTTTATAATTCTGTTTTGAATGGTCTTGTTGGCCATGGTCTAGTTGATAGAGCTTATCGCCTGGTGAAAATGATGATGGAGGGCCAAACCCTTTGTGATAATGGGGTAGAAAAGTTTTTCAAGCTTAAGGGAATTATGTACCTGAACTCCACATCTTTCACTATTATCATTAATGCTTTATGCGAAGTTGGTAGATTGGATGAAGCGCTGCAACTCTTCAGGGGTATGGACAAAATTGGCTGTGAAAAGGATGTATTACTTCATAACAACTTGATCAATGCTTTAAGCAATGCAGATAGAGTGGCGGATGGTCTTGATCTTCTAAGAGAGATGACGCATTCAGGATTTAAGCCAACTCAGTTCACCTACAACTCTGTATATGGATATTTTTGTAGAAAAGGGGATGTTGTAGGAGCTAAGAGCATCATGAAAGAGATGTGGTATTGTCAGCATGAGCCATGGATAAAGCATTCTACCACACTCGTTAAACAGTTGTGCAAACATAGGAGAGCAGCAGAAGCTTCTAATTTTCTTTTTGAGATGGTTGAAGAAGGTATTGTTCCTCACCTAATTCCATACACTGCAGTTGTTGATGGGTTTTTCAAACTTCAAGAAGTGGATCAAGCTTTAGAACTATATCATGATATACTTTCTCGTGGTTACAAACCTGATGTTGTTGCTTATAACATTCTAATCAATGGACTCTGTAAAGCTAAAAGAACATCAGAAGCACAGGATGTGCTGAATAAGATGCTGGTTGGGGGGCTTGTCCCATCAACTGTGACCTATAACTCTCTTATTGATGGATGGTGCAAGAGTGGCAATATTGACCAGGCAGTGAAATGCTTCTCTAAAATGATTGGGGACAATGTGGAGCCTAATGTCATCACTTATACAACTTTAATAGATGGCCTATGCAATGCTCGACAGCCTGATGGTGCTATGATGCTTTGGAATGAAATGGAGGTAAAAGGTTGCTCACCCAACAGAATTACTTTCATGGCTTTAATCAGTGGTCTCTGCAAGAATGGCCGACCAGATACGGCACTATTTTATCTTCGTGAAATGGAGAAAAAGGAACTGACAGTTGACAGGTTCGTCTATGTAGCTCTAATGGATTCTTTTCTGTTAAATAACAATCCTCAGTCAGCTTTCAACATACTGAAAGAGATAGTTGGCAAAGAATTGCTCCCATACCCTATAGATAAGAATCATGCTCTTGTTAAAGAAGCAATAGCCAAACTATCTTATCATCCGCAAACTTCTTCTCATGTCAGTGCTCTTGTTGCTGAAGGGAGCATCCCAATGACATTTTGTTTGGGTGTGAAGAGTGAAATTGAAACTCAGCATAGTACATAACAGAAAGCAATTGTCTGAGATTAAGACCACAATTAATCAGAAGCTTAGGTGAAGCTCAACATTATTTACGTACGTGGAGAACATAGCTTCAAAGCTTCATGCTCCTAGAAGATTAGCTATGTTGACTGATCTTCAGCTGAACACAGTACTCTCTTTCAGCAGTCTCTTGGTTTTTGAACATTGCCATCAATAGAAAGTGATGAGGAGCTTTATTTGGTTGTCTTCAGATTGCTGGCATTTTATTGGCTGCAAGTACTGAGATTGCCCCTGTCTTGGGTAATCGAGGATCAAAAGGTCTGAAGTTAGTTCATGCCTTCTCATTTATCCATGATTTGGATACAGTTGATGAAAAGGAATTGAAAGGAAGTGAAAAATACAAGGAATGGTGAGAGAGGGTAACAGAAAATGGGGAGGATGTTGTAGCCCCAAATGTTGAGCATTCTGCACAGCTTAATGTCCTTCCACTTGGTTACAGAAATGCAGAGATGGAATTGTCCCTTATATTTGTCCCTCTTCAGCTCATTTCACCTTATCCATATAAATGATAAGGATCACCAATATTCTCGAGCGACTTGCTTAATGTTTTCCTCCCTACGTGTCCATGTCCTTAACAGAAATGTCAAGGCCAGGTATGGCGTTAAAAGTAGTTTATTCACCGAAGTATTTGATTATGGTCACATTCTGACTTCCTGGGCTTTTATTCGTCATTTCTACTATCGTTCGGGTTACCAACAGTATCGTTACTATTTTTATTGTTAGCAGGAGGAGTTGACATTTTGTGGAGGGTCTTCAACCTGCTTCTAGATGCTGCGAAGAGTAGGCTTGGGTTTGCAATAGCGTCGTAGAACATCTATTTTTTACCCTTATCACACCGATCTCTGAAACGTTAGTTTGAATTTACCTAATCTGAGTAATTGGCAGGGTTGTTGATTTTCTCACTGCAATTGGAGGTCTTTTGATTGCAACGTCAGACTTCTTTTACAGCGAACTCATTGTCTAAAAACTTGTACACCAGATGGACTAAATATTAACTTTTGTATCATGGTGCAGAAATGGGAAAATCAGCAAATGCCATAGCTTTTTGAGGTGGCTTTGGTGAGTTCTCCTCTCTATTTCTTCTGTCATCCTAAATCGCCATAAATGCTTGCAAACATATCATTCATGTCAATTTAGTTTTGGGGAGGTCTAGGAGTTGCTGGTGGCATCTTGTTTGGGTATCTTGTTTGGTGTTTGAGTTATATGCGTTTTCAGGTGTTTTAGGTCAAGTAATCGGCTGAGAGTCAATTGTGATTGGCCTAAGGCAGGCAGGCTAAAATGCACACTCTTCAGTTGCAACATAGGTTTCAAATGGGTGGACAAGCCACAGCTCAGCTGTTACATTCGGATATCTTTTGGATTAAAAATTGGTATTGTTAATACCTTAGTTCCTGAATTTTTGCTAATGGAACAACATGGTATGATTCACGGATGTATTTAGATTAAGTATTGTTCTGCTTGAATAAAAATATTATGTTCATTTGGGATGGCGTTGCTGTCACAGTAGATAGACATAAAGAATCAAAATAAAGCACGTTAAGAGAATCAAAATAAAGTACTTGATCAGATTGTGATTAAATCCAAATCACCTATTTTTATTAAGAATTGGACTTATTTTACTAATAATATTATACTTTTGCACTCGAAAACTTTATTCGACTTCAAGAGAAAGATATGACACTCATCCAAATATACCATGTGGTGAACGAAGTTACAATACTCACACATTAGATGCATGTAACAAAGTTCCAATGAACAAATTACAAGTTACACTTGCAAACAACATTTGGCATTCTATGGTCATTTGAAGAGCACGTTATAAATTGTATATCAAATTTTTTTTTTTGGGGGGTAGTTATGTTAAGAATGTACCGAATGATGTTTCCTAAATTTGTGATGTTAATTTCTAATTTCCCAATTACCAACAATGAGTTTCTAGGTATTTGTAATTATAATCATTTTCAAAATTGAGTTAATTATAAAATCCATTGCTAAGGATATATGAAACTATTGTGTTCGTAACAACGACTACAAATTGAACATATATTTGCAAATTATTTATATATTGTACATATCGTTTAAAAAACTCATTTAAAATTTCATTGACAAGAGCCATAGCGTATAAAATACAGTCATTAGAAAAAGGTCACATTTTGTCGCAATATAAATAAATATGTATTTAGAAGTGCTCATTTTAAGCGTATACAACAGTTACACAACTATATAAATATATTTCCATGCTTAATTACAAATTAGCCCTTAATTATGTAGACTCATTCAACGCATTCAGCATGTTTCAGCATGATTTAGAATGTTTAAGCACGATTCCACATGTTTTAGCATGTTTTAACATAATTCAGCATGTTTTATCAATAAACACTAATAATAATTTATCATAAGTCCGAAAGACTATGCCCCCAAATGAACTTGCATCGAATAAACTAGCTCAGCAGTTGGAAAAATCTCTACCAGCCCTCAATGTAATATATGCATCTGTCAAGTGAATCAATCCCATCACGTATACTTTGCTCCACAGCTGATTCACAAACTCTTCCTTGCCCTGTTCTTTTTGTAGTTTAACAGACCCAACCTACTTCTTCTCGCTCCCACTGACTCCTTCTCCCCCCTTTCACATTTTTCTACACTTTTAAAAAATACCACTTCTTCCCACTCCTTTCTACTCTAACCCATTTTCACTCAGTCCTTCTTACTTCTATACATAACTATTATTTTTCAGATTTTGAAAACGTTTATAATTTATATAATTGTGTGTATGAATAGTCTAATAATAATTATGAAAAGTTTTATTTATTTTTCGGATGTTATGGAAATATTTTTTACGTACAGGAAATGATAGATGACGTGACTTTTGTTACATGTATTGAAGAAATAATTTTTTTCTAATTTTGTTAAGCAAATGTTAGTTTTTTGTGACTGGTAGATATCTTGAGTTTGATTCTACATATGGAAGAGATGTTTAATTTTTTTTTTTGGCGTTGGTTACGGAATATTTACTATAGGTCATTAAAGCGTGGATGATTGTTATTATATGTGTAACATATTTATTTTTCGTTCATCGTAATTTGGAGTCAAATTTGCAGATATTTTTTTGGGCATAATGAGGGAATGTATAAATTTTTTTGGCATTATTTATAATTCGTGACAGGAAGTGTAGATGCATTGTACGTGTATTTGAACTGATATTTTTTTCCGTGTGCTTTAGTAACAAAATATTGGAAGTTCTTCACACAAATTGTAGATGATTGTTTTCCGTGTACTAAGGGCCTATTCTTTTCGTTGAGAATTATGGGTTGGTAAATGGCTGAAGTTGGTTCAGATTGGTAGAAGTGGATTAAAGTAGGTTGAAGTGAGTATTTTTTTTTGAAATGGATTGAAATAGGTTAAAGTGTATAATTTTTTGTTGAAGTGAGTTGAAGTATGTTGAAGTAGGTTGAAATGGGTTGAAGTTGGTTGAAAGTTGGTTAAAATAGTAAAAAATGGGTTGAAGTTGGTTGAAGTTAACTGAAGTAGGTTGAAGTAGGTTGAAGTTGATTGAAATTGATTGAAGTTGGCATTTTTTTTTTTTTTTAATTGAAGTTCATAAAGTGAGTTGATACGGGTTGAAGTGGGGTGAGGTTGGTAAATTTGGATTTACCAATGAAAAGAACAAGGCCTGAACATATGTGTATTTTTTTTCATTGTTCGTATTTGGTTAATATTGAAAAAAATATATCTGTAACTTGTTTTACGAATAACGAAAATTATAATTTTTTTGGGGTAACAACGGCTATGAAACAATATTTCGTACCTGAGTCAACACAGAAGAATATTTTTTTCAATCTAAAAAATTTTTTATCATCGGTAATTACTGTAACAAATAAAAGATTACATTAAAAAAAAAAAAGCGTTACTAACATCAACTCTCCTACTTCATTCAACTCCTTCCCACTTCGTCCCCCTCTGTCCCACTGCATCGCACTCCTTTCCCCCCTTTCTCACACTTAAAAAAATACCACTCCTTCCCCCCTTTTCCACTCTGACCCACTCCTTCCCCCCATTTTCCACTCTCATCCATCCCACACGTGCAATTTTCCAATACAAAAAACAAGGTATCATCATTTTTGTCTCTCTTTCTTTCTATGAGAATCCCAAAATAAAGTTTTTTTCTACTATTATTAGTATTGAAAAATTGCTCTCTTATAAAACAATTAAAAACACAATATTAAATAATGTTGTCTTAAAAATTTATGTTATTTAGACATGGTAAAAATTATTGGCCGGAAAGAGTAAATACTGGCAACAACTTTTAAACAATAACTTCCTGCAGTCGATCAAAGGAAACGTTGCAAAAATATTGTCAGGTACCTCAATGTATATCATGACTGTTTTTCAAAGGTTTTTTGTCCTTTTTTTTTTTGGGATAGAAACTCAAGATGTCAAAAATAATTTTGAATTAAATATGGCTAAAAGAGGGGAAAACCCTGAAAGAAAAAGCTGTTATTACTACTACCACCACCGCAAATAATAATAATAATAATAATAATAATAATAATTATTATTATTATTATTATTATTATTATTATTATTAGTAGGTTGCTTTTTTTGCTTTCCCCCTTATTTCTTTTTCTATCAGATGTCTTCGAAGACATGCCATATATCGATTTATTGGGAAACATTTGGTTAGACTTGCAAAATTGATATAGAAAATGTAGTTCATTTTTTTCATGTATACTTTATTGGCGATCATCGATCTCTCATTCCTCTTCAAAGGTGTAAGGGAACCATCTTCTTTTTGTCCGAAAAATGAGAAACAAATAATTTTTTTTTTTTAAAAACTCGAATAAGCCATAAATGGTAATACAATATAATATAATTAAATACAATGTGAGATGGGAATCGAAAGTGAGATCTAATTTACCAATGGTCTCAATCTAAATGAATAAGTTTCTCATATGTAGTGTTGAATATGCAAAATTAGAATATGAAAAGATAGAAGTACACATGCAATAACAGTAAGTCTTATGTGAGATCATTTCGTGGCAATATAGTGTAAGACAAGGGGGCCATGTCAGTAAGTGCAATTCAACAATCACCTTCATCGGTCCGTCTCCGAGTTACACACCATAACAAACTCTAAAAAATTTTCCTTCTCCTTAGGGTAGCAATTATGGATCAAGTTCGGGTTGGGTGAACCATCATCCGTATCCATCGCCCGCTTTAATCCGCTTCATCCAATCCACCCTTCATCCGTAAAAATCTAATCCAATCCATCCATCCGCCATCTACGGGTAAAAGCAGGTGGATCAGATTGTAAACTGGTGATGAAAGTTTATATGTAATATGTTAGCAAATTTATATAAAAAAATAAGTTTTGCCTTTTGAAAAGATTAGAAAAGATATTTTAGATATAAAGAACAAATAAATATCATATTCATCACATTGGTTTTGATGAAGATCATAGAATTAACAATATAATTGTCTAAAAAATGAGTAAAATTTAAAGGTCAAAAATAAAAAGTAAACTAATTGCAAATAGGAGATAAACAAGTAAATGACTAAGTGGGTTATGGATCGGGTGATGGGTCGGATGTGGCATCACCTAGATCCAATACAATCTGTCAAACCATCATCTATCATCCATCCATCATCCATCCATCATCCATATATTTTGGATTTTCACTCGCTTTTTCGGGTCGAGTGAAATGGATATTCATCGGGTGCGGGTGAAATCGCCAGCCCTACTTCTCCTCAGTAGCCCACATCGCACATTCTTTCTCATAAGTCGCACACTCTCTCTCATCCCCCTCCATCGTCATCTTCCTATATCCACGCAACATTGTCATCATCGCTCGCCATCATCGTCCCCATCATCGACGCTCACCATCATCGCCCCCATCATCGGCATCCTGCGTTGTTCAAAGGGTGATGCATTTAAATTGCTACTCCCTAACATGTCTTGAATTAGAACATCAGTGCCAGAGTTTCAATGTCTTGAATTCAGGCGAGTTTCTTTTCTGTTGTTTAGTAGCTGTATGAAAGGAGGTAAATGTCATCACTATATGATATTATTTATTTATTAGTAACAGGTGACTATTTAATTATTACATGTATGACTATATTGATAAAGTTATTAGGTACTGCATTTATTTGGTACTTTGATTGTGTATAGTATCACAACATGACTATTTAGTTGTTGCATGTATGACTGTATCCATCGAATTTGTGTTAGACAAATAGATATGACTCGATAATATTGTCCATAAGAGTGCATGCTAATGTGTTTTTTTACTTTGCATGCAGCGTTGTAATATATGACTACAGTTATGTAGGGAGAGTGAAACTACTCTCCTAAAAACACCCCTCCTTAATTTTAAAAATAATGCCACATAAGTTGTCTCACAATGATTTAGCATGAGACAGTCTCACATAAGAATTTATGATCCAAAAATACAAATATAATGAAGAATTCAAAATGAATATGAAAAATCTATCATCAATGAATCTAAACAAAATAAAAGTGATACTTTAATTTTTTTGGGTTCCATTTTATAAATGAAAAACGTGATAAAATTGTGATTAAAATGGCAGTTAATTGGAATAATTTTTCTCTTACCAATTTCCAATTTTATATTGCATTTAGTATTCCAATTTAATATTTCACTCCATCTTCCATTTAGTTTCTTTTGCATATGTGTAGAAGTTTTTTTTTTTTTCCAATTAAAGAGCTGATGATTATTGATCACGATGATAACATATAAAAAAATCTATTAATATTTCCAAAATAAAAATTATTACAAATAGATGTTAGAGTACGAAGTTGCATGATTTTGAAAAAAAAATTTATACTAAACATTTCTAAAAGCACATATATTTTGAAAAAAGAATATATATATATATATATATATAGATATATATATATATATATATATATATATATATATATATATATCATATATATATATATATATATATATATATATATATATATATATATATAACCTAAGAAATGGGAAAAAAAAGCACTTAAAATTTGCTTCTTAGTTTTACAGTATATTAAACCAATTAATTTTCTTTTTTTAGATCACATAAAAAAATCTATATTAATTTTAGTTGTTATACTTCATTAATTTTCAATAGTAATAAGAATCGTAACTTGCAAGCCAAGGGCTAGCAAAAATCCATCTCTTCCGTTTACTCAAATTTAATTTGTTCGAACCCAGAAATTTGTGCATGGCCACAAAGTTTTAGTCCGAATTTAATTCAGATAGCTGGTTATGTCCAAATTTAAATCCGGATTGAGTTCAGGTTTTAGCATTTGGGATTGAGATGTCTAGATTTTGTGAACCATCTTGGGTTTAGGCGAATTCGAATAATTAGACAATCAAGTCAGACATTAGAGAACTAAATTGGGTGTAATTTTGGTAAAAATTCTCTAGAAATTTTTATTGAAAACTTGAAACAATCAGGTTCGATGCTAAAACATTAGTTTGGCTTAAGTCACCCATAATTTTGGTCAGAATATCAATAATTCATATCACAAATTCAAAAATTCAGACAACCAAGGCCGAAGATCGGACATCCAAGTCCAAATTCGGGTATGGTCAGAGTGTCCAATTTTGTAATACGAATAGGTACGAATATGTCCCTATATAAATTTTTGTCTGAATGTCTGATTTGTCCAAATCCAAACTAACCCTGATCCAAATTTTTTGTGAACCCTATTTGCACTCTTAGGATTTAATATTCAATGTTAAGAAAAGTTGTCACGCAAACTAAAATATAGATCACTCAAACAAAAAAGGATAACTGGACAAAGTCAAAAGTAAAACTAAACTGACATGATGCTAGCTAGACTAAATTAGGGATACAGACCAATGAAGTTTTAGCGTAGTGGTGAAAAATGAGGTACTAGGAACATTAGGTTTTAGGTTCGATTTTCCTTCCGTTTCATTGCATTATACTTGTATTATATTACTCTTTCCGGCTTGTACGGACCCTCATAAAAAAAATTCAGACAAACAGGACGAGGGCAAATTACTTCAATTATTAAGGCAACAATGAGAAAAACAATAAAGACATGGACTGGAGAATTAAACACACAATATTTACGATCTGACAAAAAAATAGAAACAGAATTAAAAAATGCATAAAATTCATCTCATTATTAAGTTAAGGATTTAATTTCATGTACCCCTTATATTTAAGTAAATTGCGGCCAAAATCAACCCAAGGATTTTAGGGCATATTCATGAATAAGTGCCTTCTTCTTTTTCATTTGGTCTCAAGGTAATAATAAAATCAAAAGTATCCAAAAGTACACAAATCTCTTTTTACAGTATATTGACAGCTAAGGTGTGTGTTGTAGGCACTAAAAATTTATTTATGCCGGATCAAAATTTGTTAATTAGGCTAACCCTTTTAATTAATTTAATCAGGCCCAAAGACTCACAAGTCAAGCTCCATATGAATCCCAAATGGCTTCCAAGTCCAGGCTCAATCAAAATTCAAGTCAAAGCCCAAATCGAGGCTCAAGATAACTACCAAGTCAAGTCACGACCTAAAGTCAGAACGACGTTCAAGTCAAGGCATGGTCAAAGTCAAAGTCAAAGTCAAAGTCAAAGGTCATAACCTACATCGACTCACAAGTCAAGCGTCAAATGACTCTCAAGTTAACGTCTAGTCAAAGCTCGAGGCGACTTCCAAGTCAATGCTCGGCCCAAACCTAGGAGACTCCAAAGTAAAAGTCAAAGTCAAAGTCAAAGTCAAAACAAATGAAAGTCAAAGCAATCTAGGGTGAGGCCTAATTGGAAAGGCTAGGCTCAAAACCCAAGTCAAGACCCATCTTGACTTTTAAGGGAGGGCTCTCCTATAAATAGGTCTCTACCCCCTTGATTTAAGGGTTGGAAAAATCGATCCTAAAAAGAAAAAGAATCAGAGGAGCATTGTATTCATAGAGATTGTACCCAATTTATTTAAATCAATCTATAAAAATTCAATCTTTGTAATTTTATAAATACAAATTTCGCACGCTGTGGGAACTTTACCTCTCATCTCTCTCTCCTAAAAGATCAAGACTTTCAAGTCACAAGAACATCTTCTTCAACGAAGACATGGCTACAAAGAACGTTGCCGTGCAAGCTTCGTAGAAAAAGAGCACAGGATCTATTCCGCGCATATCTTGTGAAGTGAGCGTCACTTTTAGCAGATGCACACACACAATGAAGGCCAGGAGTATGGTGAAAGCTGTTGCACTGACCGCTACTAGGCAAACTGAGCCGCCCCCAATCAAACTCCAAGACTAGAAAACGCAGCAAAAATGCACCCTCTAGGATGGATGGGATTCAAAACCTCCAACTTTAATCTCCAGTCTGCGAGGTTAAAGACTACTACAGCAGTGACTCTTCTTCGCCCTCATCAAAGGGGGTGCGCATGTCAGAAACTGAAGTTGAGTCCTCCTAAACTGCTGTCATGCCAGCCATGATGACAGGTACAACCACCCTGGAAGAGGAGATGGCTAATATGAAAGTCATCCTTGAAAAACTCACCAGGGAAAACGAAGAAAAGGAAGAACGCATCATGTTTCAAAAAGAAAAGATTGCTAACTTGACCAGGAAGTTAGAAAAACAGCCAGCTTAATCTTCTACAAGAGACTCAGAAAGTGAGGACACAAAAAAAGTGTCCATCCTCACTGAAGCATCTGACAGCGAGAAGCAGTCAAAGAAATACGCTACCCCTAAACATGTCAAGTCCTTTGGATCAATGACCATCGAGCAAATCCAAGACTTGATAGCAAATGCTGTTAAGGCACAAGTAGGTGAAGGTTCGTGCAGAACTCACCTATACACTAAGCCTTACACTAAGAGGGTTGATGCTCTGCATATGCCCCACGGTTACTAAACCCCCAAGTTCCAACAATTCGATGGGAAAGGCAATCCAAAACAGCATGTCTTGCACTTCATTGAGACATACAACAATGCTGGGACTGACGACGACATTATGGTAAAACAGTTCGTCAGGATGTTGAGAAGTATTGCCTTTGAGTGGTATACCAACTTAGAACCTGAGTCCATTGACAGTTGGGAACAAATGGAGCAAGAGTTCCTCAACAGGTTCTACAACACTGAATGCGTTGTCAGCATGAGTGAGTTGACAAATACAAAACAGTGGAAAGATGAGCCAGTTCTTGACTACATCAACCACTGGCATGCACTTAGCCTCGAGTGCAAGGATTAGCTGTCTGAAACTTCCGCCGTTGAAATGTGCACCCAAGGCATGCATTAGGATTTGCTGTACGTCTTACAAATGAGCAAACCTAGGACTTTTCAAGAATTGGCAACTAAGGCGCATGACATGGAGGTGACGATAGCTGGCCGTCGCGGCAGCTCCTTCTATTCTATTGAATCAAGGAAGAACAAAGTTGAACTCGAGAAGAATGTTAACTTTTCTAAGAGCGCAACCAAAGAAGCGATGTCCACCTCTTCAAGTCATCCAATTCATATTACGAGAAAGCCAAAACTAGGGAGCAAGAAGAGCTCGCCGTTCAAGGTTGCGACAAAGAAGCGTCCCACACTAAAAGAGCTTTAAGAAAAAGAAGTATCCGTTTCCCGACTTAGATTTGCCAAGCATACTAGATTACTTGCTCGAGAAGGGTGTCATCGAATTGTCCAGTCCAAAGTGTCTAGAGGAAGTTGGGAGGACCGCCGATCCCAAATACTGTCGGTACCATAGAATTGTTAGTCACCCTCTTGAAAAGTGTGTTACATTCAAGAAGCGCATCATGCGACTAGCCAAGGAAGGAAGAATCATTTTAGATTTAGATAAAACGGCAAAAGTTAGCCTAGTCACAGTGCAAGAGGCTAATGAGTTAAATTCTGAAATAGATCTCACTGAAGCACCAGAGGCCTCAGAAGAATATTTCATGAGGGGCTTCTTTGATAGTGCGACTGTCTACACAACCTCATGTTTTGAATTTGACGATGACGAAACAAATGAAGAATCAGTCCCTCCTGAAGAAAGTGGTAATGGCAGCATCCAGCAACAACAACAACGGAAAGAAAAGAATGAGTGGAAAATTTCAGTCTCATCCGTCAAGTAAGCAAATGTCACGGTAAATTCATCAACGCCAGTCTTCATGCACATTCCTAAGTCCTGCTGCAAGGATGAAGAATCATTATTTTGTGAATGTACAAATCCTAAAAGTGCAACCAAGGTTGAACGCAAGTTCAATGAAGCAAGCTAGTGCGTTCTGAAAGAAAAGGGTGTGCTTCCAGTTCATAGGGCGAACCCAAGCAAATTGACCAAGGCTTCTTTCCCTGGTTTTGTTGCCTTTTCTAAAAGCTCACTCTAAGAAGAAAGTGAGCTGCCAAAGATGCACATCAGCAATGGGTTTGATCATAATGCGCACAAGTTAATGAAGAGGTCCAGCTATGATTTCAGCCAGCCAACATCTTTGTGGCATGTGATCGAAGCTAAGCTCTATGGACTTAACAACACGCAAAGGGTCATACGAAGTCAAAGGGGCAATGTCGCAATGCCTAAAGTTAGTGTTGGTTATGTACCGCCCTAGCCCATAAGGATTTTGAGAAGATGTGAGGACAAGCAAGCCCTCACGCAATATATCGCAGCCGATGAGGTTCATGATGGTGAGGGTGAAAATGCTGAAACCAATTCAAAAAAACGCCAGTCTTTGCCAGAATCAACATAGGCGAGACGTCATCAAACTCACCGCCTTCCCAAAAGAAGGACTCAGTGTTCAGCTGCCTTGGTGAACTAAATGAAATCCAAAGTTCAATTGCTTCACGCATGAAGCATGTTTCCAGTTTGGATGTGAAGGTGGATAACTCATTGAAAGTAAAGAGACGCGTCCTAGCTCTCACTGGCCATGGAGCTAGGGTCAGTTCAAAAGAAAGAACTAAGGAGCAAGCTTTTTTCAGCTATGAGGCAAGCCAAGATGTCGGTGACTTCCCTTGAGGAAATGCTGGATTCGCTCCTAAACAAGAGCTTAAGCTGTTCACAAAAAAAAGACACATTCAGAGTTCCTAATAAAAAAAAGTTCACTCCCAAACAAGAGACAAAACTGTTCACACATTCCAAAAGAAGACTCCCGAACAAGAGATTAAACTGTTCGCACATTCAAAAAGAAGACTCCTGAACAAGCGACTAAATTGTTTACACATTCAAAAAAGAAGACTCCCAAACAAGAGACTAAACTGTTTGCACATGCAAAAAGAAAACTCCCAAACAAGAGACTAAACTGTTCGAACATTCAAAAAGAAGACTTCGGAATGAGAGACTAAACTGTTCACACATTCAAAAAAGAAGGCTGTTGAACAAGAGTCCAAATTGTACACACATCAAGAAAATGCTAGCTCCCGAGTAAGAGTATAAACTGTTCACTTAAGCCAAATCTTTATACTACTCCTGGCCTGCAAGAGTATAGACTGTGAACGACAAAACAAATTAAAAAGGGATGCTTAGTTGAGCTACACAACAATTTCATCTTATGGGGAATTGCAAATACCCACAAGTACGTAGGCAGCTGCAACAAATCACCAAGTACAGTCAAACACATCACGCACACAAAAAAAGAGGGGTATGAAAGAGAAGAGACCAAAGACATCACCTGTCTGCCACACAGCTGCTCCTCGCTGCTCGTACCATTCTCATGCATATCGTTATTCATTCTAGGCCCAGGGCCTAGCGGCGAACCGTATTGCAAGCAGTTCCTCAAGTCTTCATACCACGTTCATGCATATCAGTATCCGTTCTAGGCCTAAGGCCTAGTAGCGAACCGTGTTGCAAGTGGTTCTTCAAATCTTAATACCATTTTCATGTGTATCGGTATCCGTTCTAGGCCCAAGGCCTAGTGGCAAATTGTGTTACAAGTGGTTCTTCAAGTCTTCATACCACTTTCACATGTATCGATATCCATTCTAGGCCCAAAGCCTAGCGGTGAGCCGTGTCGCAAGTGATTCTTTAAGTCTTCATAACACTTTCACGCGTATCTGTATCCGTTCTAGGCCCAAAGTCTAGCAGCAAACCGTATCGCAAGTGGTTCTTCAAGTCTTCATACCACTTTCATGCGTATTGGTGTCCGTTCTAGGCACAAGGACTAGCGGCGAACCATGTTGCAAGTGGTTCTTCAAGTCTTCGTACCACTTTCACGCATATCGGTATCCGTTCTAGGCCCAAGGCCTAGCGGTGCACCATGTCGCAAGTGGGTTTTCAAATCTTCGTACCACTTTCATGTATGTCGGTATCCGTTCTAGGCCCAAGACCTAGCGACAAACTGTATCGCAAGTGATTCTTCAAGTCTTTATGCCATTTTCATGCATATCGGTATCCGTTCTAGGCTCAAGGCCTAGCGGCAAACTGTGTTGCAAGTGGTTCTTCAAGTGACTTCTCAACCTACACAAGCAAAAAAAAAGCGATCATTCAGCAAGTGAGCATGAAGTCGAGATACGTGAAAAGCGTGGCCATAAATGGACGCGACATTGCAACGCCACAAGCAGGCATGAGAAGACTTTTCAGGCTAATGAAGTGGCTTCCTCCGGATTCATTTCAGTCAAAGTTACACTTTCATTGCTCATGATCGTCCCAAAAAAAAAAAAAAAAAGGCAAGCCCTTCAAGATGCAACATTGCAAATATCAATAAAAGGCTAAGTCACAAGTAGACTATGACTCATTGAGTATTAAAAATTCCTCATTTGTACATATAACTTGGCCGCACAAAAAAGAATGCTTTACCCCAAAAGCTTAATATTTTGATGTATTCAAGTTATTCAATCCATAACAAAAAGAGAGACTTGCCTTTCATATTCAACGGAAGATGACATGGCCAAAGTGGCCTCACCGACAGCAAGCAAAGCACCAATATGCAAGGAAAGGAGGAAGGCAACACCTTGGTGAAGTTTATCATTAATTTCACCGCCTTCATTTTCCAGTGAAGGCGGACCCATTTTCCATGGATGCCGGAAGGAAAGCAGGGGGTATGCTTTAGTCTTTCTGCACTCTCTCTCTTACTCACGCATATGCTATAATGTGATGTTTTCTCTCTTCCTCAATCTCCCTAATCAACCCATGATTTTGTTAAACTCCATTTTCCACACGAACAAGTCTAGACTCAAATTGCTTCAAATGAACAGAGGTTGAAGCATACCTAAAATCATACTTCACCACCAAAAAATGGGTACCCATTTGCCTCAAATTGCTTCAAATGAACAGAGCACCATACTTCATTTAAACTAACAAAAACCAACCCCCCCCCCAAAAAAAAACCCCAGCATGAGGCATGCAAGAAGGGGGGAAAAAAACAGAGCAAGCTCAACCGATACATCAAGCAAAGATTAACTGGGTGCACCAGAATCATCGTTTTCCTTTGATTGTACCCAATTTTTGAAGCATAACCTAGCATAAGCTAATCGGCCTACTCTTTTTCCCAGCAAAATTCATCAAGAAAGCTCATAAAAAAAATGAAAAAGGGGGAAACAAAGGGTGCACGATGTTCGCCATTTCTCCAACCTCAACCGCAGCTTCATTGAAGGCTACGCACAAAAACCAGCTCATGAGAGACTTAGATTAACTGGGTCTCAGCAATGGTGACATAAAGCTTGCTCTTTTATGGAGAAGAACATGAGGACATGGAATGTTAACCCAAAAAAAAAAAAAAAAAACACAAAAGGAAAAGGAAGAAAAGTTGAAAAAGGCAATACCTTTGATGACCACGATGACCAGAAATTGCGTGCAAAGATTGGTCCTTTGAAGAAGGTACCCACCGTAAACAGTAACGGACACAGTAGCAATGGGGGACGGCTGGACAGTGCTGGATGGGCAGAGCACTAGAGACTTCGAGATTGCTGCGTGCTGTGGTAGCCGAGAGGGAGAAGAAGTATTGAAAATGGTGCACAAAAGGTCAAGTTTTTTTTTGGGGGGGGCGTTCACTCGAAGGTGATGGCTGTGCGTCGTGGCTGTTGAAGGATGGAAGAAGAGGGATGAATGGTGGCTGTGCAGCGCAGTTTGTTTAGAGCATGCCCAGCCAGAGTCCTAGTTTATAAAACTATAGCCTGCTACATCAGTAAAAGTTTCATAATTCTGAAACTTGTATTTCTTCACTTTTTCAACCCATAAAACACAATTTTAATCATCCAATAAAAATATTTGTCATGAACCCACCTTATAACACACAATTTATTTTTTAAATTATTTAAAAACTATATACTTACTCCAAAAAAAGGGAAAAACAAAAAAATATTAAAAAATGCGAAAAGGTGGCCCGCTTGGAGAAACATCTGCCCGTTCTCCCCCGCGTGGCACCCCTCCCTCTCTCCACTCATATTACGACAAGTGGCAGCAACAGGCTCACGTTTCCCTTTTTCACACCCACTGGGGATGCTCTTAAGGCATTGGTGGCTGGTTGTCGCAGGCTGGTGAGGAAGAAAGGGGAACAGTACCCCAACACGTGCCCCCCACGTGCTCTTTAAGTGGCATGAAATAGGCTCGGCTCTGTGTTTGAGAAAGAAAGGAAAAGATGGCCCAGCCCAACCACAAAATAAAACAAGAGAAAAAAAGAAGATGCTGAGACGGGCCCAGCAAGGAAAGAAAGGGCAAAGGAAGACGAGTCACGTGCATCAAGCGTGCTCTCTTAAATGAAATGTGACTGGGCTATGGGCTGGGAAGAAAGGCAGACCGAGTCCACCAAGAAAAGAAATAAGAAAAAAAGAGAGGTGAAAACACGAAAGAAGAAGGCCCGATCCACATGAAAAAAAGAGGGAAACGAGTTTTGGGCCGGCCCGTATGAGAAAACAAAGGAAAAGAAAAGAAAATGCAACAGGCTTCAAGTATACGGGCCATGGCTTAAAAAAAAAAAAAGAAAGAAAGGAGATGCCCAAAACGAGAGAAAGAGAAGCCTGAAGGAAAAGTTCGCTGGGCCTAGCGCTTTTGGGCTACTGAGAAATGCTTGGATCGAGCCCACCGGTGAAAATGTGTGAGCCTAGATGAATATCGAGACGTCAGCCACGTTCAAACGACAAGTCTCGAACGTAACCTAGTCTCAAAGGGGCAATTTGTAAGCACTAAAAATTTATTCGTGCGGTATCAAAATTAAATTAAATTAATTAAATAGGCCAACCCTTTTAATTAACTAATCATCCCAAAGACTCACAAGCTAAGTTCAAAAGACCCACAAGTCAAGCCTCAGATGAAGCCCACATGATTTCTAAGTCCAAGCTCAGTTAAAATTCATGTCAAAGCTCAAATCGAGGCTCAAGACGACTACCAAGTTAAGTTACGACCTAAAGCTCGAACGACGTTCAAGTCAAGGTGTGGTCAAAGTCAAAGTCAAAGGTCAAAGTCAAAGGTCAAGACTTTCATCGACTCACAAATCAAACGTTAAACGACTCCCAAGTCAATGTCCGGTCAAAACTCGAGGTGACTTCCAAATCAGGGCTCGGCCTAAGTCCGGGAGACTCTCAAGTCAAAGTCAAAATCAAAGTTGAAGTCAAAGTCAAAACAAACGAAAGTCAAAGCAATTTAAAGTGAGACCTAATTGAAAGGCCTAAGCCCAAAACCCAAGTCAAGACCCATCTTGACTTTCAATGGGGAGGCTCTCCTATAAATAGGCCCCTACCCGCTTGATTCAAGGATTGGAAAAATCCATCCTAAAAAGAGAAAGAATGAGAGGAGCATTGCATTCATAGAGATTGTACCCAATTCATCCAAATCAATCTATAAAAATTCAATCTTTGCAATTTTGTGATTACATGTGTCTCTCAAACCTAAATATACAGACCTTAAGTACATCGTGATAAGAGAATAGTAAAAACAACCAAATGCATAATAAAGCATACTGAAACAATTTTTCATCATTACTTTAAAGGATAGTACAAGAAATTTGGAAAGTAATTTTTTTCATATCATGAGAGCACCAGCAATGTAAGGCTCACGGGCCACAAATTTGGCTCCCGATCTAAAAAATACCATGCATCAGTGATCCGCTTCGCTCGCCTCACTATCCAACTCATGGCCGTGATCCGCCCCCCACACATTTTCTCTTTTTTCCTTGGCCAACGAAGCCCTTAAAAGTCTAAAACCCAATAATATATCAATGGTGGGATCTATAAAATATTATTTATTTAGTGATCCAAGTTGGTGATTTATACGAGCACCTGCAATGCAAGGCTCATGGGCCAAAAAATACTATGCATCAGTGATCCGCTTCGCCTGTCCCACGGTCCAACTCACGGCCGTGATCCGCCTCCCACACATTTTCTTTTTTTTTGGGGGCCAACTAAGCCTCTGAAAGTCTAAAACCTAATAATATGTTAATGGTGAGGTCTATGAAATATTATTTTATTTGGTGATCTAAGTTGGTGATCCTTACGAGCACCTGTAATGCAAGGGTTAGGGGCCAAAAATCACCATGCATCAGTGATCTGCTTCGCCCTCCCCACGGTCCAGCTCATGGCCGTGATCCCCCCTACATTTTCTCTGTTTTTTGCCAATTTAGCCTTTAAAAGTCTAAAACCCAATAATATATTAATGGTGGGGTCTATAAAATATTATTTTGTTTGGTGATCCAAGTTGGTGATCCATAGAATGTATAGAATAGAGAAAAAGTTGACTTATAAAATGATGTGAATGGTGTGGACCCTCACTTGTAATCCAAAATTATGAATCACTATTGCATATGCTCGTAGAGAATAGAGAAAAGGTTGGCTTGTGGGATGGTGTGGAAGGTGTGGGGCCCTGCTTGTAATCCAAAATTATGGATCACCATTACATATGCTCTGAGATCTTCTAACTAGGTTAGCAAATTCAACCGTGGATCATTCTCCTTCCAACCTCTACCTGATGCTATGTTCAAAGATCTCACTTCACTTGTCAGCCACAGTAGCAATTAGCAAAGCCCCTCCTAACACCTACGATTCTCCCCAATTAATAAGAATTTTAAGGCTTCAAGTCACATTGAGAAGAATCCAAGTACCCTGCTAGCATTAAGGGATGATTTCAACTACTGTTCACAGTCATTACATTTAGGATTTTAACATTACTTCACAATAGTATTGCAAATTTGATGTAATTTTAATCCATATATTTGAATTGATCAAAACGAGAAAAGCAAAATTTCAAAAAGTATTAAACTTGATTAATCGTGATAATATATATTAAGATAGCATAATGTTCCTGATGTCGTTCAATACATAATATTTCAAGACTGACCAAACATTATCAACTATAAAATTACCTAAATAGCAAGTTACAAATTCTTACAAGACACACTTCTTCCCCTTTAATCCTAGAGTTTTATGACTATGTCTTCATAAAAGAAAACAAAGAAATTATTGCAAACTATCTCTACTGCTAATCTATTAGTTTTACTGTTGGATGTAATACCAAAAGTTTTCTCAGACACCTTTGTAGGAAAGCATGTCTAAACTAATGGTAGGAAAAAGAGAAGCAGAGCTGTGCTGTAGGATTACCACTACCTTAAAAGCGAGTTCAGCTTGACCTAGGTGCAAGTCGAGACAGCCGTTCGCTCTCTAAGGTTTACATAGCTAGCTGCTGAAGGCATATACTTGTGGCCAGAAGTTTGGAACACACAGAACTGCAATTGCCTAGAACAGTAGAGAGTGGAGAAGCAGGGAAGAGGAGAGGAGTTGCTTGGTGTGCATTGCACCAGCAACGGAACAGGGTATTTGTACTAAAAAAAAGAGCTATTGAGTAACTACTGTGATATTGTGGCTGCAAATCAGGGCGACTGGTTATTACTGGAGGAAAAGGGGAGAGAAATCTATAGGTGAATGTTGACTGTTACGTTGCCAACAGACAAAAATTAGAAGAACTCTCCTCCAAAAAATTAGCAAACAGCCTATGTGGGAGTAATAAAAACCCCACAATGGGCTTCTAGTCCTTCTATATGAGACAAGGAGTAGCAATAAAAAGGAGCTAAATTTATGATTATTTCCAATAACCACAGAACAAGTCTCTTGCCCTATGCATGCATGTAAAATCAAAATCCAAAATTATGTTTTCTAGCAAATCAAAGGCATTAGTTAACTAATTAATAACTATTGAAATCAGGCAATTTGATGTGTTGCACTACTCGGATGAGAAGTGTACCTAACTAAGGATGTTTAGGGCATCCTTATCTCCCTTGCAGCTTCCTTCCACAAAAGCACCACACGTACCTTATGGATCACCAAAACTGGTAAAATTTATCGCAAAAATTGGCCTCTGTTCACATGACAACTCTAATGTGTTTCCTTCGTAAGCATTTCCATAGGCTTTCCCTATGGATATTGTCTCGAAGTTCACATATGATGGGTTTCCCCCAAGTTCCTCAAACAACACTAGAGTGTTGTCATCATCTCTTAAGAAAGACCATGGTACATGGTACCTGAAGACGTTGATATTGTTATAGTCACATTAGCTTTTAAAGAAAGTTAACACATAAATCACGTTAGCTTTAAAGAAAGATCACACATTCTTAATTTAAGTATGAATAAATAAATTACTATATATTTGAAAAGTAAATTTTCCATGCAACTTAATTCCGAATATAATGAAGTAATTTATATATTCAACTATTGCATTGCAAGGGAACTAATATTGGTTTCCTACAAAATTTGAGTTGGTTGGCCGTAGTTGGTGAGGCATTTACTACCGGCATATTGGCCGCGGTGAGTATAAGGACCAACAGTGCAGCCATTCTTATCAGCCACAAAGCTGGGCTAGTACCTACTTATGCTCATGCCATTGAACAAAGCCTCACCCTTGCCCATGTCGCTTAGGTTCACAACCACTGGCTCTGTACCTAGTGGTGCCTTGAATATTATCTATTTTTATTGGTAGATTTAGATAGTTAGTACCAAGTAAAGAAAAATATAGTGCATTTGTTTAAGACGAATATAGAAACTCTATTTTAAGTCAAGCTGTCACCTTATACCACGTCATGCTGGTGTTCAGGGCCATGCTGCCTCCACTTCTCTGCCTAGAAGCATAAGGTGATCTTTCGCTAAATAGAAGCTCATGATCAAGTCCTTGCAACCCAGTCCTATATTTCCATGAATGCAAGGATAGGTCCTTGATCACAGTCTCATCACCCTTAACTCCAGTCAGGGGCGGAGGGGTTGTGGTGTCAGTGGGGTCATCTGACACCCCTCCCCTGCCAGAAAAAAATAAATTAGTAAGCTGGAAACCTAAAAAAACTTATACATTTATGTTGTGGCGTAGATGTTCATTGAGGATGTGTGCAGCCTGGCGGTGGGAGTGCTTGTATTGTGAGTTTTCGGTTGAGGATTTCGCGGGTTCATATCTTGCTACAGACATCACTTTAATTTTTTTCTTTATTTTTTTGGTTAGTAGCATTTCTCCAATTTGAATTTCAAAGTCGACTAATTACAGTTTAGTACTTTAATTAACTTTAATTTGTTATTCAATCCTTAATTTGTAAATCAATTTGTTTTTTAAGTTTGTGTATGAGTTTAATTTGTGAATTTCAATTCTAATTTGTTTAATTTGTGAGTTTAATTTCAATTCTGGGCCAAAGTATATAAATATTTTTAAAAAGTAGCAGTTTAATTGACCTCAATAGTTCAAGTTATTGATTAATACTTTAACTTAAAGTTAATTGACTTTTTTAGTTTTTATTTATGAATTTAATTTGCCAATTTTAATTTTAGAGTTGTCTAACGTGTGGATTAATTTGAATTCAAACTCAAAATGCATAGATATTTCAAAACAGATAACTAAAGAATCATCATTCCCTTCAAATTCTAATTTGAAAACTCACTATTGAATGAAGTAAGTGGGAGTGATATCACTCAATCACAATTACCAACTTATATCCGACATTCCTCCCCCAAATTTCTAGCTTTGCCACTGACTCCAGTCAATTTTATGGGGCTGTAATCCCTATTGGGACCATGTCAAAGTAGGCAGCATAATTCTATAGGAAGTTGATTAAAGATCATTAGAGTTAATAATCAAATACATTGGGCATTGTTTTATATTTCTTGCATTGATTTTTTGTTTTATATTTCTTGCATTGATTTTACATATACATAAATTGAGACCAACTGTGATGCTGAGTAGCACAATTCCATTCCTCCCTGACTTTAAGAATATTTGCTTCACAAAGTCATAAATGAAAACTCCGTTCTGGGCATAATTATACCCTATATGATAATAAACATGAATTAGATAACTTAATTATGCACATTGATTTAGGACCCAAAAAAAATTATGCACATTGATAATAAAGAAAATCCTCACTAAGATTAGTTTTTACCTAGTTCATGGCCATTAGCAAAAGCATGAAGAATGTGGCCACTAGAATTGACACTGAGGCTTATATTGTGAGTCTTCCAAATAGCATGATCCTCATCAATTTTCAAACATTTTTTTATTGGAAAAAACCATCATCAAAAACCAAGATATTAGTCACTGAAATTTAGTAAATTTATTAAGGGGATAATTAATGTAACTGTAGAATTAACTTACCTAGTCATGTATGAAAGATAATCACAAGAATCATTGGTGGCGCGTAGCTTTTTTTCAAGAAGAAAATTTTCAGGTAAATGGCCTTGCTTGCTTGATAAACTTGGAAATGTGTTTTGGCCTCCAGACTCATTTCAGAGACTTCGTTCTTCTTGATCTTCGGCTTTGTTGGGCTTAGTCACCATAATGGAAGTTTGTGCATTCACCTAATATCACCCAAAAAAGAATAGAAAAAAGGGGTATCTATATAATATAGTATATAATATTATATAATATTATAATACATAATAGCAATCTTTGGGGCCTATAATTTATCTAAATTCTCAAAAATTAGAAGTTATCAGCCATTTGGTCAATATTATTTTTAATAGTCACCGTTGGATTTCCATAAAAAAATTATTATAATTTTAAAAAAAGAATAAAAGAAACAAATCACAACCATTAAATTAATTATCATTTTATGATGAATTAAGCAAGGCAAGAGAGCAAAAGAGAAAGAGAGGGACAAATTGTTCATGTGTATTCCTCAAGGTGTACGGCTGCATGGCTTAAATACAAAGGGAGTTCCTCATCAATTCTAATTTTAACCTTGTCTTGGGTAACAAGCTGTTTGGAAAGAAAATAAACTTTTTACAAACTTTATCACAAAATATTATCACAATATCTCAAAATATTATCACAGAAATATATCACAATATCCTAAACCATTTCTTTTTTTATCACTCCTCCTCAAGTTGGAGCATGCGGATTAATAATGCCCAACTTGGACTGTATGAATGTAGATTGCTGCTTGCCAAGTGCTTTTGTGAAAATATTTACGATCTGATACTTCGACGAGAGATAATTAGTGACCAACTCACCAGATAGAATACGTTCCTAAACGAAACAACAGTCAATCTCGATATATTTTGTTCATTCATGAAAGGCTGGGTTTTTTGGCGATGTGTAAGGCAGCCTGATTATCATAAGAGTTTCATAAGAAGCCGCACAAACACTCATAGGGACGCAAGAAAGGAACGAAGCGAGATAAGCTCACTGGTAACTACTGCCACAGCACGCTATTTAGCTTCAGCTGAAGAACGGGACACCATAGTCTGTTTGATAGTCTTCCAGGAGATAGGTGATCCACCAAGTGTAACAAAATACCCTGTTAAAGAGCGCCATGAGGGAGGACATGCTCCCTAGTCTGAATCGTAGTATGAAATTAACTGTAAGCCAAAGTCTCTGCACATGAATAACCCTTGTTCAGGATTCCCTTTCAAATATCATAGGACGCTAGCAGCTACCATATGTTCTTCCTTGGGATTTTGCATGAACTGAGAAAAAATATGTACAAAATAACTTAACTGAGGATGAGTAATTGTCAAGTGTATAAGTCAACCCACAAGTCTTCTATACTGAGTAGGATTATCAAGAGGCTTTTTTATAACCAAACCCAATTTATGATTAGTCTGCATGGGAAAATCTGTAGGTTTAGAACCTAACAAACCACAGTCTTTAACAATCTCTAAGACATATTTCCATTGGGATAGAAATAGAACTTGGGGGTTATGAGCCACTTCAATACCCAGAAAATACTTGAGTGGCACCAAGTCTTTGATGTAGAAACAACTATGTAGGTACGCTTTGAACACGTAGCATGGCCATTCACAATTAGGACCAAATTATCAACATAAACGAGCAATGCCATAAACTTTCAATGCCTTTGATAAGTGAATAGGGAATAATCTACATATGATCTAACGAAACTATATTCAAGGAGCTTAGAAGAGAGTTTAGCAAACTATTGTTTGGGAGCCTATTTCAATCCATATAGAGACTTGGGGATTGGGAGTCTTGAACCCTGGTGGTAGAGTCATGTATACTTCTTCATCGAGATCTCCATACAGAAAGGCGTTGTGAACATCAATCTGATGGAGATCCCACTCTCTAGTAGTTATAATAGCAAGAAAGCATTTAACACAGGTCATCTTGGTACTGGGTGCAAAGGTTTCTGTAAAATCAAAGCCTTCCACTTATTTGTCACCGCGGATCACCAAATGGGCTTTGTAGTGTTCTGTGCTTCCATCTGCATTGTACTTAACTTTGTAAACCCATTTGCAATTAATAGCTTTATATCCTATAGGCAAATCCACTATAGCCCAAGTGTTGTTCAATTCCAAGGCTTCAATCTCCTTGGTAATGGCTTCTCTCCAATTTGTATCTCGAACTGCATCATGATAAAATTTAGGCTCCATAATTTTTGTTATAGCAGATAAGCAGTATTATGTGCATAAAAAAACTTATCACAAGTAACATAATTAGCAATGGGGTATGGTTTACCTAAAGAAACCTTTTGAAGTGGGTGAGTGTGAGTCGAGGGGTCTTGAAGAGATGTGGTGTAGCAAAAATAATCTTGAAGATGGCTCGGAGATCTTCGGGCCCGCCTCCTCAACATTAGGAGGCCCAGTGGGGCACTGTGCAACAGAACCACCTAAGCCGTGACCGGTCGCTTGGGCCATCAGTACTGGCTAACCCAGTATATCATGGGCTGACATTCTCTAGCCCATCACATGCACCAGGCTGCCCAATGTCTACTGGGCTTGATTCTGGGTCGTCTATAGCTCTACATCGGCCATCATCTTCAGGGTTGGATATAAGTAACCTGTTAGTTTTGGGCTTGGCAGCTGGGGTGTGCCTGAAACTTCCATACTCTGTATATGTAATGGGCAACTCAATTCCATGATCACCAAGTGCTTGATCTTGATCAAAATGCCATTCTTCGGATTGTGCTCCCAGTCCGATCTCAGAAAATGGAAAAGTTTCTTCACCAAACACAACATCTTGACTCATAAATATATCCCCGTTATATAAATCATAAGCTATGCAACCTTTCTCCCCATGAGGATACCCAAGAAAAATACATCTTCTACTACAAGTAGCAAATTTATCCTTTTGTCGTTGATTGTTGTAGACATAGCACAAACACCTGAAGACCCTAATGTGTTCATTTGATGGCTTAACATGGAATAATATTTCATAGGGTGTTTTCCCATCCAATATTGAAGAGAGTGTTCTGTTAATCAAATATGCAGTAGTTTAGACATGCTCCCCCCAGAACTCGAGGGGCAAATGAGCTTGAAATCTAAGTGCTCGGGCAACATTCAAAACATAATGGTGCTTTCTTTCTACCCGTCCATTTTGTTGTGGTGTATTTACGCAGCTGGTTTGATGTATAATGTCATGTTCCATATAGAACTTTTTCATCGGGCCTGAAGTGAACTCCCTACCATTATCACTTCTAATGACCTTCACTTGGGCTTCAAATTGTGTATTAAGCATCATGCAAAATCTTGCACTAATTGGGACGCTTTACTCTTATCATGCATTAAATAGGTCCACACCCCTCTGTTAGCCTCATCAAGAATGGAGAGAAAATAGCTAGCACCACAAAAGGACTTGACATGATAGCCACCCCAAATATCACAATGTATAAGTTCAAAACACTTTGAAGCTTTATTTTCACTAATAAGGAAAGGTATACGAGTTTGCTTTGTATGCAGACACACATCACAATAATTATCTTTATTCTTACTACTAGTATCTATTTGAATGTTGCTAGAGACTTTAGAAACGACATGACTTGATGGATGCCCCATCATAGGATGCCATAATCCTTGAGAAAGAGCCTTGTTAGCTTGAATCCTTGCATTTAATGCTTCCTTATATACGAAGACGGCTCTTCTCAGCTCACCCACTCCAATCAGGTTCTTCATAGTAAGGTCCTGTACCACACAAGGCTTTTTAGTGAATGTTACCATGCAATAGATTTCATCTAATAATTGAGCTATAGATATCAAATCACAATCTAAGCTTGGCATATATAATATGCCTTGTAAGACCAAATTGGAATCTAGTTTAGTGGAGCCCCTTTTAACTGCATAAGTTATTGATCTATTTGCCAAGCCAACTAGAATTGGATCAATATCGATGACACTATTTAATAAATTCATATCACCTATCATATGGTACGATGCACCACTATCAAAGATCCATAGTTTTTTACCCGATAACTTGTTGAATCCTGACTTCGGAGTCTCAATGAAACTAAGCAGTTGTTATACCTGATCTGGAGTGAATCCATAGATGGTTGAATAATTGTTTTGCTTCCTGGGTAGAAGCTGCTACCTGGGATGCCAAAGCTGCTACCTAGGATGTCTTCCCCTTGAGCTTGCACCGCGTACGATATTTCACAGCTAGCTGTTGTCCCGCATCCTCTTCCTGAGTTGGTGCGTCCACTACTGCAGCCTCCACAGCCTCTTTCACAACTACTCCTTCCTCCTCGAGTATTCCAGCCAGGTGGATACCAAATAAGCTCATAACACGCTGCCTCATCATCCCCGAACTAGCCACAGTGGTTGCAAATAATCCTCTCAGTGTTGTTGCTCTTGGGTTATCTTCACAGGTTGAGTAACAGCAAAAGCTGTTGCTGTCTTGTACTTTTGGTCATGATGCACCATGACTCCCTTATGGGCCTCCTTCTATTGAACCATATTAAATATTTTATCTAATGAAGTTAATGGGTCTGAGGCCAAGATCTGACTCCGAACCGTTGAAAAAGACTCATCATTGAGCTCTATTAAGAATTGATGCATCTTTTCTTCTTCTAACATCTTGGCCATTTTCTCTGCCACTCCGCAAGTGCAAGTTGGGATTTTTGTGGAATTCTCGAGTTCATTCTATAAGCTCATTAATTTTGAGAACAATTCTACGACCTCCTGTCCCTCTTGTTTACAAGAGGCAATGACGGCCTTTACTTTGTGTATTCTTGGAATGTTAGTTACGGAGTACATTTTCCGTATGTTCTCCCGCATCTTATGCGAGAAGTGTACATAAGCTACACTTGGATGTAACTTAGGTTCTATTACACTCATGATCCATGATGTGATAATGGAATTTACCATCTCCCATGCTACCACTTCTTCCGAATACTCACCTTCTTTGACCATTGGTTTGGTCAATTTTCCATTAATAAAGGTCAACTTACTTTTGGCTGTAAGACCTATTCTTACAGCTTATTCCCACGAGTGATAGTTCTTCCTATTGAACTTAACAGTGGTTATAATTACTCCTGGCAACTCTAATGGGTGAAGGAAGTAGGGTGATTGGCAGTTAATGATAAATTCTTTTGGTTTGGTCTCATTGGGTGGAATCTCATCGTCTTTGCCTATGGCTTTCTGCCTTCAAATTGTGGTTGTGAATTTAGAAAATTTAGAGCTCTGATACCATGATGAATTACGCAAGACAAGAGAGCAAAAAAGAAAGAGAGGGACGAATTGTTCATGTGTATTCCTCAAGGTGTCCGACTACATAGCTTAAATATGAAGGGAGTTCCTCCTCAAGTCTAATTTTAACCTTATCTTGCGTAGCAAGCTATTTGGAAAGAAAATAAACTCTTAACAAACTCTATCACAAAATATTATCACAATATTTCAAAATATTATCACAAAAATATATTTTTATTGGAGTATACAAGTGGGTGTTGTCCCACATTGAGAAAAAAAAGAAAGAATATGAAAGTGTGTATTGTCCCACATTGATAAAATTAAAGGATTCGAGCATGTATATAAGTTTGTGAGTTATTCCATCCATTGTTAATTGATTTTGGGTTGGAACCTCATTTGAGCTTCTATGTATGACTCTTTGTTTATGGTCTAATTGATGTAAAAAAAATTTAACATTTGAATTTCCACCTTTGTCACTAACAAACATTATCGTATTTATTCTTTTGTAAGGAAATAATGATAACCGTTTCAAGACTGTCATTTCCTCCGTTCTGCTTACTTTGTGGGATTTTGGGAAAATCTTAACCATTAAAACTAACTCGTCTATTTAATCTTTGCTGTTGGTGTATTTTAAATTTTTACATTACTTTTTTTTGGGTCAGATAATTGTTGCGTTTTTTGCTCTTCATCAGTTACCTTTTCTGTCTTTGCACGTCTCAGTCTCTCTGCTGCTCATGTCTCTAGTCAGTACATATTCTGTTTCTCTCTCTAAAACTGAATAGCCTCTCCCATCTCACCACTGAACTCTCTCTCCCCATTAGAAGTCAATTTTCATTCTTGAAACCTCACATACAAAAGCTAACAAAACCTAAAACAAAACCTACGCCAATAAACATGCATGAATTCAAAAGAGAAGATGTTGCAAATGATAGCAAGATCGTTGTCTAACATCTCGACATCATATTTCATGGTTTCCATTTGATTGTTCATTTCTTGATGTAAGTTACCTTTGATCTAGGGTTGATAAGTCTTGAATTGTCTATAATTATCCCTTGACTTGAGTAATGAATCGTGTTCATTCAGGGTTCTATCATGTTCATTCAGTGTTTTATTGATTGGTTTATATGAACACTTCTGCAATCACCTAGTTCTCATTATTGGTATGTTCACACCATTAACCATCTTCCCTTATTATCTTTTCAGTTCATTTGTACTTAGAATTTGTTTTTATCATTTCCTATGGTTTAGGGTGTCCATTTTTTTTGGGTTTTGATCTCTCCCTATTTCACTTATTAGACATGCAGGAAAGTGACGAGCATAATCGAAGCATTTGAGCTAAAATCCAAATATGAAGGGAGCAATCTTGATTAGTGGATTTGATAAGTTTAACTTGTTTTCAAAATAAAATGATTCTGTAACTTTACTTTTGGTTTTTGCATATCAGTTTGCAAGATTTAAAATGTTAATGGCTACTTAATTAATCACTAGGTTGTATACATCAGTACTGATTTTAATTTGCCTTCTGTTTGAATAATGGGTACAATGTTGCAGATAATGATGAATTTGAAGGAAAACTAAAGAAACAAATTCAAGCTTTCTTCTCTAGTTTAGTTTGGCAAGTATCTAATTCTTTGTTCTCTCTCTCATCATTTTTCATGTAGTCCTTTGTTAAGCTATTATGTGAATTAAAAGGATTTTAGCAACTGACTGTGCAAAACATCTAATAGTGTTATATGGGATTGTTTTCTGAGTTTTCTTTTCTCTCTTGATTCTCTTTATCCTGAGAACTTCAATTCTTTACTCCCTACCGAAGAAAGTATGCATCATTCTTAAGTTAGTTTGACTCAAGTTAAGTTTAAATTTTTTTTTTTCTTTCTGCGATATTTTAATTTAATAAAATCCTGTTTTTAATATGTTTTGCTTTCCAGAGAAATGTTGAAGCTAGAGAGGGATGGCTTCATTGAGTAGATAGGCAGTGGACATCTTTTGAGGGATGGAGAGGTTGAAATAGTTGCCCACAGGGATCTTCAAAAGTAAATATTGTCCACAGATGAGGATCACTAGGTGGATCGATCTTCTAATTATAGATCTTCCAAGGTAAGGCTTTCCAGTGTTGCAGAAAGTAATTTAAGTAGTAATACAATAGTAAAGAATCACTGATTGGTTAATTAGTGGTTTATATTTTCCTTTGATCATGATTCTATTTTATTACCGTATACAATAGATTTGTAAGCGAAGGGGAAAGCTAATATGAAATGGGGGATGGGCCACTCATGGATCATCATTAGGTCTTATGATTTATATGTTGCTAATTAAAAGACTAATATGAGTCTAATTATAGATATTATGCCTCTTCATTTATTAAGAAAATTTCAGGTTAGAAATAGATAGATGAAGATGAAGAATAGGAATTACAATGAAGGATATAATTTTTTCTTTTCTGCTAAGCTCAGGGATCCTGTTTTGCCAACGACTGCACAACATGTGCTGTTTCATGGTTATTTCATGCCAGCACCATAGCCTGCATGTTCTCTGTTTGAATTGCTGCCTCAACCACCTTTTTCGTGGCCTTTTTTGCTACACCCACCTCTAGCAGTCTAGCCTGCGGGGTAACCCACAAGCTCATAGCACCCCGTTTCCTCATGGCCGAACTTCCCACAACACTTACAAGTGGGCCCGTCTTGACTTCGTTTTTAGGTCACAAGGAAGGCCGCCATGTTTTCGCTCCTCCCATCACAACCAATCATCACATGCTTATGATGCTCCTCTCGCTACAACATATTAAAGGTCCGATCAAGTGGTGGTAGTAGGTCTAAGGCGACAGTTTGACTTCGGACAGTGGCATAAGATTCATCATCGAGTCCCATCAAAAATTGATGGACTTTATCATCTTCCATGAAGTTGGTTAATTTTTGGGCCGCTCTGCAAGTGCAAGATGGTATTTTTATATAATTATCAGGTTCATTACACAAGCTCATGAGCTTGGAAAGGAACTCAACCGCCTCTTGCTTTTCTTGCTTACTTGATGCTATTTCGGCTTTGAATTGATGAATTTTCATCACGTTAAGGATCGAGTACCATTTGCAGATATTCTCCCATATTTCGTATGCCAAGTCGCCATAAACGATAGTAGCATGTAATCTTGGATCGATAACATTCATGTTCCAAGAAGTTATCTTGGAGTTAACTATCTTCCATGCATTTGCCTCTGCAAAATAAGCTCCATTGGGCACTTTTTTCCTTGTGATCTTGCCATTGATGAATCCTTACTTGGTTTTAGCTTTTAGTCCCGTTCTTATGGCCTGCTTCCAAAGATCGTAATTTTTGCCATTAAGTTTCACAGTGGTAATAATTGCACCCAGAGAGTCTGAAGAATGCAAAAGATACGGTGACTGGGTATCGACGATGAACTCCCGTGGTTCATCATCCTTAGGTTTAGTGTCTTTGGTCATAACGCTTCTCTAGATTAGGGTAGGCTCTAATACTATATAGAAATTGAAGAGAGAGAGAGGGAGAGAAAGAGCTAAAGGACTTGATGTGTTTTCTCTACCTTGATTCAATGTGCCATACAATCATATATACACAAGTGTTTATCTGGCTTAGACTTCTAACCTTAGCTAATATGCCAATCACCTAATGCAATACTAATTGCAATTCTTTACATAGTGGGACTCTTATCACATCAAAATGCCAATCCACAAGCAGATGATGTTAGTGAATGGTGGACCTAATAATTCCAAAAACTAACAATATTAATGGAGAAAGACAAATCACAAAAGGATAAAACCATCCTTGTCTAAACATGTAGCCACTGAAATGCCTAGCACTATTCTTTTTTGTAAACAAAAAAATTAAATATGCTTGTATAAACATGCGGTTACCGTAGGACACTGTAACTGCTATTGTAACTTGTTTTCAGAACAATTTGTATCGGCCTTTCTCCTTTTTTAAATTTTAAAATTAGATCCTTGTTGGATGTTGATTCCATCTGTGAGTACAAACTTACAAATGTATATAAGAATTTACTAGAAAATTTGGCCATTTTTTTTAAAAAAAGAAATAGGCCTAAAGTCAGCGTCACCACTCTGAAAATTGCTGAACATGAAAACCTCCAATAAGCACCATAAGCAAGCCTCTTCCTTTTCATGTCTCCTCTTCTGTAACTCAATAATTCTCTCTATAAATCTAAATTTTGCAATTGCATTTCAACTTCATTTTATCAAGGAAGAGATTGAGAAATCAAGAGCAACAGTAAAAAGTAGTGTAGTTTGACCTGCAACCATCATTAATAGTAGAAAATGCAGAAGATATGAGTGACGGGTATGAAGAGGCACCTCAAACAACAGTGAACAATGAAGACAAAAACCCACATGGATTTACAATCACATATAAGTAGAAAAGTAAGTAACAAATTGCTCAAGTACTAGAATACTTCAAAAAAACTGAAATTTAAGGTTCAATGCTTGATTTTATAATATTCATTCTATTTTCTAAATTTTAGTTGAAATCGGTGAATCATTTCAATCAAGATTTAGTTAAAATTGTTGATTCTGTAGGTATTTAGTTAAATCATAGTGTGTATTTTGATTAACTTCATCATTCATTACTACAACAGTAACAATAACTCCCAGTATGGGTCTCGCTTTCACGGGGTTTGGGGAGATCCAGATGTAGGTAACCTTACCTCTACCGTCAATTCTGCCTGTAAAAAGGCTGATTCCCACTGACCCAAAAAAAAAAGATTTTGTGAAAACATTTTATAGAAGAAGGATTTTGTGAAAACATTTTATGGAGAAAAACTAAGGATAAGTTACAAGGAATGAACTAAGAAATACGGAAAAAAATCAGGTGGCAGTAACTATGTAAACATAAGTGCAATAAGGCAGAGGAAGATACTAGACCTTAACAAATAGAGGTAGGCAAACAATGTCTATTTTCAGACGCATGAACTACCTGCACGTAAACATGACATACAAAAAACCACAACCAAACCAACTCTACTGCGACTGAATGACAACTATGAGGCTAACTCTCTGCGATCTAAGATTACTATGAATGATAATGACAACTGAGATTTAGGACACTTTCTCTCGTTGTTTTCTGTTGAAGGTGAAGCAGGAAGGGACGCTACTGAAGGGCAGCATGTAACTATGTAGGCATTACCAATCAGAAAACAGAGCTGCATAGATTCGAGTACTGTGTAACCTATTTGCTTACAGGAAGACTCACCATGTCAGTGCATAATGAAAGAATATAAGTTAAGTAATGCATGTAGGATGTGAAGGTCATGAGCATATCCAAGCTTGGGTCAGTACATCCTACTTAATTGATTCTCTAGGGTGTTATATTAGTTAAGTGCCTATATGCGTTTCTTCTCTGCAAATTAAATGGATGTTGGATAACATATCTTCTAAAGAAGAGGCCTATTAGCTTCTGGGTCGAATTATTGTATGTACAAATATGATTTATCTAACGATAATGATGGTGTTGGTTGTGACCATAAGATATATTCTTAAATGTTGTTTTTTTTTTTTAATAGAAAATGGTGTTTATTTTAGTTTTTGAGATGTCAATTGATTTGCTAAGTACCCTGTGGCATAAAATTTAGTGCCTTGTGGCATAAAATTTAGTACCCTGCAATGGCCAAAGGTTTATGCGAGAATGACATAACTGATTCATTTTCCTGGTAGAAACAAGGCCTTGACAAAAAAATACCAAACTAAATAAAGTATCCGAACCAAATACCACTCATTATTTATCCAAAATGATTATTACCATGGAAGTTTCCAGTATTTTCACATATGAAAACATTCCTAATTTGAAGGTAAGAACAAACCTCACAAAACTGATTTTTGCTATTTTTATTGCCATGAGTCATAATGGATAATGAATAATGGATCTCTTCATCTTTCTAAAATCCTCCTTTATCTTTAATGATATGTGCTGCTATCATAAAAACAGAAATAGTGATTAGTGTCAGATAGTCATTACTAGCAAATTTAGATTCATATTCAGATTTAGATGTTTGTATAATGCTATTCATATTCCCAAAAAAAAAAAATCAGTTTAATTTCTTTTTGCTTAAATCATAGTGTTCATTTTGATTAGCTTCACTGCTCATTAGCATGAATGATAATCACTTCGGGAACTTACCATGCGTTGCTGGAGATGATGTGGGATGAGAGATCGGGCTTACGTGATGGCATGTGCAGATCAGCTGACGGTCCTCTCCTCCTGCGCCGGACTGCAAAAAAGGCACCCTTAGGTTGTGGTCCAGGAAACGCCTCTCCGACGGTCAAGTCAAAGGAAGATCCAGATGAGAGATAAATGTAGTAAAGACCACGAATGTCAAAGGAAATTGTGTCAAAGCACGAATCCTCTTTCCGAGGTGGCTAGATGAGTATTTATGGCTCCTGTAGCAAAGGGTAAGATGGTAATTTTATGCTTGGAAACCCCCAGAATGGGCTGCCAATCGCTTGCTCCGTTTGGGCCTCCGGTGGGAGCTCCAAGGGTCCCGCTAGGGCCTACTATGCCTAATTGGATCTGGCCTGTGATTGGGAATACATGGGCCTTTCCTAGGAAAATCATACTTTCTAGATCATTTAGCCCCTTACATTTTACCTGCACGTATGGCTCCCAGGTAGTCAAGTGAAATGTGGGGTGCGCTGCGTAATGGAGGTCAGTGGACCGTTGGAAAACAGCTTGTCTTTGGTTGGTTACCCCCTCTTAAGCTGACACTTAGTTGTCAGCTAGTGGTATGCTTCAGTTTTCGAGGCAGTGCTGGCTTTTGAGGCTGGCTGATGGTACGGGAACTCATCCACCTTTGGGTATAAGAGGGTGTTGTTTTGGAGCCACATTGTGTGCCGTGCATATGGATTTCCCTTGCACCTAAGTTTCTTCTCTTCTAAGATGGGGTTCCCTCGCTCATTGACGACGGACGAGATGATGCTCTATATTCTGGGTAATTTCAAGTGGTACCGTACGGAGGTTGGATTTCCTTCCCTGCCCCTTCTATCTAATTACGAGGACCTATGCCCTGGTTTCGATCTGGCCGTGGCTGAGGCGTATGCTTGAGACTAGGACCTTCCCGAGACTCCCCAGGTGGTGTTCCTTGCAATGCTCCTTAACGACGTTGTGAAGTTGGGCGTGCTGCGCGGATGGATGATCGGCATAATGGAATAAGCCCTCAAAGAGTTGCGGTGGAGCACCTTCTAGGCATGGGTAAGGCACAATAGGGGCAGGATCTTGGAGGCCCACCAACAGAAGGCGCTCAGTGACTCGGAAGAGGAAGAGAGCTCAGGGTCAGATGGCCAAACCCCTTCTCCAGTGATGGCGGCGAGGAGTGAAGCTTAGCTAGCAATGACCTTCAAGATGTGCATTCTATTTGTTTCATCTTCTTTCCTTCCTCTTTTTTTTTTCCCTTTTTTTCTGTGTACTCCATGAATGTCTATAACAAAATGATGGCCTTCTTTTTTAAAGCTTTTCCTTGACTCTTGCATTTCCACTTGATTAACGTAGCCTAAGGGCCGGGCTACTAGGGCTCGATCTTTTGATGTTTTGCGAACGAAGGGCCGCAACCCTCGGCTCCCGTGTCTACTGGTATAGCTAGCAGCCTTAGGGCCCTTTTGTAGGGTTGCTAGCCCCTTTGTTTGGGGGTGTACGACATTCGAGATAAGTACTGAGTACTTGGATGCCATGTGGCGTAAGCGGACTGGTGTCGTGGTTCTAAAATCGTTTTAGGGGGCACGTTGTCCTTCCCTCTCCTTACTTCCCTCTATAAAGATGGAGTTTGAATTCTCATAAGAGTCACTTAAGCATTGCTTCCTAATTCTTTTTAGAGAGAGAGGGACAAGTATTATAGAGGGAGCAATTCTGTTCTTTTCTTTGTCATGGCCTTTCCTCCTTTTCGTGATACTGAGGAGATTGCCGATCATGTTAGGGAGACTTTTAAATGGCACTTGAGGAGGGCGTCGCATCCTCCTTGCCGCTCCCCGAAGATTACCAGGACCTGTGTCCGGGCTTCACTCTTCCTAAGGCAGAGGAAGCGGCGCGCAACTTTAACGTTCCTGAGATCGTCCAGGCCACATTTTATGCTATGCTGGAATGATACCGTGGAGTTATCTATGGTGAGCAGGGACATAGCGGGGGCTTGAAGTCGGCCTTCAAGGGTTTACGGTGGATTACCTTCGGGTCCTAGCTAAGCTTCAACAAGCGTGCTCTTCTAGAAGCGCAGCTCCACCGAAGGGCTCCTCTGAGAGGTGGCCTTCGGCCAGCGAACGATCGGGAGGAAACCTTAAGCTTAAATGACCCCCACCCCCCTCTAGTGATGTGTAGTCTTGGGTTCCTTTTGTAGTTCGTCCTTGTGCTGCGCCCCTCGTCCTTGTAAGGTTGGTTCGCAACTATTAGCAATGATAATAAAATATTGCCTCTTGGCACAGGGGCTCGATTTCTTTATGAAAGTTCTCATGCTCTTTTACAATTAGCATTGTCTCACGGTCGTAGCATTTAACTTCTGTGCCTGTCAAGGACCTGGCCTTCTTCGGGGGGTTGGGGGTATAGCCCCTGTCCTTTGGGCCATGCTTGTTGCTTTAATGACTGGCCTTGGGGTTATGGACTTGTGGCAGTCAGCCCAAGGGATGTGCCGTAGGGCCGAGAGTCCCTTTTGGGGTTGGGAGATGTTTAGTAGGCTTTGAATAGGTAAGTGCCTCATGGCATAAACTGAGTAATGCCTCGACTTTGTCACCTCCTTGAGGAGCTTACTGTCCCTTCGCCTGCCCACCTCCTTCTATAAAGGTGGTGTGAAATCCTCAGGGGAAGGTCACTTTATCCAGCTCTCTCAACCCTTGTACAGAGAGAGAGAGAGACAGAGATAGAGAGACAGAGAGAGACAGAGATAGAGAGAGAGAGACAGAGAGTGTGTGATATACACACACACACACACACACACACACACACACACACACACACACACACACACACACACACACACATATATATAGAAAGAGAATCTCATTTCTGATTTTGCACCATGGCGTTTCCCTACTTCCTTAAAACCAAGTAGGCTGCTGATTATGTTAGGGCGACGTTTATTTGATGCTGGATGGAACATGTTCATCCCCCTCAGCCGCTTCCTAAGGACTATCATAGCCTTCACCCCTATTTCGACCTTGACATGGCCGAAGTGTTTGCCTTCGACTTCCACATTCCTGAGCTGACTCAGGCCGTCTTTTACGCTATGGTGCTTAATGATGTCGTGGTGCTGGGAGTCTCGTGTGTGATCATGGCTGACACCTTGACGTCGGTCATGGAGTGCCTAAATTGGGTGTTCTTAAATCCTGGTTGGAGGCGAAGGGAGAAGCTCTTCGTAGGGCACACAACCAAAAGTTCGCTCACCCAGAAGCCAATCCTTAACTGACGGGCGGCCAGGAAGAAAACTCAGGGTCGAGCGATGCTTCTCCCCCTTCTAGCGATGAAGAGTAGGCTTAGGGTTCTTGATCTTTGTAAAAGTTAGTTTGTAATCACCCATAGTAGTAATGAGAAGTTGTCCCATTTCGTACGAGCCTAGTTTCACTTTTAATGTTCTTGCTTCTTCTTTATATGATACTCTCATATAAATTTTTGTGACTAGCCCCTAAGCCGGCCTGAGGGCCAGTAGTCCCTTCTAGAGGAATAAATAGGCAGCGCCCGTCCAATGGTTACGTCTAAGGACCCTCGTCCCCCATTGGGGCTAAAGGTGTCACGACCGGCCTTGAGGCCGAGCTTTAGGACCCTTTAGCCCCCAATGGGGGTAAAGGTGTAGCAACTGACCCTGAGGCTGAGCTTTAGGACGCTTAGCTCCCAATAGGGTTAAAGATGTAGCAACCAGCCCTGAGGCGAAGCTTTAGGACCCTTAGCCCCAATGGGGCTAAAGGGTAGCGACTGGCCTTGGGACCGAGCTTCAGGACCATTGGCCCCCAATAGGGCTAAAGGTGTAACGACTGGCCCTGAAGCGGAGCTTAGGTCCCTTAGCCACCAATGGGGCTAGAGATGTAGCAGCCGGCCATGGGGCCGAGCTTCAGGACATTTAGCCCCCAATGGGGCTGAAGGTGTAGCGACCAGCCCTAAGGACGAGCTTCAGGAACCTTAGCCACTAGTGGGGCTCAAGGTGTAGCGACCGGCCTTGAGGCTGAGCTTTAGGACCTTTAGCCCCCACTGGGGCTAAAGGTGTAGCGGTCGTGTCGTCGCTGTGAGGGACAGTTCCTAGGGCAAACGATCTAACCCTTACTCCTCTGGTGGTTACATGGCGCTTGGGTGCCACGTCTCAGGGGTTGAGCAGTGTTATGCTCCCTCGAGCATCTAGAGAAGAGCACCACCCTTATTCCCTCCTTTTACTTTGCCTACATAAACGAAGTTGGTTTCTTTGGGGCAAATCATTTCGATGCGCTCTCAAAATCCTTTTAGAGAGAGAAGTGAATTTTTAGAGAGAGAGCTCTGCCTCTCCTTAGGTTTTGTTCAAGTTTACTGTAGCGTCTTCAACCCTTCCCTTTGAATCTTCAAAGGGCTCATGTGTATCTCCATCCCTGTCTTGAATACAATAAACTACACAGAGGTACCCTCAGTTTAGTGTAAACTATTTTAAAGACCCTCGGTTTTTAAAACTAAATATAAGGTACCTTGTCTCTTGAGGTAACTAATAGAAAGGACCCTCAAATTTTTATTTGAGCTATTTTCTAAACCCAGGCACTATTCTAGTTTGCAAAGCACGTCCAAAACTTTTCATATTTGCAAATCTACTCTTAATCCTTAAAAACTTACTTTCGAAAAATCTAAAATTGTATTTGTAATATTTTACCTACTAGTATAACTTGAGGCCCTCTTTCAACTGGTATCAGAGCCACGTGCACAAAAATAATTAAGGTAATTAATGATTAATTAGAGTAATTAATTGTGATTAATGTTAGAATCATCACCTGCTTGCCCAGGACCAAATTATTCACTCACCAAAAGGTCTTTCTCCATTAGCACTCCAGTTAAACTACATCATTAATATAGTTTTAGAATTAAAAGCAGAATTAGCTAAAGTTAAGACTGAGGTCAAGGAGCTTAAGAATTAGTTAACTGTAATACATCTTTCTCTTATTAACGAAGTTAGGCATAGTAAAAAAAATACTCCGAGTATTAGTACTCCTTTTCAATATAAATATCATTTCCAAAATCCAAAAAATAAGATTCCATTTTCTTTGCAAGAGATAAAAGTCCAAAAAGAAGTAGAAGAACAATCTGGTGAAAAATCGACTAAAAAGAAAGAAAAAGAAGATAGAGCATGAACAATATACTCTTGAAGAGTTAGCAAAAATGTTCGAAAAAGAACAAAATTTGGAAGAATTAAACAAAATCATAGGCATAATTAGTGATAAGCATGATGTTTTGTCTGATGATAATGAATAGACCAATAAAGTCCAATTAGAAGAAGAAATATATCAGCAGATGAATCTGATTAAATTAGAGGATCTTAATGTATTACCATTAGAAGAAATTAGGAGAAAATTTGATAAGAAATATGGCAAAATGACGGCTGAAAATGAAATCTATAAGATTGGAGAAGAAATCAACCTATATGAAACAGAGACTAATCTAGTTAAGAATGTTGTTCCTAACCTGAAGAATTTGGTGAACCATCAGAATGTACGAGCAATTTTTCCTTTGGGTTTAACCCAAACCCAAGGAAAATTACGACCTATGAAAAGATTGGCCTTAATCCAATTAGCCAAACTGGATATATCTTAAATATTGATGTAGCCTATAATAGAGAAGAAATATTTGAGCACTGGAAAAGAGGCATGAATAGTGTCTAAAATTTAAATAATACATGGACTACTGCTAATTTCTTAAACTACATCGAACATAACTTTTCTGGCACTGTAGCTAACTGGTATGATTCATTAACCGAAGAAGGTAAAAATACCTTAAGAATGATGGAAACACTAGCTACAATGTTTAAAAATCTATGCAAATAAATTGAAATCGAATTCATTGGAGCGAAATTTGATTCCCAAAAAAAAGCAAGAGAATGGGAAAGAAAGATTAATAATATAGAATTATGAGATACGAGATATCTGAAAAATTATATTGCTGAATTTAGCCAATAGTATTACAAAATTGAGCATAATGAAACAAATCTTGGCATGTTCTATGACAAATTACCATATTCTATAAATTCCATAATTAATGAAAAATACATTGCATATTTGGAACGAGCAGATATCATTGCTACTCTGGGTTTAAGAATCTCTTATCTAAGAAAATAGGTCAATGATCAATATCTTGATCTCCAAAAGCAAAAGAAAATTAAGAAGCAATTCTTAACTTACTGAGATTTACCTCATCAATGGGGAAAAGAACCTGAAAGGAGACGAAAAAGAAAATTTTATAAGAAAAAGAGCTTTAATAAGCAAAGAGACAAGAAATATAGATGAAAATATTATAACACACCAAGTCCTAAAAAACGTAGATTATTTAGGAAAGCTGCTTAATATCCCACAGGAAAAAATAACTGTAAATGCTGGGCATGCGGAGAAGTCAGACATTATGATAATAAATGTAAAAATAGAAAGAATAATAAACTGATTGAAACCTTACGAAGCCTAGATTATGTTGAGCTTAGCGAAGATGAGGCATTAGACCTAGCCTTAAGTAACAACAAATGGATTGTTGAAATTATAATGGATAATGAATATGAAGAAAGTGATTATGAAGAAACAAGTCATATGATGGAAAACAGTTCGGTTAACCTTGGTGATCTTCAAGAAGAAGAGTTTGTTGTAGACAATGATCATGAAGAAGTTAAAGAAGATTAGGTTCTTCTCATAATCCAAAAGGACATGATCTATAAAAAATTCATCTTTCAATTGAAAAGCAAATATGTATGCGAAATGACGGAAGAAGATCTTGAGATAAAGGATTGTGAGTATGACGTTAGCGAAGTTAATCTGATTAATTAGGAGAATATCATTAAGCATAATAAAGATAGAAAGTATAGGTATATCCATATCAGAAGTGTCTAAGTTCAAATCACTCCATTACAATATTATGGTAAAGATATTGATCTTTACGCGTTACTCTGCGATATTAGGCACACCAAATTTAATAATCAAATTATCATAGGGATAAAAACCAATTTATATAATAGGTCAGTAGGATTCAATTGTTGACCTCAATACTATGCGAGTCTAAAAGATGAATTTGCTAAAAATTTCCTATCCCTTAAGATAAAATAGTTGGGATGGAAATGAAAAAAGGAGGATATCCCTTAAGGATATTTTGAAAAATTATCTATAAATTAGATAATACAATAGACCATAAGACTAAAGTGACAATGATAAAGGCAGAGAAATTTGAAAGTCCCACCTCTATGTAAAAGATCCAGAGGATTAAATCCTATCCTCGGGAGATAAAAATCAATTGTTCATGGATATTAGTTTTGCCAACCCTATAAAAATCAATAAGAAAAATATAATAAAGATTGATGAGGAGGGCAAAATCACCATTAAACCCCAATCATTAAGAAGTATGAGTACAAGGTCAGATTGGGGAGAAGGATCTTCATCAGCCAAAGAAGAGCTTAAAGAAGATGATACAATTAGCATGACCAGTGAAACGAGTAGAGTGAGTTTCGAAGATGCATGACCCAGTGTAGATCAAATTATAAGTCTAGATAGAAAGGCCATTGGGTACAAAACAAGAGCAGTCAGGGAACCAATTTATGAGGATGAACTAGTCAAAAAATAACTATGGAGATATGCTATGAAGCTACCAATACAAACCCTAATAGCATCTATATCCTAAAAAAGGTATGTTTAAAATGATATAATAAATATGAACTATGTGCTTACATAGATAGTGGTTGTTTTGTATGCTTTAGGAAAAGATCATTATTTCTTGAGTTTATGTGAAAAAGAGCTAAAAATCTTTTACAAGTAAGGATAGCTGATACTAGTATTATGAGCCATAATGAAGCCATAGAAGGGTTATCTATAGAATTAGGAGGAGTTTAGTGCATTATACCAGTTCTATGGGCTACTTATCAACTCTCTTATTATATGATTATTGGAAATAATTTTCAAAGATTATATTATTTATGCACCCAGACCATAAATCAGATACTATTTACAATTAATGGTCACTCAGTTCCTATTAAAAAATTAATTAAGGCTCAGACTCATTAGAAAATTAAATTTACACGCAGCCAGTGTGGTGAGAAGGTAATGCCAGCATAACGTGAAGTAGCGTTGATGATCTCATTACTAGAATTATCTATTAAAGAACAGATTATAGAACAACGAGAAAAATTATGTAAGGAACTCTACTATGATAATCTACTAAAGTTTTGGAATAAAGATAAGACCTTTACAAAAATTACTTTATTAAATCCCAACACTATTATTTGAGTCAAACAAATGGTGTATACACACTAGGATATTCAAGAATTTGATAAACAAATTAAAGAACTACTGGATAAAGGGTTAATCAGGAATAGCAAGAGTCCTCACACCAGTTCTGCTTTCATAGTAAGAAATCATGCAGAAGAAAAAAGAGGAAAGGTAAGAATGGTAATTAATTACAAAAAGCTTAATGATAATAATGTCTTCGATGGTTACTATATTCCTAACAAAATAGTCCTTTTTAATAGAATTCAAGGGGCCTTTTGGTTCCCAAAAATGGATTGCAAAAGTGGTTATTACCAAATTAAAATGAATGAGGAAAGTATTCCTTTAACTGCATTTAGTGCCCTACAAGGACACTATGAATGGATAGTAATGCCGTTTAGTCTTAAAAATGCACCTCAAATATTCCAAAGGAGAATAGATAATATCTTTAAAGACCTTAATCATTATTTTTTAGTCTATATCGATAATATCCTTGTTTTTTTCAAAACTATTGAAAAGTACAAAGATGATGTATTTCTGTCACCCAGAGATGCATTGATCATGGTATCATACTTGGTAAAAACAAATGCATTTATGCTAAATAATAAAATGAGTTATTAGGTCTAGAGATAAAAGCTGTATAAATCATCCTACAAAACCATGTTCTGGAAAAAATAGAAAATTTTCCTGAAAAAATTGAAGACAGAAAGCAATTAGAAAGGTTTCTTGGATGCCTTACCTATGCTTCAGATTTCATTAAAGATTTAGCTAAGCCAAGAAAACCATTGCAGCAGAAACTCAAGAAAGACATAAGTTGGACATGGACCACTAATGATACAAAGATTGTTCAAAACTTCAAAAAAATGTGTAAAAACCTTCCTGTTCTTAAGTAGCCTAATGAAGGAGATGATTTAGTTCTTGAGACAGATGCCAACAATGAGCATTGGAGTGCAGTACTCAAAATTAAAGAAGGCAAAAAACTCTGTAAATATTGCAGTGGAAGCTTTAATCCGGCAGAATGCAACTATCCCATGATGGAAAAAGAAGTCCTTGCAGTCATAAGGGGAATTGAAAAATTCTTAATCTTCTTATCCCCAAAACCTTTTCTTATTCGAACAGATTGCAAACGAATATTTGGTTTTGTGAAAAAGAATTTATTAAACATGCAAGCGCAAGGGAGACTCATGCGTCCGCAATTATGGTTTAACCAGTTTTTCTTTTCTATTGAACAAATATAGGGATCGAAGAACTCTTTGGCAGACAGTCTAACTCGAGAACTCGCCAATGGTAATCATCGAAGCCGACCTCCTGTCAGAACGGGTTATGCATTCTAGTAAAGTCCTTATCGATAACCTAGAATTCCATACAAAAATTAAATCACATTTTGGTCTACTATCTACTGCCTACCTAATAGCCCAAAGATTTTCTCTTCTAGAGTTACAAATTAGCTACCTTCAATGTCCTTATGATATCCAAGAAAAAATAAGTTCTCATGTTCAAGAAAAATGGTTCAATGAGTGATATGTAGCCTGCATCCACTTTTATCATCATTATTCCTATGGTATTTGGGAGTCTTGGAGAACAACAATCTATTTTCCTGACAGATTTGGAGTTGGTGGTATTTGTTTCTCAGCAAATTCATTATCTCCAAATGATTCTGCCTTTAAAGCCTGAAAATACGGAATGGTACTTTGCTTCACAGAAATCTCAGATCTAAAATTCCCATTTTTCTCAAGCTTAACTAAATTTCAGCAATACATGTTCAAAAGGATCTATTAGGTTCTTACATCTTCTGAAGGTCCAACAAAAATTCCAGTTCGTAAACGCCTAACTTTAGAGGTTTATAGCACTTTAATTGAACATGAAAATGGAAAAGCCAAACCGGTCCATTATCTTGTCCAAATCGTTGATTGCGACAATCTTAATGATCAACACTAAATTGGATTCATGAAAATCTGATATATCTAGTTACTGATCTACTTTATCAAGGACCATTGGATTTTTCAACATTTATCATCAATGTTGGGCATTAATCGAACAAGAAAAATTATTAATGCATGGTAGAAACACTAATTTTGCCTATGATAATAAATTTAAAGACTACATGAAGGTAGAAGGAGCTATGTTAGAAGATATCTTTGATTATCCCTTTGATATTGGCGCTTGAAAATTCTTATCACAAAAATGGAAAAAAATATCTCCTTGAATTATTTGAAGAATGGGATCCAGAGCATCTTAAGCAATTTGATGAAGATTTTGATGATTATCCAGACAATGATGGTCTGGAAGATATAATTGGAGATGAAGAAATATAGAATCTCAATAATGATGACTAGTCTTGTCATCATTAAAATCTCTTAAAAGTGGCTACCCCATCATAGTACCATCTTGACAAGTGTCTGGTTTGTAAAATAAGCAGTGTACTGTAGCCGTCAGTGTATACTGTAGCCATCAGTATGTACTACAGCCATGTGAAAAATTAGCATGTATTGTAGCCGTTAGGGCATCCTAGGTACCCCCATCTCCTATATAAATAGAGAGGTCGAGTGTTGAGAAGGGACACGATTATTTGAGCATTCTTAAGCACAAGAGAAGTCGGGATTTTCCATTTCTCTATGAGCAAGCATCTCTCATGATCTTAGCTTAAGTCCTTCTTCAAAGCTTTCCATTGTAATATTTTCACTTTCAAGCATTTAATAAAAGAAGTTTCCCATTAGAGAACATTATCCAATTGAACCTTATGTGCTAAATATTATAATTTCTTGATTGAAGTTCTACTATCCTTGAAAAAGATTAAAAACTTGATTAGTGACTACTGTCGGAGGTAGGAAACAAAACCAATCTGTGATGTACTTGATCTAAGGAAGGTGGGGTTGAGATTAGCAATCTCTGTAAATCGGAAGCTAGAAGAACATCAAAGTCCAGCGCCGACTAAGTTCAAGTAATGGTCAAAACTCTCTAATTAAATTTTAATTATTTTTGCAAAGCATGGTGGGCCTATAACCATAGAAAAGATAATATATAAGATATAAGTAGTAGATTGTGATAACTAGTATCAGTAAAGCTATTATAAGAAGTTTATTCAGTTAAAATAAGCATATTTCCTTTAAAAAAACCCTAAAAATAGCTTATTTACACGTTTTTCCTATTTCAAGGATTATTTTGTAATTTTTGAAAGTTCAAGGACTAAAATAATAAGAAAAAGGACCTAAAAATTTTTGAAAACATATGGTATCCCAGAATTAGTTTTGAAAAGGCAAGGACCTAAAAATAGTTACCCTTGAACTTAGGGACCTGAGTGTCAGTAATTATCTTGAATGCCTCTTTCAACCACTTTATCTTTTTCCCAGGTATGTTTCTCGTGCCTTCCTGAAAGGGGTTGCACCTTGTATTGTATTTGTATAAGTATGTCTTTCTAGGGGCTCCCACCTGCTCAGACATCCAGGATAGACCACGCACCCACTTCCCCAACCCCAAGGTTGTGGCCTCCCTAAAGGGGCCGGCGCTGGAGAAGAAGTATCTCCTGCTTGCAGGGTATAGATTCGTGCTCCTAGAAGCAGATGCCATGGTAAATAAGCCACCCTCTAAGTGCATAGTGATGTACCAGGTGGCCTCTTCCTGCGACGTGATGTTCCCGCTCCACTCAGTGATCGTTGACATCTTGAATAAGTATGAACTAGTGCCTGCACAGATTGTACCCAAGTCTTAGCACAACATATGCTCATTTATAGCGACGTGTGAGTTGTGCGTGTTAACTTGCATAGGCCGCGTGTTTGCGCAAGTTAATTCGATCCAAAGGGCTCCCAGCAAGACCGGGGACCTTGGGTGGGATTGTTTGAATAATAAAAAGGGTTTTTATGATGGCCATCGAGAAGAAGTGCAAGGTTAAAAATTGAAAATACGACTTCCTTTTCATGCGCCACAAAATGAGTTAGGGAGATCTGCCCGATTGGAACAATGGGAAGCCAGTCCCGAATCCTTTTGAGGAGGCAACTGAGGCTGAGAAAAAGATGGCCCGCTACTTCCACTTCTATGTTCGAGAGGATGACCGTCCCAGGCCGATTCTATCTTTTATAGCTAGGGTAGTGGATGCTCAGAAAGGACCTGAGCAAAAGTGGAGCAGATCCGGTGATAGGGAGCCTATGAATTAGCTTCCTAAGTTGAAATTTTTTGCTAACAACTTTTCCTAGCTGCCGCTGGCCTCCTTATTCCTAAAAATTTTTCGAAGGGTACTTGACATTCCTTTTTGATGTGGTCTTTTCTTTTGATTCTGACCTTACTCTCTTTTATCTTGTATGAGCGAAGCTGCCGCCCCTTGAGTTCGGGGATGCCACGGCAAAGCAGATTACTGCTGAGACCGAGCAAGTTCACGAGGACGTTCGGCACAGGCGCGTGGAGATGCAAGCCAAGAAGGTTTGGGCTACTGACCCTTGATTTATCCTTCCTTGTAGCTTTTCCTGAGTGAAAGGTGTTCACTGACTTTTTCCTTCCTACAGGCTCCATCGTTGGCTCCACGCGGCAAGAAGCCTCTCGTGGGATCATTGAACGTTCCTTACCTGGGTTCGCACAAGCGACCACGGGTCGAGGATGGGCTTGACACGGCTGCAGTGTCTGCTCCCACCCCTTTGAGTGCAATGGCTCCCTCCTCGAAAGACAAAGGGGTCGAGGGGCGTGCCTCGGCCTCTTACAAGGTATGGGGGTCTCCCACTGTCAGCGGATCCCGAAGCGACCCCCAGGCCATGCCACACGACGAGGGGAACCCTCGGTGAATACCCGAGCCTCGGCCATGGACTTTTTGGCGGCCGATTCTCATGCCAAACACATTATGGTGGAGAAATTAGCTAAGTCGTGGTCGTTGGCCCCATCTGACCCAGGTGGGCCGTTCTCAGTTGATGAGGAGCAAGTAGCCATTGTTGAGGTGAGGCTAAGTCTATGTCATTTATGTTGTTTATATTTGTCCTTCCTTAGCTGAATGTGTTAGGTTTTCTCCAAGCTCTTGCTCGAGCGCTGAAAATGGCGAGGTTGAGGTTGTACGTTTCTATCCTGGAGAAGTGGATCCGTGACCTTGAGAGTTCTGACGCCCTCCTGCGGGGGCAAATTGAAGACCTTGAAATAGAGCGCAAAGGTCAGATGAAGTAGCGGCTGACCATAAACGCTGCTTGGGGAAGTTGAAAAGGGAGAAGGAGGCCCCAAAGGCCGAAAGGAAAGATTTGCAACACCAGTTGGAGGAGGCCCAGTCCAAGGAAGAGGTTGAGGCTAAAAGGTTAACCAAGGCTGAGGATCAAGGCCATCATCGGGGACGCGACGAGAGTGCCAAGCTCTTTGGGGAGCTCCTGGTGACCCTAGCACCTAAAGCCTTCCGCATAGAAGGCTATTTTGAGGCATACATCAAGTACGTTGAGGACTACCATAGGGCGGAGGCCGAGGGTTAAGACCCTGAGTTGGTAGAGTTTAACCCACCCACAACTGTTGAAGAGGGCCTAGGCGATGAGGAAACCACGCCCCTAAACGGTGGGGCTGTGATGCCCAATGAGGAGGCAATGAAGCCGGGGCAGCTGAGGGTAGCGGTCATGATTAAGACCCTGATGCTTAGTGCCTTAGGGTATTTTTGTTTACTCATTGTTTTGTCTCCCTTTCTAGCTGTTAGTGCTTGCATTCCCTCTTCTATTCAATTAATGAAAATTTTTAAGTTTTTTGTGCGGAGCCTTCTGTTTTATCACTTCTTTTTTCTTCCTTGTTGTTCCGCTTGCTGCTGTATCTTTTCCTTTGTATATGCTTCATAAGACCGTATCCCCTAAGCGGAACGACAAGTGAAGACCGACCATAAAGTCGTACCCATAGACCCTTAGCCCCTATTGGGGCTAACGGTATAGCGACCAGCCCTAAGGCCGTGCTCTCAAACCCTTAGCCCCCATTATGGCCAAAGGTATAGCGACCAGTCCTGAGGTCGTGCTCTTAAACCCTTAGCCCTCATTAGGGCTAAAAGTATAGCGACCGATCTTATGACTGTGCTTGACTACACTAAGCCCCTATTGGGGCTAAAGGTATAGCGACCGACTCTAGGGCCATGCTGGTCGACCCTTCCTATTAGGGCTAAAAGTATAGTGACAATGGCCTTAAGGCTATGCTCGAAGACCTTTACCCCCGTTGGGGCTAAAGGTATAACGACCAACTCTAAGGCCGTGCTTGGGGACCCTTCGCCCCCATTGGTGCTCCTTCGCCCCCATTAGGGCTAAAGGTATAGCTACTGGCTCTGAGGCGGTGCTCATGGACCCTTAGCCCCCATTGAGGCTACAAGTATAGCAACCGGCCTTAAGGCCATGCTGGGAGACCCTTAGCCCCCATTGGGGCTAAGGTACAGCAACCGGCTCTGAGGCTGTGCTCAGAGACCCTTAGCCCCCATTGGGGCTAAGGGTGTAGCGACCAGCTCTGAGGCCGTGCTCTTGAACCCTTAGCCCTTATTGGGAATAAAAGTATAGCGACCAGCTCTAAGGCCGTGCATAACGACTAGTAGCCTATAAAGGGGCTAAAGGTGTGAGACATTGAGATGAATGCAATAGTGCATTTGCGGCCATTGTATTTATTACATGGAGAGAATAAGTATATTAATAGTATACTGGAAGGAAGGAAAAGCACTTGTGATAGTAGTTTCGTAGATTACTACTATGCCATGTTCGTGGGATCAAAACCCTGTTCGGGGTCTCTAGGCGGTATGTGCCTTGCCGTATCTGAGCTATGACGTTATATGGGCCTTCCCAATTCGCCATATTCTCCTACGCGTACGAAAGCCTTTCTATGGCGTAAGACGAGGTCTCTAACACTAACGGGATGGAGCTTGACAGCACGATCATGGAGTCGTGTGATGTGAAGCTTGTAGAGCGCTTCTGGAAGGAGGGTATCTCCTCGGATGGATGGAAGGAGATACAGTGCCTCACGGAGTGCAGCTTTGTTCAGTTTTTCCTGGAATGTTATAAGCCGATGGGTTTGGAGCGCCACTTCAACCGGCAGCGCAGGTTCCAGCCCATATACCAACATAAAGGGCATTTCTCCAGTCGTAGTCTTTTCTAGTGTCCGAAGTGACCATAGGACGCCGTACAGTTCATCGGCCCGCTTGCCTTTTGCTTCGTCGAGCTTCTTCTGTAGGCCATGGAGGATGACCTTGTTGGCAGCCTCAGCTTGGCTGTTGGTATAAGGATGTGCAACTGGCTCCCGAGAGTGCCAAGGTAGTCTGTAACCTTGGTGGTCTCAAATTGCCATCCATTGTCCCAAATTATTATATGAGGGACACCAAAGCGGGTGATGATGTTCTTCCAGATGAACATTCAAACCTCAGCTACGGTGATGAGGCAACAGCCTCAGCTTCTATCCACTTGGTGAAATAATCTATCGCAATGAAAAGGTACTTGTCCTGACCCGTGGCTTTGGGAAAAGGGCCAAGTATATCTATGCCTCAAGTGGCAAATGGTAATGCTCTAACGATGGGCGTCTGGGGGGAAAAACTTCTGGCACTTGTCGCAAGTGTGAACTAAGTGTATAGCGCCTTCGCGTAGGCTTGGCCAATAGTAACCGACGTGTATTGTCGTAACCGCAAGGACGCGGTCCCCAATGTGGGAGCTGCACACACCCTCGTGCAAATCCTCTAGTATCTTCTTCCCTATCTTTAGGGTTACGCAACGCAGAAGTGGTCGAGCGAAGAATCGCTTGTATAGGATCCCTTCGTACAGTATGACCCAATTCGCCCGTCTTTTTACGCGGTTGGCCTCCTTGTGGTCCGAGGATCGCGTGCAGTTAGATAGGTATGTGCATCTGGGGTCCATCCACGCCGAGCTTCTGTCCAGCCAAAGTACTTCGTGAGGGTCAACACTCCGTTCCGTCAGGGTCTCCCATTGGATATGTTTTGGCTTTCCATCCGCAGAAGAGCTAGCTAGCTTAGACAGCGCATTGGCTTGTCGACTATTAGGCCGTGGTATGTGAGTAATTGAGAAGTGCTTTAATAACTTAGTAGCCTCGCATACACTACGTACGTAAGCCGCCATAGTATCATCCTTTACTTCGTAGTCTCCATTGAGTTGGCTAACTATGAGCTAAGAGTCCGAAAAATCTCGAATCGAGTCAGCCCCTGCTGTGTAGCACAACTCCACCCCAGCTATCAGCGCCTCATATTCGACCTCGTTGTTTGATACCTTGAACATGAACTTCAAGGCATGCTCATGTCTTTCCCCTCTGAGGCTCTCAATAATCGGGCCTGCCCCACTCCTATCCTTGGTGGATAAGCCATCCACATAAAGATTCCAAGAAGGGGGAAAGGAGCCTTCATACGCCGCTGTGTTAATACTCTCAGCCAAGAAGTTTACCAGAGCTTGAGCCTTAATGGCCTGCCAAGTCTCGAAGATGAGGTCATACTGTGATAGCTCCACCACCCACTTCAAGAGTCTTCATGAAGCATCTAGCTTTTGTAGGACATTCTTTAGGAGTTGGTCGGTAAGGACAGTCACCTTATGTGCCTCAAAGTATGTCTTCAGGAGGCCTCGTCGGGTTCCTAATCCCAAACGAAGTTGGCGCACCCCCGTAGGACGCGGAAAAAGGGTTGGCACTTATCAGCGGACTGAGATATAAACTGTCCCAGGGCTATGATACATCCAGTCAATCGCTAGACCTCTTTCATGTTGCGTGGCAGCTTCATATCCAACACAGGCTGGATCTTGTCTGGATTAACTTCTATCCCCTAGCTACTAACCATGAATCGGAGGAACTTGCCTGATCTGACTCCAAACACACATTTCTTAGGATTAAGTTTCATTCTAAATGTTCGAAGGATATTGAATGTTTTCCGCAGGTCCTGGCTATGCTCAGCATCGATCATGCTCTTCACTGTCATGTCATCTATGTAAGCCTCCATGGTACGACCAATGAGGGGCTCGAATAATTTATTCACTAGTTGTTGGTAAGTGGCCCCCGTATTCTTTAATCCGAAAGGCATCGCCTTATAGCAATGTAAACCTTAATCGGTTATGGATGTGGTCTTCTCCTGGTCTTCGAGGCACAGGGGTCTTTGGTGATACCCCGAGAAAGCATCCATGAAGCCTAGAAGGGCATGCTCGGTCATTGCATCTAATAATTTATTGATCTTTGGGAGAGGGTAGCTATCCTTTGGGCAAGCTTTGTTCAAGTCCATGAAATCTATGCACATTCTCCAAGTCTCATTGGGATTTTTTACTAAGACCATATTTGAGATCCACTCCGGGTAGTGACACTCCCAGACGAATCTTGCCTTTAGTGGCTTTTGCACCTTCGCGGTTGCTGTTGTGGCCCACTCAGGGCCCATGTGTCGCTTCTTCTGGACGATAGGTTTGTAAGTAGAATTGACGTTTAGCTTGTGCTCCATGGAAGCACAATGTCGGGCATCTCTTCAGAGCCAAAGGCGAAGACATCATGGTATTCTTGCAAGAGTTTGACCAAAGAATGTCGGGTAGGAGCCTCCATCTCCCTTCCCAGCTGAACCGTGCGTTCGGGGCACTCCTCGTCAAGGAGGACTTGCTCAACACTATCTGAGGCCTCTAGGTGAGGTCGCTTTGGTTCAATCAACGTCACCGTATATATGATCAAGGCCTCAGCCATAGAATGAGGTGGCTCGGGCCGCGGTCTTTTATCCGGCGGCTGTTATTCAATCGCTCGTTCTACCTGTAGTCGAATGTTAATGAGATAGCATTCTCGGGCCATCTGCTAGTCTTCTGGCATTATATCCACCCTTCCATCATCAGCCCCAAACTGAAGTTGAAGCAAATACGGGGCAATGAGGGCCTTTACCTTGTGCAGGGTAGGCTGCCTCAGGATGACATTGTAGGTTGTAGGCACATCGATAACCAAGAAGTCTACCTCCAGGGTACTTGCTTTGGCCTTATCTCCAAAGTGCAGTGGGAGACGGATCATCTCCATAGGGTTCACCTCTTGTCCCTCGAATCCTAAGGTGGGATGTACCAAGGGAATGATTTCCATCCCTGGATACTTCAGTTTTTTTAGACAGTCCCGGGTAATGATGTCCACAGAGCTCCCCACGTCCACAAGAATTCTCCGTACGATGGTGCTTGCTACCTTCATTTCCACCTCCAGCAGATCATTGTGCGGGGAGATGAAGCGTGGGCCTTCTCCCCTACCGAACACCATTGTGGGTATTGTAATTCGGCAGCCTTGCTCACATGTGAGGACCTGCTGGGGCCCTCGAAGATAGACCTTCTAGGCAGATCGAGTGATGCCTTCTGCATATCCCCTGGTGATAGTGGCCACTATCTCCGTGGAGCATTCTTTATCCCAAGGCTTACAGGCACAGGCTTGCGCTCCTCTCTAAGGAAACGCGGGCCTCTCTTCAAGAAAAGGTCGATCTGACCCCTATCTGCCAGCTCATGAAGGGCCTTCCTCAGCTTCCGGCACTCAGCTGTCGTGGGTACCTTCTGCTCATAAAACTCACAATATTTTTGCGCATTGTAGGGCTTAGATGCTGAGGTCATCGGGGACAGCCTTTTCAGCATGGCATGTCCTCTCACTTCCATGAGCATGCTTTGAGGGTCCGTGGTGAACCGAGGGTCGACGCTCTCAAGTCGTGGCCTCCTATCCCCTCGGTCGGGATTCCTATCGATGGGAGCCTCAGTCTTATTTAGGGCGTCCGCACCTTCAGTGCAGATCTCAGTGGCACGGATGAAGTCGGCAGCTTTCCTCAATGCCTCTGCTAGGGTGGTTTCCTTTTGCTCTGCTAAGGAAAACTTGAACCATCCACTCTTCAGACCATTTAGAAAGGAGGTTATGCCACCTGTCCTCCAGATTGAGGACTAAGGCCGCCTCCGATTGAAGCACTTGACAAAGTTAGGCAGGGACTCTTACGGTCCCTGCTTGATTTTGGAGAATTGAATGCTGGTTCGCCTCTCTTTGCGGCTAGAGATGAATTAGCAACGAACTTATCAGCCAAGTCCTGGAAACACGAGACACTTCCTGGCGCCAAGCCGTTGAATTAGGACTGCGCTACCCCCTTCAGGGTAGCAAGAAAGAATCGACAGTACGGGGCATCATCTACATCCTGGACGTACATCTGTGCCTTGTACACTCCCTAGTGTTCCTCTGGATCCGTGGTCCTGTCATATAGGTCCACCATAGGCATCATCACTTTCCTGTAATGCGGAGCGTTGACAATCTATGCGCTAAACGAGGTGGAAAAAGAGACGGGCCCCATTCGGGTGGCCGTGTCAGAAACCTTAATGGGAGTATCCGAGCACACCACTGACATACTCCTTTGGGGAGGACTTACCCTTGGGGATCTGGGTGGAGTCCGGTTATGCTGGCGAGACCGTTGGCCGTGCCTTTCCCGAGGGGACTTCGCATACGTTCACGGTCAGAACGACGCTCTAGGGTCCGTCGTCATTAAGAAGCTTCTCCTCGAGGTCTACTTCTGCTCCTTGAACTGGGCAGTTCGTCTGGAGTGTGTTGCTTACGGCGTTGAGGCTGTGGTTGACTTTGCAGGCCGTCTATGTCTTGGGCGGTGGCTATGTAGGGCATCGGCCGTAATGGAAAAGCATCGGTTCTCTCCCTATGGCCGGTTGTTTCTTTCGGCGTGAGGGGCCTCTCTTATCCCTCACTGTGGCGTCAAGACACCATGGGGGTGTGTCGATGGGAGGGTTCGCAGCCAGCGGTGGGTACGTACTCGAAACGGGGAAGAGGCCTGGCGGAGCTCAATGCCTCTACTACTTTCTTTACTTGTTCGAAAACCTGTTTCATAATTGTGCCAGTCACGGTGGATATGAAGTTCTTGATTGTGTCCACCATGACGTAGGCCTCCCGCCCAGCCGGGGGAGAGCTGACTGAACGGGGATCTGCTCGGGAACTCTCTCCTGGCCCGTGCTCTTGTGGCTTCACTAACTACCATCGTTCATCGGTCTCTCACCACAAACGGTGCCAAATCTGTTTCAGGAACTTCTCATGCATTGCTGGAGATGACGTAGGATAAGAGATTGGGCTTACGTAATGGCATGTACAGATCAGCTGATGGTTCTCTCCTCCTGTATCGAACCTGCAAAAAAGACACCCCCGGGTTATGGTCCGGGGAATGTCTCTCTGACGGTCAAGTCAAAGGAGGGTCCAGATGAGAGATAAATGCAGTAAATAGAGAGAATGTCAAAGAAAATTGTGTCAGAGTGCGAATCCTCATTCCGAGGTGGATAAGTATTTATAGCTTCTGTAGCCAAGGGTAAAATGCTAATTTCCTGCTTGGAAACCCCTAAAATCGGCTGCCAACTACTTACTCCATTTGGGCCTCCAGTGGGAGCCCCAAGGGTCCCGTTAGGGCCCACTATACCTAATTGGATCTGGCCTGTGATTGGGAATACATGGGCCTTTCCTAGGAAAATCATATTTTCCGGATCAATAATGACAATTGAGATTCCGGACACTTTCTCTATTTTTTTTTTTTTTGAAGGCGGACCAGAAAAGTGGTGCCGAGGGGCAACACATAACCATTTAGTCATTACCAATTAGAAAACATAGTTGGATAGATTTGGGTACTGTGTAACCATGTAGGCATTTGCTTAAAGGAAGAATCGCCATGTCCATACATAATGAAGGAACGTAAGTTCAACAATGCATGTAGGATGTGAACATCATGAGCATATTCAACCTGGAGGTGGTACATCCTGCTTAATTGATTCTCTCGTGTGTTATATTAGTTAAGCGCTTATATATGTTTCTTCTCTACTAATAATGTTATAATCAAACTGAATATCCTGTAGTCTACAGCTTACCATTTTCGTTGATCAATAACAGAGTATTGGTGTATCTACCTTCTGATAACTCATATCTTTATGAGTAATTTCTTTCTCTATTTTGCACCTTTTTTGAGTCTTTGAGTCATATTTCAAGTAAAAATAATGCATATTTTGCCTTCAAAGGGAAGGAGCGAGATAAAAAAGAATTCAAGCATAAACTCGGAATTTCAAGCATGATGTGGCGGCCCAATCAAACAGCATGCCCAACCTCACATTTCTCTCTCTCCCTTCATGATTCTAGTGGCTCAGCATGATTTTAGTTGCCCAAGTAAAATCAGCCGTTGATTTAACATATTGGACTTGATCCAATTAGAAGAGGTGGATGATATTCGGTTGCTATTTTGGGAATAAGGCTAGTGGATTTACATGAAAAGTGGGGAAGGAGGAGAAGCAAATTCCACTATAAATAGAAAGGCAAAGGGGATCAATTCATCATCAATCATTCATCTCAATCTTTCTTTATTTTTACTCTTTTGTTCCTCCAATTGTTAGTAATTAGAAAGAAATTGTGCTAGGCGAAAATTATTTGAGTGGAGAGAATTAGAAGAAGATAAGCTATTTTGGCTATTTTTCTCTTTTTTTTCCATCTCATTTGTGAGCCTAATTAGAGAGAGTTTGATATTTCCCTGTGTTAGTATTTTGTAACATAAACATCAAAGTTTGGCTATACGGATTGGAATATACCATTAGTTGAAATATGACTAGTTTAATTTCAATGGTATTTTCTGTACCTATGATTAGCTAGGTTGTTTATCTGAAATTGAGATGGATCCTTGACTCACTTTGTTTATTTTTCTAATTTCATTTGGGGTTAATATTATTGTCTCTTTTTATTGCATAATTTTGAGCTATTTAATTGATTTTAATTTATTATGCAATTTCTTTCGATAGTTTATACTTGTTTTACAATTGATTAACTTAATATCTCGTTTATTCATATTAGACCTTGTTGGCTAATATAATAATTATGCAATTGCATTTAAAATTTTTGGTTATTGATTTATTAAACAAGACTGAAAATTAGATGAATTATGTCTAAATTGAATAATTCATGCTAACTACTAGTTGAGTTTGTCTATTAATAACTATAATTCAGTTTTCTAATCCATTAACCTCAAGCCTATAGGTTAAGAGTTTTGAAGAGGCTAATTAAACCCCAATTGAATTTAGTAATTCGATATTAAGAGTTTTGGTGAAATCAAAATCCTAGTATCTTTTTAAATTGATCTCTCTTTGCGTATTGATTAACATTTTCACTCTCATTCCCATTTTGTTTCTTGATTATTGCTATTGTTGCTAATCTCCTCAATAATTCTCTTAATTAGTTGAGAAAAGTAAAAGTCACTTTCGTTCTTCGTGGGACACGATCCAGGAATACTTGTTTTGCTACAATCATCCTGTGCACTTGCAAGAAAGTCGGGTTTTTAAAACTACAAAAAACTACACCAAGTTTTTGGCATCGTTGTCAGGTAAAAAACAGTGATTTGGAATTTTATTTTCCTTTTATTCTTTTTTTTATTTTCATCCTTCTCATTCAGGCTTAATCTAACCCGCTAGCGAGTTATTTCTTTTCTCCCCATCCCTTTTATTTGTTTATTTATTGTCTTTTATTTCATTTTTTATTCTATATTCTCTCCTAATCTAACCATTTTATTTTCATTCTCCCCGTTCTCTTCTAATCTAATCTGACTCTTTTATTTATGTTTTTTCCCCCTTACTTTGTTTATTCCCATTATTTCCCTTTAGTACCATTCAACCCCTTCCCTTTTATTTCATTTATTATTGTTTTTATTTTATTCTATTTTTCTTTTTGTTAATTTTTTCCCTTTGTTCTTTCTTTTATTTCATTTTATTTTATTATTTAGTTTTTGGCTATTTGTTTCTTTCCCCTTCTTCCTCTCTTTTCTTCTTACTTCGCTTGGTGGTTATCGTTGTGGTTTTCATATTACTTTTGTCATTGCTTGTGATTTTATATGCTTGGTAGATGCTCTTTATTTTTAGACCTTGAGGAATACGATTCTAAAATTGAACATACCCTTAGTAAGATAAGAGAAAAGAAATGTGACTCTAAGAAAAGAATGACTGAAGAACAAACACCATGACCTAAGCAACTTAAGGAGTGTTTTACTCACGTCACTTATGATTTACCTACAAGTACCCATATGCCCACTATTATGGGGCCATTTGAGATTAAACATTCCCTAATCCAAATGCTCCCGTCTTTTATGGGCTGAAGTCTGAAAACCCTTTTAAGCACGTTGATGCATTTTTGGAGATATGTTCCATTGTCTTCTTAAATAATGTTTCTAACGATGCTTTTAGATTGCTGCTTTTTCCTTTCTTTTTGAAAGATAAAGACAAGGCTTGGTTGGATATTAAATCCAATATCACCACTTGGGAGCAAATGCAAAAGGAATTCTTGAAAAAGTATTTCTCGATTGGTAAACTGATCGCTTTGAGACGTGCTATAACCACTTTCTCACAGAATAACAATGAACAATTGCGTGAAAGTTGGGAAGATTTAAAGAATTGTTACGAAGTTTTCCTCACCATGAGGTTCCTTAGTGGTAACTCGTTCAGAGTTTCTACTTTGGTTTGGATTAGCACAATAGGCAAATAATAGATGCATCATGTGGTGGTAGTTTTCTATATAAGACCACTGCAGAAACTTGGGAGATGTTTGAACATTTGAGTGAGAATTCAAATTTACATGCCACTTCATCACGTTCTGACTTGCCTAGACAATTGGCAACTAAAGGGCGAATTTATGAGGTTTCACATTTGATTGACCATTCTATTAAAATTGACTCTTTGCCGAAGAAATCTGATAAATTATTGTGCATGAACAAAATGGCTAATTCCTCTTCTATGCAAGATGTGTGTTCAAGTTGTGCTAGTCCTATGCATGCTTCTTTTGAATGTCCTTCTATTAGTCCATCAGATGTTGTAAATAAACAAGTGAATGCTGCCCAAGGATTTCGTCCAACCATTAATCCTTACTCGAACACTTATGATCATGGTTGGAAGAATCATCCTAACTTTTCTTGGAGATCTCAAATGTGGAGCATCCGCAAGCCTAGTCTAGTAGACCTACATCTCATGGTTTTCAGAACCCAAGGTATGCTGATCCACCATCTCTTCCACCTCCATCTAAGAGCTCAGAATTAGATAAGGTAGTTTATACCCTCAGTACCCTTACTTCTACTGTCCAAAATGTGAATACCAAGGTCCAAGGAATTGAGTCTAAAATGCAAATTCTAGATTCCCGCTCACAATTTATAACCAAATTAGAAATCCAACTGGGGAAACTAGCCATAGCTGTAAGTAAAAGAAAAGAAGGAAAACTTCCAAGCTACCCCATAGGGAATCCTAAAAGCCAATAATTTGAACAATTGAAAGTTATTATGGTTCTCGGGGTAGGTAAGAAAGTAGACAACAAAGTGAGTAAGAAGAAACATGATAAAAAGGAAAGATCAAAGACCAATGAGACTGGCTGTGAAATTAAGAGTGATTCACCCCCTCCCTGTAATGTGTCTAAAGTTGTTGGGACATAAAAGTCAAGGGTTCCTTACCTTCAAACTTTGGATGCATGCACCTTTCCCTTCTAGGAAAGACAAACACAAAGAGGATATACTAGAGACATTTAAGCAAGTTAAGGTCAATCTTCTCCTTTTGGAAGCAATAAGGCAAATCCCTGGTTATATGAAATTCCTTAAAGACATGTGCACTTTTAAAAAAAAAAATCAAAAGATGACAAGTCTCAAAAGGTTTTTCTAAGTAAACAACTCAGCTCTATCTTGGAACATGACACTCTGCCTAAGCTGAAAGATCCTGGTGCTCCCACTGTTTCATGATTTAGTGGTAATCATAAAATTGAAGGAGTACTCTTGGATTTAGGCTCTAGTATTAATTTGATACCATACTCTGTTTACTTAGAGCTAGGGTTGGGTCAACTGAAATCTTCCAATTATACCCTTCAGCTTGCTGATAGGTCAGTAAGAACTCCTTGGGGGTGAATAGATGATGCCTTGATTCAAAGTGACAAAGGTCTTTTTCCTGTTGACTTTGTTGTGTTGGACATAGACCCTAGTTATGCTTCTAAGCAGATCCTTATTATTTTAGGACGCCCCTTCCTAGCCACAGCTAATGTCACCATTAATTATAGGTCGGGAGTGATGGATGTCTCGGTTATGAATATGAGGGTTAGGCTTGATACTTCTTCTTAACCTATGCTTGAAGATGAATCTAAATGTTTCTTTATTAATGGGATTGATGAAATGATTGAAGAGGCCTTACCTGCTATTCTGAATAAGGATCCCTTAGGAATCTGTCTTTTCCATGGCGATTTGGGGTTATTTGACTTAGGAGGTACAACAGGTGAGTTGGATTCTAATCTTAACTCCACACCTCATCTTGAGTCTTCCTCTTGTGTGTCTAATTATGAACATTTTCCTGCTTTGGCTAGTTTTTCTATACCACCTTCTGTTGTCTCCGTACCTAAACTTGAGTTGAAACCTCTCCCTTATTCACTCAAGTATGTGTTTTTAGGTCTTAAAGAGACCCAACCTGTCATCATCTATTCTCTCTTATCCTGCGATCAAGAGAGAGTTGATTCATGTCTTAACTAATCATGAGGGTGCTATTGGAAGGTCAGTTGCTGATTTGAAAGGAATGAGTCCTACTATTTGCATGCATAGAATTCACTTAGAAGATGATGCTAAACCTATTAGGTAAATGCAACAAAGATTAAACCCCCATATGAAAGAGGTTGTCCAGAAAGAGTAGTAAAACTTTTAAATACAGGTATTATCTAGCTTATTTCTAATATTCAATGGGTCAGTCCAGTCCAAGTGGTCCCTAAGAAATCTGGCATAACTGCAATGTAAAATAATGACGGTGAACTATTTCCTACTAGACAGACTACGGGATGGAGGGTGTACATTAATTACAGAAAGTTGAATTCTGTCATTAGAAATGACCATTTTTCCCTTCCCTACATTGATCAAATTTTAGCAAAATTATATGGATAAAGTTTTTACTGTTTCTTAGATAGGTATTCTGGTTAAAATCAAATACCTATCTATCCTAAGGATCCAGATAAAACCACCTTTACATGCCCTTCAGGCACATTCGCCTACAGGAGGACGCCCTTTAGGCTATATAATGCACCTTCCACATTCTAAAGATGCATGATGGCCATATTTTCTAATTACATTGATAAGTTCATGGAGGTGTTTATGAATGATTTCTCTGTCTTTAGTTTATCATTTGATGAATGTCTTGCTAATTTATCCACTGTGCTTAAAAGATTTAAAGAAGTGAATCTTGTCTTGAGTTGGGAAAAAAGTCATTTTATGGTCCAAAAAGGGATTGTATTGGGTCATAGAGTGTCTCAAAAGTGAATTAAGGTTGATAAAGCCAAGATTGATCTAACCTCTAATTTTCTTGTTCCCACCTTTGTGAAGTAGGTTAGATCTTTTCTTGGCTATGCTAGATTTTATAGGAGATTTATTAAGGACTTTAGCAAAATGGCTCACCTACTTACTAACCTCCTTTCTATAGATACTCCTTTTGTGTTTGATGAGTCTTGTATGGAGGATTTTGGAAAGCTTCGATCTTTGTGAGTGTATGCCCCTATTATGCAGCCCTCTGATTTTTCTCTTCCTTTTGAGATTATGTGTGACGCATTTAACTTTACTGTTGGGGCTATTTTAGGTCAAAGGGTGAATGAAATTTCTCGTGTCATTTGCTATGCTAGTAAAACTCTAACTAATGCTCAAAAAATTATTCTATCACTGAAAATGAGCTGATAGCTATAGTTTTTGCTCTTGATAAATTTCTTTCATACCTTGTGTATTCAAAAGTAATTGTATTTACTGACTATGCTGCATTAAGACATTTATTGGCTAAGAATGACAGCAAACCTAGACTCATTAGGTCAATTTTGTTGCTACATGAATTTAACCTTGAGATTAAAGATAAGAAGGGTTCTGAAAATTTGGTTGCAGACCATTTGTCTAGGATCTTCACTGAGTATACCAATGATTTAGTGGGATTTTCTGACCATTTTTTATGAGCAACTGGTTGCTGTGTAGCATACCCCCTCCTTTGGTTTGCTCATATTGTGAACTACCTTGCTACTGGTTAAGATTCCTCCCCACTGGCCCAAACAAGAGAAAGATAGGTTCTTTTCACAAGTAAGATACTAATATTGGGAAGATCCTTACTTTTTTTAAGCAATGTTTAGATTAAGTGGTTCGTAGATGTGTCCCTGAGAGTGAAATATATAACATCTTAACCTTTTGTCACTCTTATGCTTGTGGTGGTCACTTTGAAGGACGTAGGACAGCTGCTAAAGTCCTACAAAGTGGGTTGTTTTAGCCCACTCTGCTTAGAGATGCTCACCATTTCTATCTTTCTTATGAGAACTACGAACGTACGGGTGCCCTGTTTCATCGTCATATGATGCCCCTTTCCCCTATTCTGATTGTTGAGATATACGATGTATGGGGCATTGATTTCATAGGTCTCTTTCCCCTATCTTTTGGCTTTGTTTACATTCTTGTTGTTGTCGATTACGTGTCAAAATGGGTTGAGGCCCTAGCTACTAGGATCAATGGACACAAGACTGTGGTCAAGTTTGTGAAAGAATACATCTGCTGTTGATATGGGGCCCCTAGAGCTCTTATTAGTAATGGAGGTAGTCATTTTTGTCATAGATCTTCGAGGATTTTCTTAGAAAATATTCTGTGACTCATAAAATAGCTACTACCTATCACCCTCAAACTAGAGATCAAGTTGAGGTGCCTAATCATGATATTAACTCTATACTTGAGAAAACGGTTCGAACCGATAGAAAAAACTGGTCTTTGAGAATGAATGATGCTCTTTGAGCCTATCGCACTGCTTATAAGACCTCCATAGGGATGTCTGCTTTCCGACTCCTTCTTGGTAAGCCCTGTCACTTGCAATCAAGCTAGAACACCTCGCTTTTTGGGCTATTAAAGCTTTTAATTTTGATATGAAACAAGCGGGTTCTAATCGAAAGCTTCAATTAAATGAATTGGATGAATTTCGTAATGAAGCCTATGAAAATGTTAAGATTTATAAAGCTAAAACCAAATCTTCTCATCACAACACAATTTCTAGAAAATCCTTTGAACCTAATCAGAATGTTTGGCTTTGTAATTCTAAGTTCAAGCTATTTCTTGGCAAGTTAGGATCTAGATGGGATGATCCTTTTGTAGTCCAATAAGTGTTTCCTTCTGAAGCAGTCAAAATTTTGGACCCCCAATATGGTCGTGTTCTTACTGTCAATGGTCAACATCTGAAACCTGTTGTGACTAACGAAATTAAGTCTAGTTTGATTGAATCCATCAATCTAGTAGACCTAGTCTACTATAATTAATGGATGGGACCTTGTCTGGCTGAAGGCATTAAACTTAGCACTTATTAGGAGGCAACCCAATCTTTTTAAGTGAATTTGAGTTATTCTATTATATTTTATGTTATTTCTTTTCATTTTGTGATGGTTTCAAAGGCTCATTTGGAGATGGCTTCTTGGGTGTGATTACAAGTGCTTTCCTTACGCTAACAGGTTGTATTGTTCTTTTCTCCATCTCTCTCTTTATAATTGTTTTCTATATTGAGGACAATGTAAGGTTTAGGTATGAGGGGAGGCAAATAAAAATATCTTTGAGAAAATTTGAAAACTTTTGGTGAACTTGATGTTGCGAAGAGACTAGAAAGTTGATTATGTGTGTTCAACTCTTGGTTATGTTGATGTGATTCATGTGACCCATGTGAATTTGAGAATATTTTTAGTTTTAACTAGTTAATGGCCAAAATTTTTGCTGTGTTCTTGTTAAACTATAGCTTATTTTGAGTGTGAGATGAACCGCATTTTCAATAACATAATGAGTATGAAATAAGTGTTCAGTTTCCCATTTGCCTTTCTAAATTGTTGATTGAGAAATAAATTGAATCAAATTAAGTTTCAATTCCGATACCAATGTTTAGGTTCTATCTTTATTCATATCTTTAGTTGCCTGAATATGTACTAACTGCTTCTCTAGGTGTCATTTTTATCCATATTTTTATGCACCTAAAACAAGAAACACATGGAATCAAGTGAGCTTTGAAGGAAAAAAGAAAAAAAACTAATAAATTGATTTGGCATTGGGGACTTAATTTTAAAGATACTCTTGTGATTTCTATATGGGGTGAAGTCTTGTGCTTATGGTTTGCTACATGCTTGACATTGAGTGCTTAGTTTGCTTTGGTCTTGGCCTCTTAATTTGGTTAAAATTGGAAATGTTTGATAAAAGGTTTGCGGGTTAGTATTGAGTTGATCTCTAAGATTCAGCAGATACACATACTTGGATTCTCTAATTGTCTTCCCTATATCTAGCTTTACGTGATGGACTGAATATATGCGTTCTTTGTTTGAGGACTAGCAAGGTTATGTGGGGGATTTGACAACTCATATTTTCATGAGTAATTTGTTTCTCTATTTTATACTTTTTTGAGTCTTTGAGTCGTATTCAAGTAAAAATAATGCATATTTTATCTTTGAAGGTAAGGAGCGAGATAAAGAAGACTTCAAGCATACACTCGGAATTTCAAGCATGATGTGGCGGCCTAATCACTGAGCGTACCCAATCTCACATTTCTCTCTCTCCCTTCATGATTCTAGGGGCCCAGCATGATTTTAGTTGCCAAGTAAAATCAGCCATTGATTTAACATGCTAGACTTGATCCAGTTAAAAGAGGTGGATGATATTTAGTTGCTATTTTGGGAATAAAACTAGTGGAGAAGGAGGAGGAGCAAATTCCACTATAAATAGAGAAACAAGGGGCATCAATTCATCATTAATCGTTCATCCCATTCTTTCTTCATTTTCACTCTTCCCTTCCTCCCATTGTTAGTTATTAGAGAGGCATTGTGCTAGGCAAAAATTGTTTGAGTTGAGAGAATTAGAAGAAGATAAGCTATTTTGGCTATGTTTCTCTTTTCTTTTATCTCATTTGTTAGCCTAATTAGAGAGAGTTTGATCTTTCACTGTGTTAGTATTTTACAACATAAACATCAAAGTTTAGTTATAAAAATTGAAATATACCATTAGTTGAAATATGACTAGTCTAATTTCAATGGTACTTTCTCTATCTATGATTAGTTAGGTTGTTTATTTAGGATTCAGATGGATCATTGGCTCACTTTGTTCATTTTGCTAATTTCATTTGGGGTTAATATTATTGTCTTTTTTTATTTTATAATTTTGAGTTGTTTAATTGCTTTTAAATTATTATTATGCAATTTATTTCGATTGTTTGTACATGTCGTTTTACAATTGATTGACTTGTTATCTCATTTATTCATATTAGATCTTATTGGCTAATATAATAATTATGCAATTGCGTTTAAAATTTTTGGTTATTGATTCATTAAATGATACTAGAAATTAGATGAATTATATCTAAATTGAATTATTTATGCTAACTACCAATTGAGTTTGTTTATTAACAACTATGATTCATTTTTCTAATATATTGACCTTAAGCTTGTAGCTTAAGAGTTTTGAATAGGCTAATTAAACCCCAATTGAATTTAGTAATTCGATATTAAGAGTTTTGGTGAAATCAAAATCCTAGTATCTTTCTAAATTGATCTATCTTTGCTTATTGATTAACATTTTCTCTCTTATTCTCATTTTGTGTTCTTGATTATTGTTGTTCTTACTAATCTCTTCAATAATTCTCTTAACTAGCTGAGAAAAGTAAAAGTTGCTTTCGTTCTTTGTGGAACACGACCCCAAAATACTTGTTTTGCTACCATCATCTTGTGCACTTACAAATGCGTCGTGTTTTTAAAACTATGAAAATCCACACCACCTTCCATCGTGTCACTAGTTTGTATCAGATTGCAAACAAAAAACCGAAAGGACCATAATTATAAACAAGAATTTTGTTATATTTACGTTCATAACGATTAGAGAGAAGTCTAGGTTATATTAAGATCTAAGGGTTCCATTACAAGTCATAGAAGTAGTTCAACCGACAAGCACACAACTACCATTATGTACAAAGTCAGTGACACTGCTGACTGGTTCTCCAATAGGGATACGGTTCTTGCAAAGAGTTCTCAAGTATAAGCCTTCCAAACTAGAAGTTCCCAAACTGGGTTCACACCTAGATAGCATGGAGCCCTTGACATAATGACTAGTATAGTGGTATATTATTGGATCTAAAAACCTGCACTTACATTTGTATAAGTGATTGCTAATGCATAAATGCATGAAAGATGAGTAAAATAGAGGCCTTTCCAGCTATCTCGTTGGCTAAAGAGTGGCCTGTGACTGTAAATGATATGCTATGAGGAACAATCGTATGCTAGTTCATTCATTTACAAGTTATTTTCGCTTTCTTGTGAACTGTCAGAATTCACACTTATGTGTCACAGACGGCAGCACAAGTTTATAAAAATCAATAATGTCGAGATAGTGTCCATAGCTTACCATTAGACCTGTCAGTTCGGGCGGACGGGTTAAATACGGGTCGGGTGTATTCGGATTCGGTTAAAATACGGGTCGGATGTATTTCGTGTTTGGGTAAAATACAGGCGGACGTATTTCGGTTTTACAGGTTTCTGGGCAACCTAGCGGGTTTGGAGCTTCTTTTAAGTGAATTATTTCTTTTTTTTATCAAAATCTCGGCATATTTATTACTTAAAATTGTATGTATTTAATGAACAAGTATTGTAATTATAATTTCTTAAAAGAATATCAAAAATATTCAAACTTTGCAATATGATATATTGATATATTTCATGTACGCGTGGGAAATGAGTCATGTTTGGATGAGTTGGCATGTATATTAAAATATTAACAATGGGTCAGGTCATTTATGGGCCGACCCATCTAAAACATTTTAATGGGCTGGAGTGGTTCGATCCGTTAATAACCCATTTAATAATTCGATATTTTATTAATTAATTTACCATTACCTAATTAGGTATACTTTATTAGTGGGCGATCCTAATACGAACACTAGTTGGCCCATTGCGCAACAGCGACATCAAGTTCGAGCCCAATTAGAAGTAAACCAAACGAAAGAATATTATACATGCACAAGATATTACGATCATCTATTAATTATAACATCAAAATTTTAGATTATTAATTACAAAGTACCATTATTTAAAATGCAATAAGATGTGTTCATCTCACTAAGAATATAATAGTATGACTCGCACATTTTTAATACTTGTCTTATTCTAAATAGATTTTCTTAAAACTAGATATTTACTTCATGCTCATTTTCTAAAGTTGTTTCATTTATGGGTTGTATATGTCGTTACTTTGTGAGAATGAGCTTGGGAAAGAATAGTTACCATCGCATAATTTGTGAAAGGATGCAATAATTGTATAACATCTCTCTAAACGATTCATCATAGTGAAAACTATTGTTGTTAAGGGAAAAAAATTAAAGAAAAATAAAAAATAAGGATAATATTCAGGTTGAACAAGCAGGTTAAGGTTCGGGCCGGGTCAGGTTTGGCCTAAAAATTTGCACATTTTTCAGGTTCGATTTCTTTCAAGTTTAGGTTGAGAAAAATCATGTTCAAAACTGAAAATTTTTGTGCGAGTTTGGGTCAGGTCTGTTTTTACCTGGTCTACTTACCATTTACTATGATGAACATGGGAGTATTGTTGTATCTGCCTTGCCATCGGCTACTAGTCTGTACCACATTGCCCAAAAAAATAACAAAAAATTATGGAAAGGACTAGAATTATAAACAAGTTTGTGCACTATATTTACGTTCTTTTAGGGAAACGGATTAGAGAGCAGTGTAGGTGATATCCAGATCCAAGGGTTCTATTACAAGCCATAGAAGTAGTTCAACCGACACCTACACTACTACCATTATATACAAAGTTAGTGACAATGTTGACTGGTTCTCCAATAGGTATACCGTTCTTGCAGTTCTCAAGTACAAGCCCTTCAAACAGGAAGTTCCAAACCTGGGTTCGCACCTAGATAGCATGTCTTCCTTGACATAATGGCTAGTGCAGTGGTAAATTATTGGATCTAGAAACCAACACTAATTAGACAGTATATTTATATAAGTGATTACTGATGCATGAAAACAGTAGATATTTGCTTGATGCATGAAAGATGAGTAGAGTAACTAGTTCATTTAGACAGATAGAGGTCTTTCCACCTACCTCGTTAGCAGAAGGGTGGCTCATGGGTTAAAACGATATGCCATGAACAACAATCATATGCTATTTTATTCATTGACAAATTGATATTGCTTTCTTGTGCAAGTACTGTCAGAATTCAGACTTGTGTACATCCAATCCAATGCTGTCTGTATCAAGTGAAAAAAAAAAAGGGAAGGGCAAGAATTATAAACAAGAATTTTGCGCACTACGTTTACGTTATTTTGGTGCAGAAGGAATGCTCATCCATAAAAACACTACCGATGCTTGAAATATGATGCCTTTGTGCGCTCATTTTTGACAAACGCAGGGGAATCTCAAGTCAATGTAGAATCTCTTACTTCTCTCCAACCAAATCACCAAAAGAAGTGTGAGGGATAGCTCCATTAATTTTCTATTTGACTATTTTTCCAAAGGAACCCTCCCACGCCATTAACTGAGACTTAATAAAATTAGTCATAACCCTGGAACGGTCCAGCAAAAGGATATATCATACGCAACTCGTAAACGAGTCTAATATGAGTCAGAATCACTTGTGCATCATGAGGAAAGTAGCTGGATAAAATCCAAATCTTCACCTAAACCCCTGAAATCACAGATATGGATATAGCAATCAATCAGGCAGAACAGCAAAGAAAGACAAGATTTTGCACCTTTCCTTTTATCAGATGACAGTAGGTTCAAACATCTTGTTGGCAGCTAATATAAGCTTGGTGACACCCTAGGTCTTTGCAAGCATGGTGTGCTCTTGGGTCTGTCACCTTTCTCAAACCCATTTTCAAACTCCACTTTTACAAGCAGATAAGATCCACATACAGGTTCATATAAATATGGAAACAAGGATAGGCACCTAAGAGCCATACCTAATGTAAAATAAAGGACGAAAACATCATCATCAATGAAAAACATAGTATCAGCTTATGTGAATGATCTTCATAGTGGGCTCCACATGTGTTGCTATGCTTGGACACATTTTAGTACTTTTCATGTCTTGCTAGCATGCTTTTTCTAGGTGGCACTGGAAGTATTTTTCCTACCTTGGAGGCTTCCCGTTAGTCCTTTGGACTTGCGGTACGGTGGTTTTAAGGAAGAGAAGTTAAGTTGGCTTGATATCAAAATATCGACCTCCTTACAGTGAAGCTATAAACAAAAACTATAGCAACTTTAATTTATCTGTGCACAATTCCACATTAGAGTCTTACTTGTTTTTGAACTTGACACTCCCCTATACGTATAGCTCCAACTTTGATTGTTTGTTCACTAACTACGTGATGCTCATAATTTTGCATTATCTTATTTACTCATTCATTCGCACAACATGAGAACAATATATTATTTTATGACATTCTGGCATATGGATGGAATTCTGGATGTTTAAAGTGCTTGCCTTGCAGTTTGATATGTTATATATTAAGCTTTTTCTTGAATTTGAGTCAAATATTGAAAAATTAAAAAAAAAGTCTCTACAGTATGCTAACATCAAGTTTATATGAACATAGGAAAGTCTCCTAGTCTTAAGTACCTTGCTCAAAGGTCACATTTAGCATCGCGTATGCCTTAGAAAAATTTGCAGTACTAGTCTTCTGGGATAATTTTTTTACACTTTTTTTTTTTAAAATCTTGCTTGGGTGGCAGCTGCAAAATGCAGCCTCTTTGTGTCTATTTACTTGAATCTGAAGTGTTAACACCACCTCTATATGACAGGACATTCCTATGTCAAGTTGACGGAAATGAAAAGGCTTCCCATACACAAGCTGAGCGCCAAAAATCTGATGGCGGAGATATTATTCATGTGTTATATGAGCCTTGTGGGGAAAAAAAAAAAAAAACCCACAAAACACAAAAGAAGCATCATAGGAATGAAATTGACCAACATCCACCAAAGCCAAAGCCACGAAATAAAGCTTCCTGAAAAAACAAAGTCCAGTTCAGGTGTGTTCAAGTTTAAGAACGCACAATTGCCAATCCGGAACTTTCAATTATATTAGGACAAACTCATGGAGTGGACTCCTTTGTCACAAAATGGCCCTAGGTGACTTCTTGAAATTGGTGGAGAGGTAGACTATGAACAATGGTCACCCGCAATGTGGACAGGCTATGGAGAAATTCTAGCCATGAGAACTAGATTGATTCCTAAACGATTAGGTAGATGGTTGCTAGAGAACTATGACCCATGAAGCACCTTGCTGATCCTCCCCAGTGGTAAAGTACTAATATATGAAGAAGACGTGCATGCCACTTTAGGTTAACGATGGGATGACTTGAAGTAAGTGAAGGCAAAAACTCAGAAAGTAACACAGAGCATGCAATATTTATAGAGCAATGGAGACGAAAATGGAATATTCAAATATGTGGATCACCGGTTGGAAGTATGGATGATGCTATTATAGAATGGGGTGGTCAGGGTCTTGAGTTCATAACGGATTTCACCATAAACTTGCATTATTGGAAATGCAAATGGCACTTGTCATTTTTGTGTGCTGAAATATTTGCGCAGTCAATGAAATACACAATTACAATTGGTGTGCATATGTGATCAAATGCCTCAATGATGAAGTAGTTGAATGGAAGGGAGACAAAAGCAAATTCTTCAAGGGTCCACTGTTGTTCCTAATGGTGAGCATATTTTGTCATCCCATTATGTTAATGTGCTTTCAAATATAATACATAGTTTTCCGAATGAAAAGAATGAATCATAATATATATAATGTTCTATTATTTTAGTTGTTTTACCTAGATGGAGTGGAGTTCAAAGCAGAGAAAGTGGAGAGGTGGTTCTCAGTTGCAATGAATTGGCAAACAGAAAAGGTAAAAAAAAGGAGACAGATATGAACAATTACTTGGAGAATACTAAAGGGGTAGAATAATAGAGAGGCTTAACCACTAAAATGTAGCATGCTTAGCTGAAGTAGACTTGCAACAATACCCCAAAGAATTAGATGGGGAACAAGATCAACAAGGAGTATCTGTTGAACCTTCCACAATAGCATCAGTGAAAGAGCGACAATGTCCATATTGTCCACATTGCAAAGGAAAATTTCAAGATGCTGTACTTGTCTGTAATGAGCCAATGCAAGTAAATTTCACACTTTCCCTATTTGCAGTAAGAACTTTACGAGCGAAGCAATTCGCATAAATGGAAATCATACAATCTTAAAATATAACTTTTAAGGAGCTTCCTACGGTCTTGAAAGAGGAGAATGATAACTTTGCTACTACCTGCTAAAATGTCTACAATATGAAAACTACCCCCCCCCCCCAAAGAAACGAAGGAAAAAAGAGGAAATCCTACGATATAACATTCAAAAAACAAAACAACATAATCAAAAGAAAGAAAATAAAACCTTAATTTTTCTACAATCATTATATAAAAAATATTTAATGGTCTCTACAATGGCAAAGTTTTCCTATACAATGGCGGACCTATTATTTATTTTGCGATTATTGCTTTAATATAGGATGCTTGTACCAAGTAGAAATCCAGACAGTTAGAAACTTGAAAAACTACCATGTCATTCTTCAGCATCTCTTGTTGGTGTTGTCTCATCAAAACAGAACCCCCAATATCTTGAAATTTTGAATAGTGATTAATAAGAAAGTACCTGAACTCCCACACAACGGCCCCTTCAACCAAAGAAAAAACACTTTACTCTCTAATTTCATGGAACATTCAAGTCAACACAGAAAGCATCCTCTCATCTGAACCCAACCTCCTACATCTTGTCTCCCTCATCTTGCCCCGCTAACACCATTTCTTTGCCCCGTATGTTTATAGTCCCTCCCTTTTCTACTGCAAAGGTAAGTGTGTTATATTACAGCACGTGGTAGGCTCCATGCTGGATAAACAGAACCTAATTTTCTACATATTACATGAGACAAATGATGTATGTGGGCCATGATTGCAACATCATCTTCTGGAACATGTACAGGACTACAAGTATTTGTTGCATCCATAATAAACCAACTCCGTCTACTCCCCTTGATCAACAACAATGGATCTTCCAATTTTCAAATACATCATCTTGCTCTAAAAGCTTTACATTCCAATTCCATAAACGCAGTGCTATGATTCCATTGACTTCTTAATCCTTTATCAAATTAATATTTTGAAGTAGACGAGGATAAGTAACCAGAAAAGGTAATATGTACTTAGGGCCATATATAAGATTTTTTACATGTTAATCCCGTATATTATGTTAATAGAAATGTTATCATTCATTAGTAAGGAAAACATATAGGTTCCCAAAAAGAGGCATTAATTGGATATGAAGGTATATTGTAACATACTAAATCAAACTAGCTTTCATGACACATTGTGGACCAAAATGGTGTTGTCTTACAGCCTTTCGTCCCAGACTTGACCAAGTAGCATATCAAGATGGTGCACTTATGAGTCGAACCATTCCCCAGTTGAACCATTCCCCAATTGAGACTATGGTTCCAACAATAGGTTGTATTTCTAGGACCTCACTTAAACAATGCATATGTGGCTCCATTTATTCACTGCCCTTATAAAAAAGAAGCGATAGGCTACTCTTAATTTGCAAAGTATTCATGGAGATCAAAAAACTTAGAAGCTATGAACATGGAATCAGTCTCCATAAGAGAGGAGGAAATCCCGAGAGGAAGTTCAGCTTCAGCTCACATTACTGGCCATGGTCAGTGTCATCACTCCGCCCAATTCAATAATGTAAATTACACATTCATACGACAACATTTAGTCTTTGCCTGGCTATAAGAAACCTGTATTCATGCGCTACATATCTTAATTCTTACTTCTGTAAAGATCTTGAAAATAGCCAACACCCTGAAATCACATCTAGAATAGTGTATGGTTGTATGCTTGTGCAAAAAAAACAATTCATTCAGAATCCTGATCTTATTGTTAGAATAGCTTTGCAATTATTTGCTTTCCATATTCAAATTGTGATTTCATTATGCTGCACTACAGTAATCAAGAAGAGTTATCTGTCTCATTCTAAGAAAGCACATAAATCAATACTATTTGTGGATATAGAAAGGGGCACAATATATTAAACACACTTTAGATTTTAAAGTATCGTATCCATGTGGGCATACACATTGCATTTTCTTTATAAAAAATGAAAAATTATGAACAAAAATAACCCAAACTCACCCATGAACAAAAGTACAATATGATGGTGAACAGCCATCAATGACATAATGAACCTGTTAGGAAATTAGAGCAACTAATAGCGGAAGCAATAGGATGAAACAGATATTCAGAAATAGTTAAAGAGCGATAACAAGAACAAAAACAACGGCACACAAGATTTACGTGGAAACCCAACGCGGGAAAAAATCACGGACAGCGATGAGCACAATCAATCCACTATGTGAGTAGGGAGAGTACAAAATGATCACAATCACAACAAGTGATTTGATCCAACAGCATAATTACAATCTCTCTTGTAATCTCTCTCAAAATCTCTCTATCTCTCAATGTGTTGGGATTCAGGAGTTCAAAAGTTATTTTAGGTCTTAGACAAAGCCTCTATATATAGAGTCTAGAAGTCCAGGGTTTTGCCCCTAGAGAAGAACCCTAGCTGGCAAGTATACTGCACGCCGAAGCAAACCCTAACCGTCAGGACAAACCCACGCTCGAGCGTAGCACGGCACAACCGTGCCATGGTGGCAAGACCATGCCACATGGCACGGCACGCCAGTACCGTTTGTCTGCCTCCCCTCGATGCTCCGCTTCTTCGTCCTGGCACGTCCGTGTCATCTCGCACGGTCCCACCATGCCAATTCTTGGATTTTGGGCCATAAAACCCAACAATCTCCACCTTGGACCGAAATATCCAATCACCAATTCTCTACCACCGTCATCGCACCCCGAAGGGTGATGCCCCCCCTTTGAGAGCCAATGCCCCAAAGGAAGCTCAAATACTGGGAATGCCAACTAAGTCCAGGCAATGTTTGAACTTAGTTATGGGAGATGACTTATATAAACCTTTCTTCATATAACCTGTCATAGTAAATGCCTGCAAGACATAGAGGCCTCCTTGCCTCAAACCCCTCAGTAGAATCCGACTGTCCTTCGAGACCTTCAGAACTCCACCTTCAACTGAATATTTGCACCCCTTGGATTCAAAGGTGCCTAAAGAGATGAGGTTACGCTTCAAGTCAAGAACGTGATGAACATTTAATAAAGTCCTGACAACACCATCATGGGTCTTGATTTTAATAGTATCAATTCCAGCTACTTTACATTGGGCATTATTGCCCATGTGAACAACAGTTGAGTCAACTAGATCATATGTTGAAAACCAATCCTTATGAAGACACATATGATATGTACACCTAGAATCAAGAATCCAATCAGAATCACTCCCCCTTTCAGTAGAGATAGCAAATAAAACATCACCATCAGAATCAGATTCAGCAAACGAAGCTTCAGCAGGCTCACAAGAATTATCTTCTTCTTTCTTCATTTTCTTTTGCAGTTGCCAACAATTAGAATCAATATGACCCAATTTATCACAGTAATTACAAGTCTTACCAGCGTGAGAATTTTTAGACTTAGAACGGTTCTTACTTGATGTAAGTCTCAAAGGAAGGAACAACCCAAGCCGACTCGCATCAAGAACACAACTAAAACAAGTGAGAACCCACGGCCAAGGGGGTGGCACGGTCGTGCTCTTGGACACGGTGTGACCGTGCCAACTTGCTGGTTGCTACGGCCAAATTCAGTCACCATGCACGGTTGAACTTGGCTATGTGTTTGGAGTGAAAGCTGAATCAAAGGGGATTACCTTGGCCTTGATTAAGCATGGAAAGGGATGTGAGAAAGGTTAGGGAGAGTGTGGAATGGAAAGAGGATAAAGAAGATCACTAATTAGAACACAAAGAGAGCTCACGACTTAGGTAACCCAAAAGCTAGCTTTGAGATCTTTAAGTGTCTTCAAATGAATCTGGATAGGACTAAGCTAATTGATTAGATAAGATACACCACTAATCACCAGCTTAGAGCTCTTAATCTTAGATTAGGATAAGATACACCACCTAACCAAAGATTAAGACTCACTTGGTCACCACCTTAATCGGCCAAATTAAGGATAAGCAAGTTAAGTATTTAAAGGAAACTCAAGACACAAAGTCTTTTCTCTCAATTTGAAATTCAAGTCTATTTTTTACAAAATGAACATCCAAGGCATTTAAATAGCCTTGAGTTACACGAAATGAGCTTTCCTTCTAAGTTAGGAAAGTCATTAAACTTACTTAAGCTAATTAGTACATGGTTTGAGCTTAAACAAGTATAAGCTGAAAGTTTAAGCTACAAAATACAAGTTTGCATTCTTAAAACCCTTTCCTAAGCATTAAGGAACCTTGATGACTCAATTTCCTCTCTAGGGAGGTGACCTCCTCATAGCAGCCATCTTGAAAGCAGAGAAATGTAAGGTTGCCATGTGTTGCTTGAGTGGCCGGTTCACAGCTTGCAAAATGGAGATTTCTTCTTGCTCCACGTGTCTCACTCCTATGTGGCTGGGTGGCAGCTTACCTAGTAGCTCAAAATGACCAAGTAGGCAAGCACACACCTCTAGCAAACCCATCTAGGAGGGAAAACCACTGAGCTAAGCAACCGGGTGTCTAGGTGCCTGTTTCTACCCGGTTTTGTTCTTCCTGGTTGACACCTCAAATGCTGAGTAATCTAAACTTTCCTTACATGGAAGGAAACCTCAAGATGTCTAGAATACCCTCCATTTTGAATCAAGGCATTTGGACGTCATTTACCCCTTGAAATAGGCTGAATATTCAAACTGTGCAGAATCTGGTCCAAAACAGCATACGACTGAAAATGAGCTTCGTTCACTGACCAATTGAACTCCAAATCTAGTAATTCCAATTGGACATAAAAGCTAAGATCTTAAGATTTTCATGGATGTAAAAATTGGACACTTAAACCTCATGGAAGATTAAGAAATGTAATCACCAAAACCGGGTAAAATCTGGATGTAAACTGTCTTCAGGGCAGTTTGACTTAAACATAGGTTTCGGATGAGCAAATGAACTCCAATGAGGCTGAAACTTATTTTGTTAGAAACCTAACATCCTAGGGTTTATGAGAACACCAAAATTAAGGACTTAAGTCACCCCAAAATTAGGTGACCATAACCAGATTTCACGGGTCAGTTGCATACGTCCTAGGCAGCAAGGTGCGTTTAATTGTCTAGGCTTGTTTCCAAAGCTTGGGAATAGCCTAAACATTCTGGAAGTGAGGGATGACCACCAGACCTCCATATTGTCCCCTTGTTGAGAAGAATTTGTCCTCAAATTCACCAGGGACGAACTGCCCAAAAGCAAACAGAGGTGAACTAGGCTGAAAAAGGATCAACTCTTCAAATAAGCTTGGTTTAAAATTTGCTTCCGTATTCCTTAGATCAGCCATGTGAAACTTAAGTGGGTGTTGGAATGAATGGATGCGGGGTGGGTTTGGATTTTGCTTTAGGGGAGTAAATTGAGCAAGTTTAGGACCTGAGCATGAGAGATCCTGGATGGAGATGAATGGAATGGGTTTGATGGGAAATAATGGGATAGGGTCTTGCTCTGTGTGAATGACTAACATACAAACATGAATTTTCGTTTGTTGTTCATGCTCTTCTTTATGATAATTTGGAGACATCTTCTCCAAGAGTAGCATTTCGCCTCCATCAGCGGTGATTTTAATTTCTTCAAGGTCTTCTTCTTGAGTTTCTTCCTCCTTTTCTTCCTTTCCAATTGCCTTCCACTCAGCCAGAGTAATGCTTCTTCGATTGACACAATCGGCGGCTATGTGTCCAAATCTTTGGCACTTAAAACATCGGGGAGTGCCATGTTTGGGTTTGAGTTGCGAGGGTAGGCTTTGTAGTGGTGTTTGGTTCTTTTGTGGAGTAGGAAGTGTGGGGGCCGTGGGTTTAGGGAAACGATTTGGGCTTCCCTTGTTGAATGGTTGTTCTTGAGGAAGGATGTGGGAACTTCTTCGTGGGTATGAAACCGTGATCTTCTTTGTTGTTCCACTTTGTGAGCTAGGACACAAATCTCATCAAAAGTGGTGAAGGCTTGCAATTCCACAACATTAGTAATTCTAGGATCAAGCCCTCCTAGGTAACGAATCATGGTTTGTTCTTCAGGCTCATGAATGTCACATTTAATCATGAATTTCTCAAACTCACGTTTGTTTTCTTCCACATTCATTTTGCCTTGAGTAAGATGGTGAAAGAGCATATAGTTGTCTTGGACGTAGGTGGACGGCAAGAACCGTGCTTTCATCTTTGACTTCATTTTGTCCCATGTATTGATTTTACTGTTTCTCTCCCTAGTCCTCTTAGCATTGAGGTTTGTCCACTATAAGGAGGCATATTTCCTCAGTCTAAGAGCAACCAATTTCACCTTCTGGTCCTCTGGAATATCCTTGTACTCGAAAATTCGTTCAACAGTTTGTAACCATTCAAGGAACTCATCTAGGTCAAGCTTACTCTCAAACTCAGGAATTTCAACTCTAAAATCACTTGAGTTGAAAGTAGGCCCTGATTCTCTTCTTGTCCTTTCAAATGGTACTTCATCATCAGACAAAGATAACGCATTGCTAGCTTCCTCTTCACCTCCATAATTCGTCCCAATTCATTCACTATCCTCCTGAAGCTTTTGTTTTTGTTTTATATTGTTTCCAAGCTGTTTTCTCAAGTACTCATTCCGAGCCTTGAGTTAGTGATTGACCATAGACATTTCATGCATCTGCTTGGCCATAGCTTCAAGTTTTTCTTCCATAGTCAGGCTGGAACTCATTTTGGGAGTTTAATTGGAATGGATTTGTGTTTGAGTTTAGGATTTAGAGATAAGCTGGGAAAGGCGTGCGGTAGGTTCCAGGCAAGGATGAATTTTCTCTGATACCAAAAATGATGTAAGTCTCAAAGAAAGGAACAACCCAAGCCGACTCACATCAAGAACACAACTAAAACAAGTGAGAACTCACAGCCAATGGGGTGGCACGGTCGTGCTCTTGGACACGGTGTGACCGTGCCAACTTGCTGGTTGCTACGGCCAAATTCAGTCATCAGTTTGCATTCTTAAAACCCTTTCCTAAGCATTAAGGAACCTTGATGACTCAATTTCCTCTCTAGGGAGGTGACCTTCTCATAGCAGCCATCTTGAAAGCTGAGAAATGTAAGGTTGCCATGTGTTGCTTGAGTGGCCGGTTCACAGCTTGTAAAATGGAGATTTCTTCTTGCTCCACGTGTCTCACTCCTATGTGGCTGGGTGGCAGCTTACCTAGTAGCTCAAAATGACCAAGTAGGCAAGCACACACCTCTAGCAAACCCATCTAGGAGGGAAAACCACCGAGCTAAGCAACCGGGTGTCTAGGTGCCTGTTTCTGCTCGGTTTTGTTCTTCCTGGTTGACACCTCAAATGATGAGTAATCTAAGCTTTCCTTACATAGAAGGAAACCTTAAGATGTCTAGAATACCCTCCATTTTGAATCAAGGCATATGGACGTCATTTGTCCCTTGAAATAGGCTGAATATTCAAACCATGCAGAATCTGGTCCAAAACAGCATAGGACTGAAAATGAGCTTCGTTCACTGACCAATTGAACTCCAAATCTGGTAATTCCAATTGGAAATGAAAGCTAAGATCTTAAGCTTTTCAGGGATGCAAAAATTGGACACTTAAAACTCATGGAAGATTAAGAAATGTAATCACCAAAACGGGGTAAAATCTGGATGTAAACTGTCTTCAGGGCAGTTTGACTTAAACATAGGTTTTTGATAAGCAAATGAACTCCAATGAGGCTGAAACTTGTTTTGTTAGAAACCTAACATCCTAGGGTTTATGAAAACACCAAAATTAAGGACTTAAGTCAACCCAAAATTAGGTGACCATAACAAGATTTCACGAGTCAGTTGCATACGTCCTAGGCAGCAAGGTGCGTTTAATTGTCTAGGCTTGTTTCCAAAGCTTGGGAATAGCCTAAACATTCTGGAAGTGAGGGATAACCACCAGACCTCCATCATTACTCCTATTAACGTTCCCCTTTTCAGTTGTTTTACTCCTTACTACTAATCCCTTAGCCGAATCTGCATGAATGTGAAGATCAAACTTCTCCTTAGACAACAGGTTTGATTTAATATCCTCAAACGATATAGTAGTAGAATTATTATATAGCATAATCTCCTTAAAGTGTTTATAAGAAAGGGATAATGACACAACAAGCAAAATAGCCTTATTCTCATCCTCAATTTTCACATGCAGACTCTCCAAATCAACAAGAATAGAGTTAAACTCATTCAAATATTTTTGAACAGGGATACTTTCAGCCATACGAAAGGTGTACAACCTTTCCTTCAAACGGATCTTGTTGGCGAGACTCTTCGTCATGTAGAGTTCCTCCAGCCGAACCCAAAGATCCACCGCAGATGTCTTATCAAGCACCTCTCGCAAGACATGTGGTGCCAAGCACAACTGTATGGCAGAAAGTGCATTCAGCTCTAGTTCCTCCCATTCGTCGTCCGTCAACGTTCCACGCCTCTTCTTTTGGTCTGCTGCCCATTGTTCATCAGTTATACCGTCTTCTCGCACTGAAGGCCAGTAATAGCCAGTTTATATCGCCGTAACCACTACGGCGTGCCCACCAATGTGAGAACTGCATACTCCTTCGTACAACTCCTCCAGTATCTTCTTCTCCACCTCTGAGGTCACGCAACGCAGAAGCGGCGAGGTATAAGACCGCTTCTACAAGATCCCATCATACAATATGAACCAATTCGCCTGTCTTTTTACGCGACTGGCTTCCTTGGAACCAGAATGTAGCTTGTCGTCTGCTAGATACACGCGAATGGGGTACATCCATGTGGAGCTCCTATCCAGCCAACATACTTTGTGAGGGTCGATGCTTAACTCTGTCAAAGCTTCCCATCATATTCATTTTGGCTTCCCATCCTCCGAAGAACTAGCTAGCTTTGATAGCGCATCGGCTTGCCGATTCTCCAACCACGGTATGTGTGTTATCGAGAATGCTTTAGTAGCCTTGTGGCTTCACGCACCTCTGGATATAGGCTACCATAGTGTCATCCTTCACTTCGTATTCCCCATTGAGTTGGCTGACCATGAGCTGAGAGTCTGAAAACGCTCGGACCGAGTCCGTCCCTATGGTATAACACAATTCCACGCCTGCTATCAAGGCCTTATACTCAGCTTTGTTGTTAGATGACTTGAACATGAACTGTAAGACATCGTCGTGCCGCTCTCCCTGGGGGATTTCAATGATTAAGCCAGTGCCACTGCCATCTTCAGTGGACGAGCCATCCACATAAAGATTCCCATATGGGAGAGGTGAGTTAGTGTCTGTAGGTACATTAGTGCTTTCAACAGAAAAATCTGCTAAGGCCTTGGCCTTGATGGCTTGGTGAGCCTCGAAGATAAGGTCATATTGGGACAACTTCACTGCCCACTTCAAGAGTCGTTCGGAGGTGTCTAGGCTTTGGAGAACATTCTTTAGGGGTTGGTCAGTGAGGACGATCACCTTATGAGTCTCGAAGTAAGGCCGCAACTTCCTGTTGGCCATCACCAATACGTAAGCAAACTTATCGATGAGAGGATAGTTTGCCTCAGCCCCTATTAGGGCATAGCTTATGTAGTAGATCAGGATCTATTTCTTGGCTCTCTCCATTACCAGAACCGCACTTATGGCTTGTTCTGAGACGGCTAAGTAGAGTAGGAGTGTCTCACCAGGGAGGGGGCTAGCTATCTTCGACAAATGAGCCAAGTACGCTTTAAGTGCTTGGAATGCCTCATCAGCTTCCTTGTCCAAGCAAAGTTAGCACGCCGCCGCAGAACTTGGAAGAAAGGTTGGCACTTATTGGCGGATCTGGACATGAAATGTCCCAGGGCTGTGATACACCCTGTCAGTCGTTGAACTTCCTGGATGTTGTGTGGAGGTTTTACGTCTAACACTACTCAGATTTTTTCTGGATTAGCCTCTATCCCATGGCTGCTGATCATGAAGCCAAGGAACTTTCCTGACTAGACTCCGAACACACACTTCTTTGGATTGAGCTTCATGCCAAATGTTTGTCGCATATCGAATGTTTTTTGCAGATCCTAGCCATGCTCGATGTCGAGCATACTCTTGACTATCATGTCATCTACGTAAACCTCCCTAGTCTACCCAATGAGGGGCTCAAAGAGCTTGTTCAAGAGCTGCTGGTAGGTGGCCCCGGTATTCTTCAGCCCAAAGAACATTACCTTGTAGCAGTGTAAGCCTCGGTCGGTCACGAGCACAATTTTTTTCTTGGTCTTCGGGGCACAAGGGTATATGATGGTACCTCAAAAACACATCCATAAAACTTAGTAAGGCATGGCCGACCATAGCATCCACCAGCTTATCGATCTTCAACAGAGGATAGCTATCTTTTGGACATGCCTTGTTCAGATCAATGAAGTCCACGCGCATCCTCCAAGTCTCGTTAGGTTTCTTGATGAGCACCACCTTCGAGATCTACTCATGATATTGGCACTCTCGAATGAAGCCTACCTCTAACAACTCTTGTACCTCCGCGGCCGCTGCTGCGGCCCTCTCGGGTCCCATGTATCGCTTCTTTTGGATCACTGGCCTGTGCATCGGATCCACGTTTAGCCGGTGCTCTATGATTTTGGGTCGATACCGTGCATCTCCTCAAGACTGAAGGCGAAGACATCCCGGTACTCCGGTAGGAGTTTAATCAAGGAGTGTCAGGTGGAGGCCTCCATATCCCAGCGCAACTAAACCATGCGTTTAGGACGTTCTTCCTCTACTGGATCTCCTCAAGGCCATCGACAGCCTTCGGGCATGGCCACTCAGGTTCGGATGAAGCCAACGTATGTATTACCAAGGCTTCAGCAGGAAGGAGGAGGCACGGTCCGTGGCTTTTTATCTGAAGGTAGAGGTCTTGCGGGTCCACGTTCAACCGATCATTCCGCCAGTAGCTAGATACTGACAAGATAGCATTCTCAAAATGTTCACTGGTCTCATTGTAGCTTGCCAACACTTCCATCATCGACCTCGAACTGAAGCTGAAGTAGGTATGAGGCAATGATAACTTTTACCTTATGCAGAGTTGGTCATCCCCAGATGACATTATAGGTCGTGGAGATGTCTACTACCAAGAAGTCTATCCCTAGGTTTCTCGCCTTGGCCTTGTCCCCAAATGAAGTGGAAGGCGGATCATCCTTGTAGGTTCCTGCCCCTCGAAATCCAAAATGGGATGTACAAGGGGGATAATTTCTCTCCCCGATTAATTAAGTTTCCTCAAACAGTCCCAAGTGATGATGTACACCGAGCTCCCGGTGTCGATTAGGATTCTACGGACAATGGTGCTGACCACTTTCATCTCGACCACCAGGGGGTCATTATACGGCGAGGTTAAGTACAGGCCCTCTGGTCCATCGAACAGCGTCGTTGATACTCTAACATGGCTCCCCTATTCAGCCGTGAGAACCTGCTGTGCTCCTTAAAGTTGAGCTTTCCGGGTGGACCAAGTGATACCCTCCACGTATCCACTGGCAATGGTGCCCATTATTTCGACGGAGCATTCTTCCTCTCGAGGTTCAGGATGCACAGGCTCGCGTTCCTTTTGAAGGAACGGCAGTCCTTTCTTCAAGAAACGATCGATCTGTCCCTTGTCGGCCAGCTCATGAAAGGCTTTCCTCAACTCTAGCACTCAGCAATTGTAGGCCCATTTTACTTATGAAACTCACAATACTTCTGCACATTGTGTAGTTTCAGTGCCGAGGTCATCGGTTGTGGCCTCTTCAGCATTGAGTGCTCTTTCACCTCTATGAGTGTGCTTTGGGGGTCCATGCTGAAGTGAGGGTCCACGACCTCGAGCCTCGGCCTCCTATCTTCTCGTTTCACATTTCTGTCAACTGGGGCCTTAGCTTTCTTGGGGGGCATCTGTGCTTTCGGCGTAAATTTCGGTGGAAAGTCGGTAGCCTTCCTCAGCGCCTCTGCTATGATGGTCTCTTGCTGCTCGGCCAAAGAGAACCTGAATCGTCAGATGTTTAAGCCGTTCAAAAATGAGGTGTACGCCACCCCATCCTCTAAGTCTGAAATCAGGACCGCTTCCTGATGGAAGCGCTTGACAAAATCTGCGAGGGACTCCTGTGGTCCCTACTTGATCTTGGATAAGTGGATGTTGGTCTACCTTCTTTGCGGCTAGCAATAAATTAGCTGGCAAATCTATCAGCCAGATCCTGAAAGCAAGAGGCGCTTCCTGGAGCTAAACTGTTGAACCAGGACTGCGCCACCCCCTTTAGTGTAGTCGGGAAGTATAGGCAGTAAGCAGCATCATCTACGTCGGGCCCCATCCGGGCGACCGTGCCGGACACCTTGGTGGGTGTCCCAAGGCACCTCTCCACCTCCATTACCGATGTACTCCTTAGAGGGAGACCGGATCTCGAGGGGTTATGCGGAGGCTTATCGTGATGGTGGGATCCCTGACCGCGCATACCTCTAGAAGGAAGGCTGCGGGTACATTCACAATCCAAGCGACGCTCAGGGGGGCGTCGCTGGCTCGAAGTCTCCCTCGAGGCCTCAAGGTTTGCTCCTGCTCCTTGAACGAGGTAGTACGTCGGGAATGCGTTATATACGGTGTTGAGGCCATGATTGACTTTGCTAGTCGCCCCTGGTTCGAACGACGGCTGTGTAGGGCATCCGCTCCGACGGACCGATTGCGGCTTTCTCCCCGTGGCCTCCCATCCTTGTCTAAGCGAGCTGCCTCTCTCTCCCCGTCACTATGATGGTGTTACTTGATGGGGGCATGCCTATAGGATGACTCACAGCCCGTGGTCAGCACATAGTTGAAGGCAGGAAGAGGCCTCGCAGAGTTCACGGCTGCCATGTCTTCTTCACGTCTTCTGTCACCTGCTACATGATGGTGTCAGTCATGGTGGACAAAAGGTTCTTAAGCGCATCCACCGTGATATATGTCTCTCACTTAGGTGGGTGTTACCTGACCGAATGGGGTTCACCCTGGAACTTTCCGAGGCGTCCCACACCTCGAGAGGCACCAGGGCTTCTGTCGCGGATGCCTTGTCTCTTCGGGCCCATGCCGTGTCACTTCACTGACTACCATCATTCACCACTCTCTCCCCATAGATGGCTTCAAATAAAATTCTTGGATTGCTAAGGATGACGTGGGATGAGAACAGGCTTACGTGATGGAACGTACGGAATGACTGACGATCTTCCCTTCGAGCATTGAACCTGCAAAAAGGGGCATCCCAGGGTTGTGGACCAGGGAACGTCTCTCCGACGGTTAAGTCAATAGAGGGTCCTAGTAATAGACAAAGCAGTAAAGAGAGAATTTATGATGCATGAGAAAGTATGCCAGAGAGTCAATGCTTTTTTCGAGGTAGGTATGTGGATATTTATAGCTCCTGTAGCGAGAGGTAAAATAGTAATTTCATGTTGGAGGTTCCCCTAATAGGCTACCAGACAGTTTACTCCATTGGGCTCCTGACTAGGGCCCCAAGGGTCCCGTCGGGACCTACTGCGCCTAGCTAGGCCTAGCCCATGATTGCATACGGGGGCCCACCCAGGAAATCATATTTTCCGAATCAAGATACACATAAGATAACCTGAGTTTCTTGCTATGGCTTGGAATGGCATGACTTTCCTTGCAAAACAAGAGGTAGGAATCTAAGAGGCGGATGAAACAAAAAACCTAACGTGATTGTTCAATATAAAATATAACTTACAAATCAACCTGGATTCAGATACGTTAAATATTAAAGTAGAACCTGAATGCTATAATGTTTCCAAAAATACTACTCATAGTGTCTCTAGAACTCAACACATGAATAGTAACAGCAGTACTAAACATAACATATATAAAATGCTTTCATCTCTAGAATAGCACTTTCAAAGCTTATAATTATAAGCAGCATTGGCTGGAAATTTTTCACTGGGTAACTGTTGAAATAATGATGGAACCATCGTTGGCATAAACACAGAATTATCGTTGGATGAATTAAAATAGTATGTTGGATGAAAAGACATGGACAGAATTGTGCCCTACATAAAGAAAAAAAGCCATAAATTGCTCCCATTTCATCGCTAAGAAAGTATATGACATCGACATAATTTATCATTATACTACTAAATATTTTTTAGTAGTATACTAAATTCACAAACGTTAAACCACTTGAGCATGCATACTAGATTGCTCAGAATTGCTAACTAACAAAAACATGGCATCAATACAAATGTTCATTATACTAGTCAATGTTGTTCACTTAATGTTGATCACTAGCATAAAATGACATGTACATAACCCAACATGTAAATCTAAATGAACCTATATTTACCTCACCCACATGGTGTTGAATGTGCATACTTGTGGATGGTAGATTAAATGTCAGCACTGTAACTTGCCATGTAAAATGAATAATTAATTAGTGGTACAACGTAGCTAAAAAATAAATAAGTTAATTAACATCAATATTAGTAATCTACTTATCCAAGCACTTATGAGTAACTTGTGCCAATATAAGCAGCAATATTCAGAAAAGTAGTTTCCTTCTACATATACAATTAATATGAAAACGGAAACCAATAACAACTTCTAAAATACTCAAAAGTTCACAAATCTCCCTAGTACATGAATCAAACCAAAGAAAATAGATAGTTCAACAAAACAAATTTGATAACTTTACATAAATTTCAATGGACATAGTAAGCAACTACCTGAAGACACATTTAACAAGATTTAAAGAATTTCCATTGATCCGTCTGGTTCCATGTGACATATCTAAACACATCCAAATAGAGAAAGTTAAATAAACAATCAATCTAGTTTATTCATTATTAAACATTTCCTTACTGACTGCATATCAAATAACCATTCAATAGCCAAAAATGTGACTTTCACAAGTTGATACTAACTTCAACAAATTTCATACAAAAGTATACTTGTGTGTTACTATAAAAGAAGCTACATTCTTTTTCTTCTTCCGTTTAACTTGATCACATTTCTTTTCAACTATACTCTTAAACCTCTAATTCCTTATGCCTTTTGGACGAGATCCAGGAGCATTTAGCACATTCTATAATAAATTTAAATGTTTCTCCTGCCCATCTTCTTCACAATGTATAGATCCTACATCTAACTCAATCAACTCCTTGAGCTCCTTAAAAACCTTTCACAATGACCCCTCGCATGTTAGTGAATCCATTTTTCTCATCATTTGCATCTGCCAAATAGAAGAGCAAACCTTAAGCTCTTTACAACTAGATATACCTGAATCAATGTTTGACCATATTTTATACCTTTCCGCCACCTATTGATTATATATTGATCTGGCACTTCGTCAACACAACATGCATGCAGTACCCTTAGGCGATGGGAACTCAAAATCCCAACCTCTGTAAACATCTTACAACTACATTCAAGAAAACCTCGTGCATTATTTAAAGTAATAATATGTTGAAACTCATACGACTCTTCCCTATGAGGTTCACTTGTGATCCTTACACCCCACACCTCAAATAACCTGTCACATGCAGAACCTGCCACTTCTTTGCAATTATATTCAGCACCATCAATAAACCCCCTCCCAAATATCAAGAAAGCTTCAACCGTATACACAAACAAAGCATGTTTCAAAATATTTATTAAAGGAAATGCCATCTTTGCATTACCTTTGCTACATTTATGATCTTCACCATTCTATTTGCTCCTCCACTCAGATATAACGTCACAAAAGATGTTATAAAGTAACAAAGATCAACTATAGCACACAACCTTCTTTTCAAAGATCTCTTGGTGTTTCGCTCCTCTGTGAAAATGACCCGCCTCCAGAAAAATAAGCTTTTGAAAAAGTCAGGTGCCATTTTCTCGCGAATTTAAAAGTATCAAAGCCATCGATTGGTGCTAAAATTATACTTTGTTGTCATCCTGAAATTTACAAAACCATTCATAAGCATTACTAACTAACCTAATCAAAAACTAGACACACCTTACTCATCATTGGTATTATATTTGCACATATTAGACATAAGCTTGAAATCTAACTAATAGTTAAACAATAGCATAGACCCTTGTAGAAAAAGTAATGTTTGCTCATATACAACTTAAAACGAGGCCAATGACACAAAATAACTAACACAAGAGAGGTAGTTCAACTAAATGTATCATTATATGAACGGATAAAGGGATATATCATAGCACTTTTCTTTTAACTGTAGTTTGTGAACACAATTCTTCCAGTATCCAAGTACTGGCAAGCAATAATGAACTTGGGAGGCAGCTTGGTTACCTGCTAAGAGACTGCTCATGTCCAGGAAGCTAATAATTTAATGTTTACTTCTAGTACCAACATACGATATTTGCACTGAAAAAACTCAAACAACATTCACATACAAATAGGAAATTACGGAGAATATAGCTAGAAGAATAAAGCAACATATTGCACCTTAATGTGAGGAACAAATTATTTAAACTCTAAAAAAACATATGTTAATTAATATGAGCTTCAATTTCTCTCTGCTTATGCGTAAAGTATACTTTGTAAGTAAAAGATTCGATATAAATAAATCACAATTGTCATTTTCCCCCCTAAAAAAAAAAAAATAATACCATTCAAAATTGAACTACCTTTCACAAAAATGTTAAAACTCATCCTCGGTATCACATTGTATCAAAACTCTATTAAAAATCTTCATGAATCATTCACTCGATCTAAGAGCTCCAATATTTTTCCTTGAGTTTTTAATAATGTGCCCACAATATAACCTATAACGAGCAAGAGGGAACACCTCCTTGATTACGGCAGTTATCGAGAATGCTTGATTTGTCATCACAGTAACTAGGTGCCTGCTACCCATAGACTTTAAAAATGCCTTAAACAACCAAACAAACGACCCAATCTTCTCATTCATCACAAACCCACAACCAAACATAACATTCTTTGAATGATGATTCATCCCAACAAATTCGCTTAAATCACTTCATCCATATTCATCTAATATGTCGCGTCAAAAACCACTAAATCTCTAAATACTATATAATCGTCCAACATCAGCTTATCATGCCAAAAGAAACTCGCTAAACAATTATTTGCATCAAGATCAAATGTAGAAAAGAAATCATCCTCATATTTGAAGTGCCTATTAAAACTTCAATTATTAAGTTTGCATCTCCACCATCAAATGTTCTATTCTCCAATTATCCAAGCTTGTTGTGTACATCGCTCAAACCATATCCCTAAGAAGGAAATCCCCCAGCCTGTTTCTTAAGCACACGATGTGCATCAACAACTCCTATTCTTGACTCCCTAAGTTGCTTAACAAATGAAATATCTTCCTCAGACACTTCTCGATGTGAAGGCAACAAATGTTACTTATGTAGACTACACAATGCACGATTATGTTCAATGACATTGCGAGTAGCTATCATTCTTGTCGTCCTCGTCAATGTGAAACTGGGTGTATGTCTTGCAATTTGTCCTTACATCTACATTCATGTGGCCCTTGTGATGCTGAGCTTTATCCTGCTCGAATTCCTCTTTCCAACAGCAAAATTGACACATGCATAAGCCTCCGTTTTTAGATTTACATATGTTATGTGTCCCAGAATATCAAATATAAAAGCCAACCTTATATGCATATTCGTTGTAGACATGAAATGCTTCACGTTCTAAACTAGCTGTAGCCCAACCAAAACTTCTGGTAAAGGTTGAACTTTAATAATTTCCGAATTATTGAAGTCAATTCCTATAATACAAATCAGAATACAAAAGTGAACAATACTATGGTTAGTAATGAACTATGATGCAGGCGCTAGTGATCAACAACCAAACTACAAACTGCAAAAGTGAACAATACTAAAGGCGAAGATAAGCTACCCTACTGAAAGGGCCGTAAGCGCACGGTGGCATTATAGCAAATCAAGGTTGATCTCACAGAGACTAGGTTGATCTACTAGGTTATAATCCCTCAAGATAGGCCAAGCGATCCCAAGTTTGAGATTGAAATGTTAATAATAAACTATCTAATGTAATAGATAAAATCAAACATTTAAACAAATCAAGCAATTTTCCCAATCTAAAAAAATATCAAACTAGCACTGTTTCCTCTAATGGTTATTTTAAAATCGATAATCAAACTTTCACAACCCTCTTTCAAGGTGAAGTGAAATATCTAAATCTAACCAATTACCATTTCTTAAGGGCTCTCGATTTATTTAGGTTCATTAAGCATGCGATTATCAAATTAATGGTTTCTCAATCGGTGGGACTTTCCCAGGACTCCACACAATCAAGTCAAATCCTAGGATTCTAGTATTAGATTTCACCTTTCAGTTCATCACCCAATACTTACAACATATAAGAAATTGATCAAGTTTCTCACAAGGCAAAAAGCATCTACGATTTGATAAAATAATCCAACAAATTCAAAAGCACCAAAGTTAACAATGCAAGATTAGAAAATAAACTAGAATTTACATAGATCCAAGATTAAAACTACAAATCTAACTCAATTGCTAAACATGAATTCTAAAATAAGGGGAGAAAAGAAAGGAAGAGAGAAGAGTTGCTCAGCCAAAAATCGCGCTTGAATCTATCAATCACAAACCCGATATGGAATCCTTACAAGATCTCACTTCAATTCTCTTTTTCTCCCTCTATCTAATCTATACTAATCTATAATGGTGGATGAGATGGTGGGTGATAAGATACCCTCCCAAGAGTAGCCAAAAATCGTGCTTTTGTAGGCGAACTCAAGGTTCCTAACAATAGAAATGCACAGAATCTGAATAGCTACGAAGAAAACCGAGCGAGCAAGGGAAAAGATCACCACCACAGTCGTGGCCTCCGCCACGATCAGACCGTGGTGGCAACTTGGCTCTAGGGTCTCCATGTTTTGCTTCGTTGCTTCGTCCCTTGGCGTCCTGGATCGTGGTGCTTGCCCTGATACGTCTGCGTTGGGTCATTTTGAGCCTCTTTTGCAGGCTTCTTTGATCCACTGGACTTGAGAAATATCTTCTACTCATTTCCTTTGGGCTTGTAAACTTGAAATCTGCAATCATTTTCGAAGCAAGCGAAACCGAAGCGTAATAGAAGAAATAGGAGTATAAATCGTATAATTTAGCATTTTAATCCCCAAAAATGACTCCCAAACGCATAAATAATCTTGCAAATATGCCATTCATCACTCCCAGATGCTTAAATCTTTGCTTATCCTCAACCAAACACTAGAGAAAACTGATTAGGGGAGATGCATCTAAGATTCTTAAGCAGGGCAACCTCCTTATGCTAGACATCACTAAGTGTACACAAGCAAGAACAACAATCAATGGCAAGCCTAAATAGCACGTGAGACATTTCAAAAGAAGGTTTTCAAAAAAGTACGAGACCACAAGCTTGACATCAAACTTGATCACTCGCAAAGAACCATAAAGCATTTCATGCAAGCACAAGAGATTGTAAGGCTAAATAGACTGGTAGAACCTCACTTTTGGGAAATGTGAATCACTCTCGTTCATGTGTTTGTTATATAGCATAGGTTCACTCAAGACTCATTTCAATTATGCAATATACCATATGCATGCCAAAAGTCTCAAATTCTCCATCACTAAAATGCACTGTGCACAAGACGATCAAGAGGACTTTATATAGGTTGTAATGTGGGCTAAAAGGGTTAAGAAAAAGGAGTGGACAGATGCATTTGGAACAATATGGAGCTACTTAGCCAAGTGACTAGGGAGCAACTAACAAAACACCAAAAAAACCATGAAAATCACTAACCCTCCAAACCTCAACAATACAGTAAATATACACCACAAATGAAATAGGAAATGGGTTAAAAAAGAAAGGAATTCAAGCTATTTACATATCCAATGCCAATCACTTAGTTTTTTTTTTCTTTTGGTGTTTTTTTTTTTCTTTATCTTGTCTTTTTTTCGATTTGCTCTTTTTTAAATGATTTTCTCTTTTTTTTCTCTTCTTTTTCAACATAACTTTTTTTCTTCTCTTTTCTTTTCCTTTTTTTTGGAAAATAAAAATTGCAATTATTGAAAGGCATGGGATTACTAACTATCAACTCACAACCGAATATATATATATATATATATATATATATATATATATATATATATATATATATTTATATATATATATATATATACACAACCCAAATAAGAGGGAGTCAAAGCAAATGATCAATATCATCAATCCCTCAACAAACCAACGTACCAAAGTCACCTTAAACTCAATTATCCCCAAAACTACCAACTACATAGATGAAGTGATGCTCTATAGACTTGTCTTAAAGGTAGGAATATGTGTTTGGCCAAGGGCTAAGACGAAGGGATCACAACAAAGATGGATATAAGCTCAAAGGGGCTAGCAAAGGGAATAAACATGTAATACAAAGGTAGACTATTTGGCTGTGTGGCTAAAATATTCAAAGAAAGAAATGTCTCTATCATATCATTAACTATGCTCATGCTAATGTGGTTTAGAACAAAAATCTAGGCAAGTTCTAGAGATACAACATGGAAAAGTCACACACATGAAAGAAACATCAGACTAAATATAATGAATTAATCCAAATAAGGCTCAAAATCTCACGAGATATCTACTAAAGTCTCTTTAAGCTCATAAAATGACTTCAAGTACAAACATTAGTGATAAAGACTCCAAGGGATAACAAAGTTCTCAATTAAGACAAGGGTCAAAACAAGAAATATTCACAAAACCTTCAAAAATTTTTAGCACCAAAAAGATTACACATCAAAAGTTACTCAAACTCATGAAAGCTATTATGCTTAGGAAAAGCATCATTGGAGGTTATCTCAAACCAATCCACACCACCACTTCATGTAATCCTATATGCAACTCTAAAAATCAACTAAATGCAAATAAAGAGGAACCTAAAACTATATGCTCTAACATGTATACAAGCTAATAACCAAAATGAAAGACATAGAAATTACCCTTCCCCCATGCTTAAATAAAGCATTATTGTTTAAAAGAAAGAAAGGTAAGAGAAGGGAAAGAAAATAAAGCATAACAATCTCACCTGGTTAGGTGCTGAGTGTACCTGAGCTAAGGCCTCCATGTAAACAGGCCAAATGGAGCATCAACTACTCCATCATATCTTCAAGACTTGGCTCATCAACTCAGACGCTGTCAACACGCGCAGGAGCTTATCAAACTCCTAGGACCATAATTTAGAAAATACAAGGTAAGAGGCAATAACTAAAATTACACCAAAGAGTACAAGCATCTTAACCTTATCAAAGGTCTTAGAAAAATCAAACGAAGGATTAAAGAATGTAGTTCACATGACTTTCTTAGGTAAGCCCTCCAGGCATACACAACAAGGGTCAATAGAGAGATCATACCCTCTAAAGTAACCTAGGGACAGAAAATCATGAGCATTCCCACTAAGCATACTAAACGTGTTATCCTCATAGCCTAAATCAATATTAGCATTACAAATCAGTAAATTATTAATGAGCTCATCAAGATAATACTCGGGGGACTAAGAGGGTAGTGAACAAAGAGAGGAAGCATCAAAATAATTAGGAGGATTGGGGAAAACAATATTACAACCAAGGCTAAAAAAGTCCTTATGCACAAACACATCACGTGATCCCTCCAAAGGAGTCTCAGCTAGATCATGCACCTTGCCTAAAGTATCTTCGAACTCAAAACATGTATCAACAATATCAAACCTAGCAAAAAACGCAAAAGGCTCACCCACCTCGAGCCCTGTGCACTGAGGTAAAAGGAAGGCTGAATCATGTAAAGTCAAGACAATATCAGTATTGTCCCAGGGTGATACAAAATCAGGTTGTGAATAGCATGCATAGTAGAGACACAAATTTGTTTCATGGTCAAAAGAATTATACAAATAATACCAAAACGGGGAATAATAGGATCTAAAATAGAACGCACAAGGATTAAAACATGAATATCTAAATACACGACTAGCCTTCTCAAATTCAAATGAATCCCAAGCAATCCACTCAAGCAAATATCATACTTCATCAACATTTTTATCATGAAAATCTCAATACTCTAAAAGGGCTCGGGTTTTACTATTCATACTCTCATCAACAATGTCTAAAATTTTCCATTTATCGACACAATAACCACATTGAGTAAGAAAAATATTTAAACGCTTAAAATATCTCCAAAATAATTCATACTCGAATTGGGAAAAACAAAAAATTGCCATTGTTGTTTTTTCCTCAAATTTTTTGAGTTTTTAAATTTTTAATTTTTTTTTTGCGTTCTTTTCTTTTTTTCTTACCAAACAAAAACAATATGCCTTGTCAAACCTATCGAGAAAAACCAATATCCAACATTAGTCCCCGGCAAAGACGCCAAAAACTTGATGGGTCGCAAGCTCACGATAGTAAATCAAGGTCGATCCCACAGAGACTAGGTTGATCTACTGGGTTATAATCCCTCAAGGTAGGCTAAGCGAGCCCAAGTTTGAGATTGAAATGTTAATAATAAACTATCTAATGTAATGGATAAAAATCAAGCAATTTTCCCAATCCAAAATATCAAACTGGCACTATTTCCTCTAATGGTTATTTTAAAACTGATAATTGAAGTTTCACAACCCTCTTTCAAGGTAGAGTGAAATACCTTAATCTAAACGATTACCATTTTTTAAGGGCTCTCGATTTATTTAGGTTCATTAAGCATGCGATTATCAAATCAATGGTTTCTCAATCGGTGAGACTTTCTCAAGACTCCACATAATCAAGTCGAATCCTAGGATTCCAGTATTAGATTTCACCTTTCAATTCATCACCCAATACCCACAACATGCAAGAAGTTGATCAAGTTTCTCGCAAGGCATAAAGCATCTACGGTTCGATAAAACAATCCAATAAATTCAAAAGCACCAAAGTTAACAATGCAAGATTGGGAAACTAGAATTTGCATAAATCCAAGATCAAAACTACAAATCTAAATCAAAATTGCAAAACATGAATTCTAAAATAAGGAGAGAAAATAAAGCAAATGAGAAGAATTGCTTAGCCAAAAATCGCACTTGAATCTATCGATCGCAAACCCGACATGGAATCCTTGCAAAATCTCAGTTCAATTCTCTTTTGCTCCCTCTATCTAATCTAAGGTAATTTATAATGGTAGATGAGATGGTGGGTGATAAGACAGCCCCCCAAGAGCAACCAAAAATCGTGCTTTTGTAGGCGAACTCAAGGCTCCTAATGGCAGAAATGCACAGAATCCGAACAGTTACGAAGAAAACCGAGGTTGCCAGGGAAAGGTCTCTACCACGGCTGTGGCCCCTACCACGGTCGGACTGTGGTGGCAACTTGGCTCTAGGGTCTCCGTGTTTCACCTCGTTACTTCATCCTCTAGCGTCCTGGATCGTGATACTTGCCCCGATACGTCCATGTTGGGTCATTTTAAGCCTCTTTTGCGAGCTTCTTTGATCCACTAGGCCTCAAAAACATTTTCAACTCACTCACTTTGGGCTTGTAAACTTGAATCAGCAATCATTTTTGAAACAAGCGAAACGAAAGTGTAATAGAAGAAATATGGTATAAATAGTATAATTTAGCATTTTAATCCCCAAAAATGACTCCCAAACACGCAAATAATATGTGCAAATATGACATTCGCCACCAACAAATACCGATAAACTACTACAACAAAATCAATTACCAATGTTAAATTAAATAATATGTAAATAACATGTTACCAATTAACAGCATCCCCCATCTACCAATAAAGTATTACGGGAAAGCCACCTTGATAAAAAATATATTTAGTGAGTACGAATAATTATGCATATGATTAAGCAATAACACTATACAAACAATTAAACATGCTACAATGAATGAAAAAATAGAGCTTTCATTGGAGGACCTGGATTATTGATATGAGTGAAATTAAACACATCCATGAACAAAACTATAGTTTCATTCAAAACAATACAACATACCCACCTGAAACATTTGTTTTCCCTTTATCCAATGCATTTGGAATAGAGTCCTGATTCAGATACTGGGTCCCCACACAAACAAAGGAATAACAAAATAACGTCAAAGTAAAAAAAGGACAAAGACTGCATATAATTACAAAGTGAATACATTCATAGAAAAATAAAGAAATTACGACATTTATTATTTTCTAGAAATCCCCAAAACTAAAAACCGATTAGTAACACACAAATAAACAAGTAGTTATACAAATATGACTTATGATAATAGAAGAATGAAAAATCAATAAACAACATTCAAATAATCTATGGATAATGACAATAACCATTAAAAGAACTAGATATACCCCCAACCAAGACTTCTCGCAAATGTTGAACTTCAACAATGTCTTAATTTTTGAACCTAATTCCTATAAAACAATTGAAATTACAAAAGTGAACAATCCTAAAGTTAGTAATGAAGAATGAAGCGGACACTAGTGAAGAACGACAAAACCACAAACTACAAAAGTGAACAATACCAAAGTCGAAGATGAATTGCATTACAAATATTGATAAACTACTACAACAAAATCAATAATGTTCATTATTAAATCAGACAATACACAAATATAAAATCAATTAAGATGATTTTACATCTACCATTAAAATATGACTAGAAAGCCTACCTAGTAAAAATTATATTTAGCAACTATGAATAATTATCCATGATTAAGCAATAGCACCACATAAATAATTGAACAAGTTGTAATTAAATTAAAAAAGAGAAATAATTAAGCTGTTATTAGAGGACCTAACATAGCCATATGAGTGAAATTTATCACATATATGAAGAAAACTTTAGTTACAATCAAACTAAAACAACAAACCAACCTGAAACCCTTGTTTTCCTTTTATCCAATGCATTTTGAACATAGTCCTCATTCGGATATTGGTTCCCCATACAAACAAAGGAATAAAAGACAATTACAAAATAAAAAGCGCAAATAGTGCATATAATAACTTTACTCATGATGATTACAAGCTAAAGGTCTCTGAACAATATCTAAATAATTTGTAACTAATGACAAATACATTCATTAAAAAAAATAAAGAAACTAAAACTAATTATTAATTTTTAAGAAAACCCTAAAACTAAAAGCTGAGTAATAAAGCACACAAGTACAAATAGTTAAAAAATATGACTTGCCATGATAGAAAAATGGGAATGCAACAAACATTAAAGTAATATATCAACAAGGACAATCACCATTACAAGTACTAGTTGGCTTGCGATCTGAATAGAAATGCTAGACCGTAGCTAGAGCACGACTCATTTATATTTTGTACCTTAAAAATAAGGCAAGGTGACACTTTCTATTTGGCAACATTAATTCTTCTATGACATACACAAGCTAGATTATCACACACGCGTCCACAACCAAAGTAACATGTCAGCACTAGTGGGTGTTCTAAATTGCACTACATATTCTTCACTTAGAAAAGTTAAGTAACCTAACTAGCACAACACCTTAGTAGCTTTGTATAAAATCTAAATTAGGTACAACTGAAAATACCAAATATAATCAAACTATTACAACCATTTGCAACTTAAACAGATGACTGCTTGCCATAGCGTACCATAATCAAACATTGTTGGTCATTTTTAGTTTTCAATTCTCCAATTCTCTCATTCACGAGAAAAGGGTAATTGAAACACGTTTTATACAACATGGGAAAAAATATTTAAAAAGGGAGGCAGCCCAGTGCACAAGCATCCCGCATTCGCGCAGGGTCCGCGGAATGGCCACACCCCAAGGGGTGAATTGTAGGCAGCCTAACCTGATTTTATCAGTCAATAATAAATCCATAAAAATTATAAATTTGTTTTTAGTAAAAGAATAAATTATGACCACGTAATAACCAAACACGAACTCAGAATAAATAATAAAACCACTACAACATCAATTCAACACCCAAAATAAAAGAAGAACACTATCACCATTTGTTAGTGAACAACACTACAAATAAATTCATAAATCCTATACGATCATTTTTTAAATTAAACAAAAGGTAGAAGAAATTATCGTTATATGCTAATGAACCAATAGAAATTCGATAATGAATACAATACCACACTTCAAAAACAATGAACAACATAGCCATAATAGCGAACAAATAATACGTTCAAAACATGTTAAGCTCACAAGACATGTCTTTATCCCCATTGTTAACCTCAGTATCTAAAGAATCCTTATCAAACAAAGCTACAAAGAAAAATGAACCAAAAAAACTCATCAATAATGAACTTTAAAAAGAAATTTCAAAACCAATTCAGCAACTACCCTACTTACGAATCAAACTTTCCGCAACTATATGTTCTCCAATTTCTTCTTCTCTACCACCTTCATTGTAAAATCTAATTTTCTCACATAAACTTAATCTGAACTGGATCAATATACTAATAACACAATTAGTAGCTTGATAACTGTATTAAATTATAAGATTCTGAAATGAACAAAATTTTCAATGATAACAAGCATTCCAACAAATCGAATTTAAGAGCCTAAATGCTGAAAATCTATTTTCGCCATTGAGAAGTCACTATCTCACCATCTAGTAGAATAAAAAACATGGAAGAAAAGGAAAACAAACACATAATGCACAGGGGGGGAGCACGACGTCCCGGAGCGATTACTGTGGCATTCAATAACTGCCACTGCATCCTGGGAGTCATGTCATAATAATTTGCACCATGATTATTTTTCATATTTGATATTATTTTCACACGGGCACTGATTCAATCTGTGAATACAAATTCAATGGTTTATCTAATAATTTATAGTAAAAAACTTGTTACTCATTATCATTTACTCCTTTAAGTTAAAATTACTCCTTAAGTTAAAATTAGACCTGTCAGTTTGACGAACAGATCAAATACAGGTTGAGTGTACTTGGGTTTGAGTAAAATACGGGTCGGATGTATTTCGGACTCGGGTAGAATACGGGCAGGCGTATTTCGACTATACGGGTGAGGATCAACCCAACAGTTTAGATTGCTTTTTTTTTTCTGAGTTATTTTTTTTGGGTCAAAATTAATGGCTCAACATATTTGAAACTTAAAATTGTTCGTATTCAATTAAAAAAAAAATATTGTAATTGTAATTTCTTAAAAGAATATTAAAGATATTCAAACTTTTATTATGATATATGTACGCCATGTACAAGTGAATAAAGAATCAAAGCCTGTGAATTCACCTGTAGGGATGGGCGTAGGGCAGGTTCGAGGCGGGTTGAGCTATATCCACACCTAGACCTTTCTGTTCGGGCAGATGTGTTAAATACGAGTCGCGTATATTCGGGTTTGGGTAAAATACGGGTCGAGTGTATTTTAGGTTTGGGTTAAATATGGACGAGCGTACGTTGGTTTTGCCGGTTTCAGGTCGACCCAATGGGTTTAGAGCAAATTTTTTGTGACTTATTTCTCTTTCGTTAAAATTAAAAATGCAACATATTTATTATTTAAAATTGTTCGTGTTTGATGAAAAAGTATTGTAATTGTAATTTCTTAAAAGAATATTAAAAATATTCAAACTTTTCATTGAAATATGAACATCATGCATAAATGAGCGAAGGGTTGAGTCCGCTTTGGGTTGGGTGGGTCCGCCCATATGTTAAAATATGGTTAATAACGAGTCAGGTCATTTATAAGTTAGTCCATCTAAAGCATGTTAATGGGTCAGAGTTGTTCAGCTTGCTAATAACCTAGTTAATAATTCAATAGTTTTGCTAAGTACTAACTTAACATTACCTAATCAGATGCACTTAATAGTGGATTGATCCTAACGCCAACAGAGGTCATCCCATTGCCCAACACCAACATCATAGTCAATTTGAGAGCAATTAGAATGCCAACTAAATGAAAGGATATTGGAGAAGCACAAGATATTTCAATTATCATTGCAACATCGAAATTTTAGATTATTACAGAGTAACATTATTCAAAATATGATGAGACATCTTCATTTCACTAAAAATACAATGGTTGCAACGTGTATATTTTTAATATTCGTCTTACCCTAAATTAATTTTCTTAATGCTAGATAGTTATTTCATACTATTTCATGCCCATTTTTTAAAATTGTTTCATTTACAAGTTTCCTATTACGTTAGTTTATGAGAATGAAGTCAACAAAGAAAGGACACTGTTATTTATTTTGTGAAGGATGCGATAATTGTAAAATGTCTCTCTAAATAATTCAATATGATAATAACTATTACAGTTAAGAGGGATAAATAAAAGAAAAAATGGATATAATATTCGGGTCAAGCGGGCGAGTCCGGGTTCGGGTCGAGTTTGACCCATTAATTTACAAGTTTTTCAGATTTGGTTTATTTTGGGTTCGTGTCAAGAAATCGTGTTCAAAACCCGCAACCCATACCCATTTTCGAAAATCATACTTATACCATACCCATATCCATCGGGTTTTATGTGATTGTATTCATATCCATACTCGTCGGGTTTTTCGAGTTTACGAGTTTTATTCAGGTGTGTATACACACACACACACACACTATATAAAGCGTCATCCATATTTAACTCATATTTGCATGCATGCAATGTTTGATTAGTAACTTCAAACAACGCTAATAAAATTCATGTCCAATTAGGTTTACTGAAATTAAAATTGCAAAAAAATAATTTTTCATTTCCACATAAATAAAACTATACACTGAAGAGTTTCATGCTAAGATTTATTTTTGGGTTTTACCATATTTTTGTCACATGTACTAACAAATTGGCACACAATCGAGTTTGGGTTTTAAGAATCTATGCTCATATCCATATCCATTTTCAAACATAGTACCAATACCCATACCCATACCTACTTTAAATCCATTTTTATTACCCATTCGGGTGCTAAATGGGGCAGATTTTGATTGAATTTTTCGGGTTCGGGTAATATTCCTATCCCTATTGATCGAAGATCAAAATAAGGTTAATATAGGATCAGATCATTTATGGGTTAACCCATCTAAAGTATGTTAACAGATCGAAGCGGTTCGTCCCACTAATAACCTATTTAATGATTTGATATTTTTATTAACTAACTGATCATCACCTGATCATGTACATTTTATTAGTAAGTCGATCCTAAAATGAGCACATGTTGGCCCATGACCCAATACTAGCATCATAGTTTGAAACCAATTCGAATAGAAACCAAATGAAATGATATTAGAGAAGCACAAGATACTTAAATTGTCTTTTAATTATCACATCAAAATTTCATATCATAGTAGAGTAATATTATTTAAAATATGATAAGACGTATCCATTTCACTAAAATATACGAGACGACTTTCGTATTTTTAATATTTGTCTTATTCTAAATTGGTGATCTTAAGATTAGATAGTTATTTCACGCCATTCCATAATTTTTAAAGTTTTGTCATTTATATGTTATGTGTGACGTTGTTATATGAGAACGAAGTTAGGAAAGAAATAGTACTATTGTTTAATTTATTAAGAAATGTGATAATTATATAATGTCTCTCTAAACAAACCGATATAATTAATAACTATTATTGTTAATAAAGATAAATTAAGGAATAATAAAAAATAAAGATATAATAATTAGGTCAAGTGGGCGGGTTCGAATTTGGATCAGGTTTGACCCGCTTTTCGAGTTCGGTTAATTTCAGATTCAGGTCGAAAAAATCATGTATAAATCCAAATTTCCTGACGGATTCAGATCAAATTTTTATATCTGGGTCATTTTTTACCTGGTCTAATTAAAATAGATAGACTAATAAAGCTTTTCTGGAGCGTGCGAAAAACCATAATTACTAGGGTATTCCGTAATAAATATTTAAATCCAATATCTACGTAACTATTAGCGCTGGTTAAAATTCGAGTTCAAGTTAGACAAATCGGATAATGTTAAAATTCAAACAAGAAATTGATGCCAAAACCCGATTTTTTTGAGTCGGATAATTCGAATAAGATTAAATTCGAATTAAATTTGAATTCAGGTAATAAAAATATAAAAAATGTTATATTCAAATCTAAAATTCGGTTGAAAAATTTGTAACCATATCTGATTTTTTCAGATTGGACAACTTGATTTTGTCAGCTACAGACCTATGGTTAAGTACTAAGTAGTAACTACGTTTATTAGAGCCCAAAAAAAAACCCAAAAAAAAAAAAAAAAACCGAGAGACTGTACCAACGCGAGACTCCGAGTACCGAGACCGTTTATCCAAACTTCCAACTTTGACGTCCCCAACCCTCGAATCTCTCCTGCTTTCTCTCTCAGTCTTTTCCCTCAGAGCATCAGGCTATCAGCTCCACCGCCACCACTGACGGCGTCGGAATTCAGTCGTCACTCGATAGAGCAGCAGCATCCGGTCTGCCGTCGATTCCCCCCTGGAGAAGACGACGGCGGGGGGCACTCGTTTGTCCCCGTTTCTTGCGTTTCTATGGCCGTTTCATGTGCCCTTTCTCCCCCGTCTCGCTTCACTGGCGTCGTCTCTCAAACGTTTCTTTGCTACACTTGTGCACGTCGGACCCTAGTCTTGCTCTCTCAGAAACCCTGCTGCAAAACCCCACTTGTCCATCTCCAATTGCAACATAACCCCCGTGTCTTCACACCTAGAAACGGGAGAAATTTATGGGTAATCCAATGCGCGGTTTCTGGTGGTAAAAATGATGGGGAAACTCATGAACGGTGGAAGCAGTGGATAAAGAAGATAGAGAAAGCTGGGTTGGGTTTTGGGCCTGATAAAGTCCTCCATTCAATTGCCGGCGCCACCTCCAGTCCCATTTGCCAGTTTATCCCTTCTCCTGCCACTGTCCTCCATTCAGTTGATCCCAGAGTCAAACTGGTAATTCGCTGTGTTTCTTCTGTATTGCTTGGATTAGTTGTCAAGTAGTGCAAATTTAGTTGTGTTGTATCGTTTTTGTGTTGTGGGGATGGTAGGATTACTATTGTGCTGCTGAAAATGTTATGGGAAGTTGTATTAATTTTCTGCTTTTCCACATTTTTGCAATGTTTCTACAATTAAAGGCATCAGAAATGCAAATTTATTTTCTTGTTTGGATCAAGGGAAAATGCAAATGTTGGTAATGCTCTAGTTCAAGTTAGTATGAATCCTTTCTGTTGTGAAGAGTATGTCTTTCTTCGGCCGCTTTGTCTATCCACCAAAGCTTTTAGATATAGGAAGTTTATTCGGATGTGCATTTTTTAATGGCTATGATTTATTTATATAAGAGGAAAGGTGGCCATTCCGTCATGTATAACTGACTATTGGTCTTCTCTGCTGCTATGAATGGCATAATACAAAGCCTCTTTCTGTTAGGATTGGTTAAAAATTGAATGAATGCAACAAATAAATCACAAAGATAATATAAACGAGTAGTAACAAATTAACACCGGAATTTACGTGGAAAATCCAATGTGGGAAAAACCACGGATGACAATGAGTCACAAATCTACTATAGAGAAGAAGAGTATATGATCGAATTTAGAACGATACGTTCTAACATAAAGATCGATTAGAGATTACAAAATTCTTTATAACGCTCTCTCAGAAATCTAGGAAAGTAGAACTGAATACTCGAATGGTATTTCTGTTGGTATGTTGAGAAGGTAGGAGGCGTGCCCTATATAAAGGGGTAAGATGAGCGAAAAACCACGCGAAAAGCCCTAACGTGCCCTTTATAAGTAGCCACCGTCCACCATGGGCAGTGGAGTGTAAATTGGGCCAAAACCCAGCAATCTCCACCTTGGATCAATTTTCACCAACTCTGAGACAACTACATTGTCTAAGGGGCCCCGAAGGGCGGACCCCAAAGGGTGGACCAGAGGTGCTGAATACTGACTAAGTCCAGGCGATGCTGAAATTTAGCAATAGGAAGTGGCTTGGTGAGCATGTCTACAGGATTATTAGCTGTATGTACCTTTTTTGTAGTAACATCTCCTGCAGGTATTGTATCTATGATATAATGGTACTTGATGCTAATATGCTTGGTCTTGGAGTGATAGACATCATTCTTATTGAGATAAATAGTACTCTGACTATCTGAAAACACCGTAGTGGCGTTTTGTGAAACAGCAAGCTCTGTAAGAGGACCCTTCAACCAAGTAGCTGCCTTCACTCCTTTAGTTGCAGCAATGTATTCTCAGTAGTAGATAAAGTTGCAATAGGCTGTAGGGATACTTTTCAGGAGATAGCACTAACGCACAGAGTGAAGATATAGTCTGAAGTAGAATGTCTGCGATCAAGATCTCCACCATAATCAGAGTCAATGAATCCTGCAACGTTGTAAGTTGCAGTCTTGGACTTGTCAAATACTAGGCACCTGTCGAGGGAACCCTTCACATATCGAAGAATTCATTTTACAGCTTCCCAATGATCTTTGTCAGGATTATACATATAACGGCTCACCACGCTAATTGCATAGGGTAAGTCAGGCCTAGTGCAGGCCATAGCATACATGAGGCTCTCTACTGCATTAGAATATGGGGCACGAGACATCTTCTCTATTTTCACTTTAGATGCTGGAGAGGACTCGACTGATAGTTTAAAGTGAGCAGCTAGAGGAGTGTTAACTGGTTTGTTGTTCCTCATATTGAACCTATCAAGCATGGATTCAAAATGTGGCCGAACCGCGACAAAACGGCCGCATTGGAAAGGTTTTGGAGTTTGGCGAACCGCGTTTTCATGCCGCAATAGTCGCGATATGAAACGCGATTGCCGTATTAGAGTGATTTTGCCGTATCGCTATCGAAATCGCATTTTGAATCCTTGCTATCAAGAACCTTCTCTAGGTATTTCATCTGAGATAGGTAGAGCTTACCGACTTTTCGATCTCTGTGTATCTCCATGCCAAGTATCTTCTTAGCCGCCCCTAGATCCTTCATCTCAAACTCATTGCTAAGTTAAGATTTCAATCTGCTAATCAAGGACTTATCCTTGGATGTAATGAGAATGTCATCAACGTATACAGATAAATGAAGGAATCACCAACTTATTAAAAGTACACACAATTGTCACAACGTGTATAGCCTTGTCCTATCATGAAGGCATCGAACCTTTTATACCATTGCCTCGGCGCTTGTTTCATGCTGCGGAAGATATGATTTTCCTTTGGAGGAACTGTAAAACCCTCAAGTTGCTTCATGTATATTTCTTCTTCCAACTCCCCATGAATGAATGCGATTTTCACATCAAGTTTCTCCAACTCCAGATCAAATAGAGCAACAAATGCAAGCAATATGTCTAATAGAGGCATGGCATACTACAGGGGAGAAAACTTAATTAAAGTCAATATATTCTTTCTGATTGCAGCCTCAAACAACCAATCTTGCTTTCCATCTTGCATCTTCAATCCCATGTATGCCTTCCTTTCTTTTGTAGACCCATTTGGCCGTCAGGGCACAACGAACCTTAGGTAATTCACACAACTCCCAAGTGTTGTTGTTGTGTAGATTCTCCATCTTTTCTTGCATTGCCATAAGCCAGCTTGAAGAGTTAGGACAGGAGATGGCTCCAAAGTAGGGAGAAGGTTCAATACCTTCAGGTATCTCTTGTGCAACAGCGACGGCATATGTTATTAGTTCATGTTCATCATCAGCGGAGTAGCGTGCAGGCTTTCTGGTGGCTCTTTGTGGCATGTCATGAGCAATGAAGTAGTGATATGAAGTTTGTAGCTCTTCAGAAATTGGGATAGCAAGGTTGTTGGGGTTGGATTCTTTAATATGGTACTCACTACTAGAATGTGATGCTGCATCTCCACCTTGAGGGACATTTGAAGGAACCTCTCACTCCACTTTCCCATTATCATCCTGTTGATCACAAGTAGAGATAGTAGACTCTTTTTCACGGTAGAACATAACAGTTTCATCGAAGGTAATATCACGACTTTGAATGACCCTTTTAGAATTAGGACAGCAAAGCCTATATCCCTTAGATTCATATGCATATCATAGAAATATGCATTTTATAGTCCTGGGAGCTAGCTTCCCATTGTTGACGTGTGCAAAAGCAGTACATCTAAAAACTCTTAGAATAGAGTAGTTAATAGGATTACCTGGCCAAACTTCTTTTGGAATTTTGAATTCGATAGAGGAGTGTGGAGACTGGTTCACTAGATAGCATGCCTCTGCCTAAAAATCCCGGTGATGCCTTCGATTTGCATTGGAGAGCATACAGTGAGCCATCTCAAGTAGAGTTCTATTTATGCGTTCTGCAACCCCATTTTGTTGAGGTTTCCCAACTAAGGTCTTGTGTTTGGCAATACCTTGAGTAACGCAGAACTCATCGAACTCAGATTCACAGAACTCAATAACATTATCTTGAGCTTCTTTATCTTTCTCGCAGTTGGTTTTCAACGGGTGCTTTAAACGTTTTGAATGTAGGAAAGTCCTCGTTCTTCTGTTGCAAAAAGTAAACCCAAACTTTTCGAGAGAAATCTTCTGCGAAGGTCAGCATATAACGTTTCCCTCCAAAGAAGGAACTCTAGAAGGACCCCATAAGTTGGAATGTATATAATCAAGGGTTCCTTTAGTACGGTGTATGGCAGTGGAAAAACTAATTTTCTTATGTTTTCCAAATACACAATGATCGTAGTAATCAAGCTTACCCATACCTTGGCTGCCTAGTAGGCCTCGCTTGCTTAGAATTGTCATTCCCTTCTCACTCATGTTCACTCATGTGACCTAAGCGAGCATGTCACAAGTGAGTATGGTCTTCAGTAGATGAGGTAGAAACTACAGCAGAACGTGTTATGTAGACCCTTCGTGGATGTAAAGACTTCCCCGTCTTTCTCCTTTCATGAGAATTATGGCACCCTTGGAGATTTTCAGCACTCCACCTGCAGCTGAATACTTGCACCCATTGGCTTCAACAATGCCGAATGAGATGTGATTGCGCTTCAGGTCAAGAATATGTCGCACATTGGAAAGAGTCCTTACTATGCCATCATGAGTCGTGATTCGAATGGTGCCGATGCCAACAACGTTGCATTGGGCGTCATTGCCCATGAGTACAACACCAGCATCCACTGGTCTATATGTAGAAAACGAGTTCCTATGGGGACACGTATGGTAGATGTAGCCTGAATCAAGCACCCACTCAGTAGCACCACGATTATCAGTGTTAGTGACAAGTAGAATATCGCCATCTGACCTATAGTCAACAACTGAAGCTTGCGCAGCTTGATTGTTTTCCTTCACCTTTTTGGTCTTCAGTTTGTAGCAATCAGCAACTAAGCGCCCAATTTTCCTGCAGTATTTGAAGAACTCACCAGACTTGAGACCTCTTGACTTGAATCTGGAATTTTTATTTGAGCCGTCCTTTGTAGAGGTTCGCCCTCTTACTGACAAACTTTCAGCTTGGTCATTAGAACGCACATGAAGATCAAACTTCTCTTTGGACAGTAAGTTGGCCTTAACGTCCTCAAAAGATAGAACGACATTGTTACTGTATAGTATAATTTCCTTGAAGTGCTTATAGGAAGGGGACAGTGAGACAACTAGTAGAATCACCTTATCTTCATCTTCTATTTTTACATATGGACTTTCAATATCTATAATAATAGAATTGAATTCATCTAGATGATTCTGAATAGAAGTACCTTCCACCATGGAGAATGTATATAGCCGTTCCTTGAGACGAATTTTGTTCGCAAGACTTTTAGTCATGTAGATTGTCTCTAATTCAAGAAAGAGTTCTGCAATGGTGGTTTTGTCTAGAATCTCTTGGAGAACATGCGGAGCTAGGCTCAATTGAATAGTGGAGAGTGCCTTTTCATCAAGCTCCTCCCACTGTTCGTCAGTCATTGCGGCAAGTTTCTTCTTTTTACCAACGTTTTGTACAAGAATGGCCATCATCTATAACTTCCAGATGTTGAAATTCATCTTGCTGTCGAACTTGAGAATATCAAACTTTGTGACGGTCGCCATTCAACAACCTTGCTCTGATACCATCTGTTAGGATCGGTTAAAGATTGAATGAATGCTACAAATAAATCACAAAGATAATATAAATGAGTAATAACAAATCAACATCGGAATTTACGTGGAAATCCCAATGTGGGAAAAACTTGTGTTTTAAAAAGCACGCCCAGGGCGCACCTAGGCTCACAAAAGCCCAAAGCCCACCCTCTTGCTCCTTGGAATGGGTCAAACTCAGCCCATTCTTAAAGCCCGCGCTTTTTTGGACTTCAAACCGAGGCCCAAAGCCCACGAAACCTGTGCTTTATAGATCATAATAGACTATTTGGGGGGGAAAAAACCTTTAAGGGGCCTCGACCACTCTTTTTGGTTGTGGAAGCCATTCAATGAAGATGCTAATAGAAGTAAATAAAGTATATGGCTACTACTGAACATGAGTTTGGAGCTGGAAACCCTAATCCTGGTGACAACAATCATGTAGATGCTTTGTTGGCCTGTTGTCTTTCAGACTTCCTTCTTCATCCTCCTCCTCTATTATTAGACTGCTATGAAAGGTATTTCTTTGTTTTGTTTTGTTTTTTGGGCCTTCAATGAGGTCTCCAATGCTACAGTGGTACCGAGCCCTTGCTTTTTTTTTGTGCTTCTTAATCTTTCTCCCTTTCTCTCTCTCTTGGACTCTCTCTCTCTCTCTCTCTCTCTCTCTATTCCTGGCATGCTTGCAGCATGTGTTATGTTTTCGGGGTTCAATTTATAATAATCTAATTGAGTGATGTTTAATGCTTTAATTGTATTTTGTCGTATTTAATTGATTCTCTTTTTTTCTGGTGGTTGATGAAAATCATTTATTTGGTGTCATTATCTAGCTGATTTTAGAAGAAATATGGTTTTTGAATGCTATTCAAGCATATTTTCAGTAAAAGTGCGCCTCGTGTCTAAAAAGCCCGCGCCTTCGCCTCGAAGCCCGCGCCCGGGGCTCTAGGACCCCTTGTGCTTTTTTGCTCATCGGGCTTTTTTAATCTAAGGAAAAAACCACGGACGACGATGAGTCACAAATCCACTATAGAGAAAAGAAGTACAGGATCGATCTGAGAACGATACATTCTAACAGGAAGATCGATTAGAGATTACAAAACTTTTTATAACACTCTCTTACAAATCTAGGACAGTGGAACTGAATACTCGAATGGTATTTCTGTTGGTATGTTGAGAAGGTAGGAGGCATGCCTTTATAAAGGGGTAGGATGAGCGAGAAATCTACAAGAAACCCTAACCGGCACAGCTAAACAGCCGCCGTCCACCATGGGCCGTGGAGTGCAAATTGGGCCAAAACCTAACACTTTCCTTTCTTAAAAGTAAAATTTAAATTTGCTAATTTATAAGCAACATTTATCAGCATCCTTAGAAGTAATAGAATCAAAATGAGGGATCAGGGACAAAGCATCTTTAACGCCTTATCTGCCATTCTTTAGTGTCGAACTGTCTGATATTTGGTAGAATCTTTCAAACATCCTAGTCTTTGTCCTAGTAACTTCTCTCGTTGCCTCTTTTTTAGCTTGCTTATAATGAAATATGGTTTTTATAAAGCTCGAGCGGCTTAAAGATGTATACGTTAATTCAAAGCAGCATAAAGTCTATAAAACACTTGTTTGGCCTTTCTCTTGTTGCTAGCCTCTTCATGCCACCACTATATGTGTTTTGCTACAGTATGTTGTGTGTTTTTATAAAGCTCTCTCTCTTCATATATGAGATACAACTTTAGAACCCCCCCCCCGGGCCACCCGAAATGTGTGTTTTGCTACATTCTGATGTGCTTCACGCCCGATTCCCACATGCTGTTAGCATATCCTTCCTCTTCCTTCTACTAAGATCTTCCAAATTTGTATCCCAAAAGGATATGTAGGTCCGCCTTCACAATCCCCACTGATGCTAGACGGAAGTGAGTTCCGCCATTTCCTTCAACTTTAGAGTGGCACATGCATCACCAGGATTCTACGTCAGTCATTAAGCATTTGCTGGGAATGAAATTTTATTCCTTTACCGTTGTTGCATCTGCAAAAGAGGATATAGTTCATCTGTGACTTTCATCCTTTGTTATGTTCCTTTGCTTGAATAGATAGATCTCTGTTGCTGGGGTATATGCTACCCTAAAGTCGGACACCACCATTTCTCCATCAGTCGTGTCCCTTAAGTGAAGACCCTCATGGTTCCTGTATATCTTTCTACTTGCAAACCAATGTGACTGTAAAACTCGTGTGCTAGGTACAATTGCTGGGAATGCAATCTATAATCAAATCTAGATGAATTTGAAAATTCCTTTTGGTTTGCACGTAAGAAAGCTTTTTTTTTTGGGGGGGGGGGGTAGTTGGGCAGTGGAGAACAGAGTCTCCAAAAGAGATTATAAATTGAGAAATTTTAACTTTGAAAGTAGGTTTTCAATGTTCTATCTGTCTTGAGAAGGGAAATTCGGCCAACCATCTCCTTGTTCATTGCTGACAGGTCTTCTTGCTTTGGTATTTGCCTCTTTCCTTCATGGCCTTTAGTTGCGTCCAATCAATGAGTATCAAAGATGTGTTGGTGCTTGGAGGAATAAGGATGGGGAGTTTGGTTCTTGGAATTTAGAAGATGATTCCTTTGGCTATTTGGCGGATTACTTGCAAGGAGAGGAGTCTTGAGGCTTTTGAGCTTAGGATTATTTCCCCTTAGGGTTAAAGCTTTTTTTTTTTGTTAAAAGACTCTTATGTAGTCGGAAGTTCTTAGTTGTAGTAGAAAGTTGGTTCCGTGGGATTTTGTAGATGGGATTGTTCTGGGAGGCATGGGGGCATGATGATTCTTGTAGTTTCCCCCTTCATATATGGGTGACATCCCTTAGTGTAAAATATTTAAGCCTGTTAGAAGAAAATCGAATTGCTATTTTTAGCTTATTTTAAGAGAATGATTCACCATCTTTAACTAAAGGTACTGTAACATTGTTCGCATTATGGACCTGTGCATCATTTATTTATTTTGGGGTAAGAAACGTGTTGATTTTTTTTTTCTTGCTACTGTTTCCTTCTGCATGTCCTCTGCTTTTCTTTTTCCTCTGTATATAAGTTCTAGTTCCACTAATTAAAGCATGTTTATTCTACAGGTTTGGCTTCTGGTTTTGGTTTTCTTGCCGGCACGATCCCATGTTTACATGCGGTTTGGGATTGTGCTGTACTTAGCGCTCTTGTCCACATGGGTGCTGCCAGAATATGTGTGGAAAGTTAGTACGGTTTCCCTTATTTTGTGCAATTGCCTATGTGTTCCTTCATATGAAATTTCTCTTTGTAACGTCTTTGATTTTTATTTACGAGATGCATGTTATTTACGCTGATGAACATATTTGTGAGAAAAAGTTTTGATTGCTTGCTTTTTGATCAGTCCTTTTTTAATTTCTCGTTTAATTTGTTCGCTTCTTTGTTGCATTTATGATGGGGTGTTTCCATTAAATGGAGAGATTTTGGATGTCATTCTGGCTGCTACTAAGGTGGTATATTATGCTTAGAGGAGGGGGAGATTGTTTTCAAGTTGGATTCCAAAAGGTCTATGAGAGGGAGATTGTGGTAGTTGGGGTTGTTGTAAGTAAGAGTGATATAGTGCTCCGGTTTTGCGGTTGTAATGTTAGTTAGAGGTGGTGCATGAGATGTTATTTTGTCTATCACTTTGTTTTCTTAGTAATGGCAACCCTGGAATTCGTTTGGTGCCCCTAGGTGTGTCACTTCGGTGGTGGCTGTGCATAGTCAGATGATTTATGTGGATGCCAGTGTCAGCATGGAAAAGTGCTAGTCTTGGAGGCTAAAAAGGGTCCGCCGCCCCCTCCCCCAAGTTATAATTTGCATTATTGTGTTGTGACTTTGAGATTCTTTTGGTGAGGCTGGGAATATGCTGAATGCGGTTCTAATTGTTTTCATTTTGCAGGATCAGCTGTGCCGGGTGGCATTGCTATCTCTGATTTTGTTTATAGCGTTGGGATTGAGTGCTGATGGTGCTCTTCCAAGTCTTTCCTCAAGGACTCCGCCACCATCCTTGGTTGGACTTCCAAATATTCCTTCATCATTCAGAGGCTATAATTATATAATTTTCAAGCTAGGACCCTTACAAATGACAAGAAAAGGACTCTCAGTGGCAAGCACATCTGCTGGTCTCACTTTCACTGTAAGTTTTTCCATCATTTGCTTTCCAACTTGCTTATTACTGAACAGGTTTAAGCCTGGTGACTAAGAACTGGAATCTCCCTTCTGTTACATTTATCTTTCATTAGAAATTATACTATTCTGAGAATTGGATCTCTGTAATTGTGAAGATCCTACAAAGTGCCAGTCTCTGTTTGTCGACAACCCCTCCAGAACAACTTGCATCAGCATTGCGTTGGTTCCTGCTCCCTTTAGTGCATTTTAATGTCCCAGTGGCTGAAATCATCCTTACTCTGATGCTTTCTTTAAGGTTCATCAATCTTATTTTTGATGAGGTAATTCTTGTTCACTTTTTCTTGTCTTCTTTTTCTTCGTGTTGGGGGATGATATTTGGTTGTTTGCATCATTCTTTTTACAACTGTATATATTTTTTTCCCATGCTGGTGGTTAATAAATCTCAAATGCAACCTGCCACAGTTTCCTTAATGTAGTTCATTCTTGTCAGGTACGGAATGTTGCACTCGGAATCCTGTCTCGTAGAGTTGATTGGAAGTACTTGACTCTGCTTGAGAAAGTTGATGGTATGTGGAGAATTATACTCATAAATCAGATCTAGATGATAATTTCTGAATTTTTTTTTTAAGCTTTTGAAACATAGAGGAATATGAGCCTTTATTCGGCAGAACATTTTTGCTAGCTTTTTGCTCCTTGGTTAATCATATCTTATTCATTTTAAAGGCATCTGGTAAGAAAACATATACTAGCGGGCTTAGGGCTAACCTAACAAGCACCCAGCTCAAGAGATATTAGTCTACATATTTTTTGCCCCAAATTTTCCCTTGTTCTGGTTACTGACGGTGCCACCATCATCTTTCTCTTACTTCTCTTTTTACCTTTCAGCCTGTTTCTGTCTTCCTTTTCTTAACCTCTAGAAAAAGAAAGGGAAGAAACATCTGGTGTTGCTTTTCATCCATCTGAAAGCTTAACCACTATTTGGGGTGTAGGAGCATAAATATTGAGCATAATTGTCGTTTTCAATAAAGCAATTTCTGCAACAAATGTTTTGTTGATGAAGGTTAGGTAGAATTAAGTGGACACCATATGCAGTCTATGAGAAGTTAAGCTCTTCATCTGAGTTGCTCCCGAGTGCTCCATACTTTGGAAGATAGCTTACACCCTTTTATTTCATTATGAGCAATAGATATGGATATCAAAATTGGTCGATTTCCTCCCCTCGTTTTTTATCTCATGTATTGCTCTTTGCTGAGTTATATGCCTTGGGTTAACAATGCTCAGAAACATTCAATTAAAACATGATAAAACAGAAATCTGATTTGAGAAAATAGACAGTCATTGTGGATCTACAATGTGGAGGTGTTATAAACGTCATCTATCTCTCCTTTTTTTTTTTGGGGGGGGGGGGATGTTGAGATAGTTCAACTAGCAGCCTACATCTCACGGGGATTACCCTAGGGAGGAAATGCATAGGAGAGGGGAAGAGGGTAAAGGGAATGGAAGATGAGATTCCTCTGACTAGGTCATCCCTAGTGAAGAAAGACATAGGACATGTTAAGATGGTTCAACTAGCAGCCCATATCTCACGGGGACCACCCTTGTGAGGAAAGACATAGGAGATAGGAAGAGGTGAAGGGAAAGGGGAAGGTGAGATTCCTTCCACTAGGTCATGCCTGTCATGGCTTTTGGATTTTGTATGTGTATCATTTGACTTTTTTTTGGGGGGCAATTGTAAGTGTGTCCACCTAGTGGGCCACCTGTGAGTGGGTTGCCTAATAGGCTTGGTTGGCGGGGAGGGATGGCTGAGGTGCACAATCACCACACCAGGCCCTAACAGAGACCTAGCCCTCACCACAATATGGGCTTGTTGAGTTTGTGGCTTAATCTTCACACAAGGGGGTTTTGCTATTGTGGGATCCAATCCAGGAGCCCAAGAATGAGAAATACTCTTGGTGCCAATCTAACTTAGTTTGTGACATTTACTTTCTCATAATGTTATTTTTCTTTCAATACAGCATTGAGTGAAATATGGGGTAGACCATTTAAGTTTTCTAGGATAGCCTAAGGTTCAAGTTTAGCTCTTTTTTTTTTTTTTTAAAAACGTAAATTTTGGATTACTGGATTTTTATGTTGGGCATTATTGAATTTATTTCATCATTTGAAATGGGTTCCTTTAAAGTTCAAACTGGAATTGAACATTAGATATTTGAAGTTTTGGTTATCTGATTAAATGGATATCCAGGTTAATTCAGATCAAAATATAAGCAGTTGCTGTCGAATTGGATAATTTGGGTACGTAGTATGAGGATGCGGTTGAGATCAGTTATCCAGTTTGGATAGCTGTATGTACTGTGTATCTGTGGCTTCTTAATTCTTATCTTTATGAAAATTTAGTGAGCTTGTTTTCTGTAAAGCTCTTTATCGTTGGCATCCTCTTGGTTGTGATTTGTGAACATCATATATCTTTAATCTTGATGTTTCCACATCCTTGTTGGGATTTGCGACAATGCAGTATTTGTCCGTTGTCTTCGTTTCATTGGATGGCATACAAGGTGTACATAAATAGTTTCAGAAACGTGTTCTTGTTTTGTGTGATTTATTTTAATTGTTGCAAATTGATTTGTTTCTGAAGTCATCTCATTTTCTGGATATGCAGTGTTTGTCATGTATATCAGGCGGGTTTTTCAAAATATTTTTTGTCATGCTGAGCAAATAGCACAGGTTCTACTCATTCCCTGTCTGCCTTCCTTATTTGAATTTTCCAATTGTTCTTATAACGCTTCATGGGTATTTGATAAAATGGAGATTCTTTTATATATTGTCTGATTTGTCTGTGAGGCCTTCAAGATTGTATAATTTGCTGTTATATTATGTTGACAAGTTGGGATGGAGGAAATGACTTCAGTTGCCATTTGAAGATTGTTGTGGAGATTCATGTCGGGAGAACCTTTCAAAAAGAGAGTTGCTAGTTGTGTTGCTTGTGGAATCTAGGACTAGCAGTGAGAGTTTATACGCTTTGCATACTTAGATATGATCTATGCCTGTGCTCTCTCCTAAAGTTCTTACGTTTCTTGTAGGCCCTTTGTTGCTATACCTTATGCTCCAATCACTTGTTATCGCTTCTAGGCTTTGTGGCTGCTCAATTGCGGAAAAGTAGTCGTAGCCACATATTGAACGGCTATGACAAGTCCCTGGAACAGCTAGCTTGTGTTGTTACAGCTGGGCCTGCACGGTGGGCTGTGGTTGGGTTGGATGTTTGTCGGCTTACAGCTAGAGGCTGTTCTGATAAACCCCAGATGTGAAGGGTATATTTAAAGCTAAGAAAATTGCCCCATCTTGACTCTCTACCTAGCTTGTCAGTAAAGATGGAGTGACAATAACCTTTGTTTTTTCCTTTTTTTTTGTTGGTTTTTTTTGGGGGGGGGGGGGCCTTAAATACAAACAACCCAGTTGCTTATTCAACACTTTCTGAAACATGTGATGTGGCACAAGATGTGACTCTTTCATGAATATAATATGTGATGCATTCTAATATTGTTATAGCATATAGTTTATTGGAACATAATGTTGGGAACCTGAGGTGGAAAGGGGACTCTGCTGCTTTTGAATATTTTGTAGTGATCATGTGCTCTGATACCTGCCCCGCAACAGTTTGGTTTCCTTTCTCTTTACAGAGCCTCTTAGACTGCTTGGCTTTGTGTGTGCGCCTTGGTTATGCTCCAATCACTTGTTCCTATGATTCTGTGCTGAACTTCTGAAAGATAGGTCTTTCCCATAGTTGAGAATCTTTGAGTTTCATTTCCTTCTACCATGGATTAGGAGAGGAATGTAGACATTGAAATATAAAACATATTTTGCACACGTGCAGCCACCAATCTAAAATGAGACAAAGAAACACAGAACAAAAGAGGAGATTGAGCCAGAAAGTTTTTTTTTTTTTGGGGGGGGGGGGGGATTTCTTAAAGTTAAACTTGTAATTTGCAATGTTTTTTAGAAATGGCCCTGCTGAAAGACTGTTTATATCCTTGTTTGTGTTCGAGTGATTGGACCACCTGTTTGTTCAAGGGTGATGGGGTGACTGCCGGGGAAGAGGTACATGGAAATTGCTTCTATTTATGTGAAGTATCGGTGAATATCTAACCGTAAAAGTAATCAAAATCTACTGTGTGTCATGACTTAGCAAATAGCTTCTGAAAGCAAAGGAAATCTGGGCTATGAATCTGTCCACTTGTATATTTAGTGTTCCTTCGTGTCTGAGCTAGTAACCTTATATGATACATGTACTTGTCATGTTATTAAACTATATGTTACATTCTTGATACTTGGGTATGAGTATGAAGCATGAATGCTCGGATATCTCAGGTTACGCTCAAGTGTCTGTCTTTTGTGCCTAGTTCTGACTCATCCCATATCCTGTTGAATCATGATTCTAGAGTCACTATTAACATATAGTCTGATCTGCTGGATTGCCTGGATAGGCAATCGGATCCAATCTGCCAGTGATATCATGATTCCAGAGTCACTTATTGAATATGCCAGTTGAGTCTTGTATTCCTATGTCATCTGATATCTTGAGCATGCACAGGAGTTGCTAATTTTTCTAACAAGAAAAACATTGCAATTTGGGAAATGATGTGGAAATGATTCTAGGTATAAGGTGTTTATTATTGGCTGATGTTGATGGTAGATGCATTTAAATAGGGGATCATTTTATTACTTCTCTTTTATCTTATATGGTGATGAATTCAGAGTTCATAGCTCATAAGGCCACCATGTTTTGCATTATGTTCCATAATACTGCTATGTTTTTTTTCCTTACCTATATACCACTAAGTTGTAATATTTTTTCCACAATGCCACTTTATAACTTGTCAACCAGATATAACAGGTCACCTATAATTTTTAAATATTTTTCTTAATAAAATATGCAAGAAATATAAAATAGTTTAGAAAATTTATACAAAATGTCTAAAAATTCAAAATGTTAGAAACTATAAAGTAATTCATAAAAATCAATATTAGATATTAAAAAATAAAGAAATATTGTTACTACTAAAAAAATATTTGGAAAAATCTACGTAATCTACTTTACAAAATGCAAAAATTCTATAGGAAATTATAAAATACATAGAAAAGTTACACAGCATAAAAGAAGTTCTTTAAAAAATATTGAAATAAGAACAAATTAAATAAAATAACTGAGAAAATTTATATAAAACATGAAAAGATGAACAAATAAATTTAAATTTTTTAATAAATTATGAAATAATTAATTTGGCCCCATCGAACCCTCCCTTGCCTTTCTAAACTCATATCTCAAGCATCACTATAAATGTTGTCGTGTGTCGGCCATAGGAATGTCGACCGGCTGCCAGCAATACCCGACCACCTTCTCCTCCTGCCTTTCCCCTGACGGCACGTCTTCTTTCAAGCATGTGACTGCTGCCGCTTTCTTCCCTTTGTCTTTGGCAGTCAATCGAATTCTCAAGGAAGAGGAAATCACAGTTCACATCCAAATTCTCGTCAAATTTCACCACCACAATTGTAGCAATCTTCACCTCCCTCGTCTCCATTTACTCGCATCCACCATTACCATTTGGGCACATCTCCAATCTCGGATCTGAACTTGCAACCACCATTGAGTACTGCCATAACCCTAACCCAGATCAGCTGCGTGCACAAAGGGCTTCTGACGCAACGATAGATGGACCATCAGGAGGATCTGTAAGGACAGCCGAGGGTGGGATTGGGTACACCTGAAGGGACAGTTTTTCATAATTGAATTTTATTGATTTTCTTGTTTGCAAACAAAAACTTTTCATGTTTTTTCACTTTTTAAAATTTTGTTTACTCAGCAAAAATTTTAAAAGTTCCAGATTACCTATTGTCGCAGGTTAATAAGTTACATAGTGGCATTTAGGAAAAATATGCAAACATAGTGACATATAAGTAAAGAACAAATACATAGTGGCATTATGGAGCAAAATGCAAAACACAGTGGCATTTAGAGTCATGAACTCGATGAATTCAGAATGCTAGTATATCATCAGCTTGTGGAGGGTGTGTGTTTTTCTAGTGTCGTTTCTTCTTCTTTGTTTTTTCTATTGTTATTCCTTCCATCCCAGAGAAGATAGTCCTCCTTTCCTTTTTGTGAAAAACTCCAAAATGGAGTACTTTTTAACTATTATTAATTTTAAACTTCATCTCTCTGTTCTCAAACCAATACAAAATAATTCATTAAATGATGTTCCCTTAGAAATCAGTACTTGGACAGGACTATCAATGTGGGACGGAGGAAGTATATTTGTTGTCCTGGGTGCTGTTCACTTTTGTTATCTGTAGATATGACCACTTGTCTGTAACTCCACATCGGTCGTTCAACAAGGTGTCTCAGCTTTCAAGGCATGGCTAGGTGGTTAGGTGTCTTATGTAATTTGCCCGAGTACCCTCTACTCCTCTAGGCTTAAGGATAGGGAGGAGGAAACAGACACTTCTTCCCTGCCCCCCTCCCCCCGAGAGTAGACTGTGCTCAGATGACAGATTTTCTTATCTTGCAGGCCATGATCGTTCGAGGTTTTCGAGGTGATAGTAAGGCTCACAAGATACACTTCCCATGCAAGCCTCTCGCAATGCCAGATTTCATTTCCATAATGGCTTTATGTGGTCTTATTTGTGCAACAAAGTTGTCTGCAGGTTTCCTGGTCTAATGAGCAGCGAACCCTTGTCTATATAGGTAATGCTCTTATCATACTGGTAATAGTGCAGCCTCCCTTGCACTGACCACTCCCTTCCAATAAAAAAAGACCTTGTTTGGGCTAAAATCGGCAAAACTAGTGATCTGTTCGGAGCTTGTTACTTCCACTTAGGTGCAAACGTATATTATGGATACATCATACATGTGACCATGTCAATGGATTGAATTGGGCTCAGCTATTTCCAAGAAATTTTAAAGGCTTTTAGTGTAATTTGAATTCACTAAGTGTTTTATACGTTTCCAAGCATTGATTGTCTTAACATGGGTATGCAAGGGTAAGATAAAGAATCCAAGTGACATAGCTTGGGGACATCCAATAAACTTAGCCGTCTGGTTGAGTCCATTGGTATTTAATAATTCAGGTTAGAGTGTCAGACTCTATTCCTTTTCTAGGGGTTGCTACTTGCTAACTGCAAATGCCTGATTTCACCTCTATACCTGGAAAAAGTGCATTCAAGGTAAAGCACGATTGAGTTGAGAAGAATGATGTGAGGAAGCTTGTGTCATATCATATGTTGGTGCGACTCTGTAAATTTTATGCATGTGGCCCTTTCTTTTGCCCTTGAATTTCTTCGGTATGATATGACATCATTCTTATTAGAGGGGACTTCTTGGAAGAATGTGCACAGGGTATTTTGGCAAAGATTTGATGTTATCTTATCTAGAAAGGCTAGAATTGAGTTGGTTTTGGATGGGTGCCCTTTCTTCGATGAGTTTTGCTATCCCAGGAGTTTGATGTCTTTGCTTTCTTCATTTGGCCAAGTGGGTATGTTGTGGTAGATGAGAACAAAAGCTAGTTTAGCTTGTTTTGAGTTTAGCCAGTCAGCTTGGTAATTAGGGGTCCCAATATGGGGATTAAGGGTGCGAACATAGAGGAATTTTCCACAACTGGGTGACCTACTCCACACTCATTCACCATTTTTCAGTTGGTATTTTTAGGTCACCTAAAAGCAAACATAGACACTATTTACACTCAATCAAGTCTAAAATGATGTTAAAATAACCTTCATCCCCAGGAAAGGTGCCAAAGTTGTGTTGAGTAAGAGTGGGAGAAGAGTGCTGACCTCTACGATGAGGGTAATTTACCATTAATTAGGCCCTAATCGTGATTAAATTGAGTTTTATTGGGTACTAACCCTAAATCAAACTAAAATGGGATTGAAACTTGAAACTTAAAACGTTGACACTGCAACTAAGACCACAAAAATACTAATTCTAAACAAACAAAAAATGCAACTAAATTACTATACTAAACTAGTAAGCAAGAACTAGTAACTGCTACTCTAGCAATGAAAGCAAACAATTCAAACACATAAGCACACAAAGAACAAATAATGGTGATCAAGGCCCAACAATGCGACCCAAATTTCTGCTCAAATTCTCAAATTATTGGTCACCAATAGCACAATGCTAGTTATCTACAACTATCTATCCTAGTCAAACCAAATAAAAGAGTAAGAGAGAAGAGAGAGATTACCTACAAACCCACAGTAAAAAGTTCAAGTTTTAATGTTGAATTGCTTCCAATTAGACCTGGTAAAATTTGACCCGACTCGAACCCGCTCGAGAATTTTGGATTTTGAACGCGAAATTTTGACCCGAAACCCAAAATAACCCGAACCCGACAAACTCGACAATTTTCAGGTTTGGGCGGGTCGGGTCCGGATCGACCCTTGGGTTGCCTGGTGCAAAATCACGCAGCGTGCTCAGGCGGTTGGTGGAGGCGGGATAATGAAATATTGGGCTATTGCTTTTGGGAAATCCGCCAACAACCGGAAAGGTAAACCTCTATCAAGACCTAGACTGTTACACCACTATTCTCTCTCTCTCTTACTGGTCTGTACCTATGCCTCTTGCCCTCTCTGATCTCCATTAATTTAGAACTCAAACCATTTTTTACTATGACGCACCATTGCTTTGCAAGAAAGAGTCAGCATAGGCAGCCATGGAATTAGGGAGAGCTCAGGTCCAGAGATTCTCCATCCAACCTATCTCCTCCAAGCCGAAATAACAAGGTCTCTGCCCCCGGTGCCCCCCCTCCCCTCTTCTACTGGATCTCTCTCCTCACAAGATCTATGCAAAAATTTGTAACTTTACCCTGAATCCAATTTAGAGGGGATCTTTTTTCCCTTTTGGGGTTTTTTTTTTGGGGGGGGGGGGGGAGCTACAGGACAAGGGTCCATTCACACACTAGAATTACTGCCGTCAACATATAGTTCCTATACGAAAGCATTTCGGTGTTTTAGGAAGAAATTGAAGAAACATAAGTTTAATCTTCAAATTGAAGAAACATAAGCATTTCAGTGTATGACGAAGAAATTGAAGAAACATAAGAAATTGAAGAAACATAAGAAATTGGAATCAGCCTCTCTACGGGTAGGAATACCGGTAGAGGTAAGGTTGCCTACAGCTGGATCTCCCTAAACCCCGCGAAAGCGGAACCCACACTGGGAGGTGGTGTTGGTGGTGGTGGTGTTGTTTTTCACAGTTCATTTTGAGCTTAAAATGGTTGACTCAAGTTTCATTGTGATTTTTTATTTAAAAAAGGAAAACTTAATAATGGGTGTGGGTCAGTTTCGTATTGGTTTGAATTAGCGCACTCATTATATTATGATTGTCGAAAAGTGTCCATTTATGGCAAGATTTTTATTTTTTTTCAAAGGCTTATGGCAAGAATACATGGGTTCTGCTTCCATGCTTTCATTTTTTCTTAAATTAATTGCGGTTAATATAACTCTTATATTTCATGTCATTCTTCAAGAATTCGGTTCATATAATACAAGAATTTGGTTTGTATAGTAGAGCCACGAGAAGGCAATCACCATGAAAGGCAATAATGCACTACTTCATCGACATTTGGTTAATTTGAATGAATATAGTCAAATTCATTGGCTCGCGAAAATAAGAAAAACAAGGCGCTCCTGACCTGTGGGGTCAACCCAAAACCCGCAAAATCGAAATACACTTAATCCGTATTTACCCGAAACCAAAATGCACCCATTCTGTATTTTACCCCTTCCCCAATTGACAGGTCTACTTCCAAGTTATCCAAATAGCTTTCAATTGCAAGATCAATGCTCACTAAGTGATCCTGAGTGTGGAAATTGAACTAGAAAACTCTAAAAGCTACAGAAGGGGAAGGGGAAGCGGGAGAATGAATAGAATAATAGAAGAAGAAAGGGAATGATTTAGAATGTAAGCTTAGTTTAAAAAAGCCCAAGGCGCAAAAAAGCATTTCTACTAAAAAATGCTTGAAAATCTTTCGCAAACCATATTTCTTTGAAAATAAGCTAAATAAGGGTGAAAATAAGTGATTTTCAGCAACCCCAAGGAAAAAAAAAGAATTAATTAAACAAAGCAAAATACAATTAAAGCATTAAACATAGCTCAATTGGATTACTATAAATTGAACCCTAAAAAACATAAAAGATGCTGCCAGCTTGTCAAGCATAGAAAGAGAGAGGGAGGGAGAAAGATTAAGAAGCCAAAAAAAAAAAAAAAAGAGACTAAAAAAGAAAGCAAGGGTTTGGTACAATTGTAGCACTGTAGCAGCCTAGCACGTTCCATTTTCGACCTCCTTGAAGCCAACCCCCCCCCCCCAAAAAAACCAAAAGGGAACAAAGAAAAACCGTCCATGACTGTCGAATAACAGTAGAGGAGGATGAAGAAGGAAATATGAAAGGAGAAAGGAGAACAAAGCAGTTACTAGATTGTCGTCACTACAGTTAGGGTTTCCAGCTCCAAACTCAAGTTCAGCAGGAGCAATATGCTTTGTTTACCTCCACCAGCAGCTTCATTGAAAGGCTTTCACAAAGGAAAAAAGGGGCCGAGGCCCCTTAAAGGTTTTTAATTTTTTTTTTTTTTGTCAAATGGTATGTTATGATCTACAAAGCGCGGCTTCGTGGCTTTGCATCTCGCCCTGATAAAAGTCCCGAAAAGCGTGGGCTTTGAGAATGGGCCTCCCCTCACCCATTCCAAGGCGCAGTAGGGTGAGCTTCGGGCTTTTGTGCGCCTAGGATCGCCCTGAGCGTGCTTTTTTAAATACACATTGTAAGAGAGAGATTAGTGCCTCGCGCCTTCTAACGATGAGCCTTTAATCTTCCGTGATCCTCCATCGCCTCAAAAATCAAGTTTTTGGGGATGTTTTCCGTTGAATAAAAGCAGTATAGGTGATTGAAAGGAGCTAAAAAGGTATGAAGTAACTAAAGTACAATAAAGGAAACCACATCAAACTAAAAAACTTAAACTTGCATTACTTGAAAATTAGAGGTCACCGGAGAGTTATAGACAGAATGACTGGTAAGGTTACCTAAACCCTTCCCCCCCCCCCCCCCCGCCAAAAAAAAAGGAGGAGGGAGAGAAAAGTTGCAAGGAACGAGCCTAAGGAGTCTTCATACAAACCATAATCGAGTATGGGACGAGCATGCCAGGGTGCTGGTGCAACCCCTTTGGTTGCTTCTCTTCGCTCTGCCTAAAGGCTTGGGATGATCTTGCAGTGCTTGTAGGCGCCTGTAGCTCTCATTGACTTCTTCAACTTGGACCAGGGGCTTGACTTTGCTAGCTTTTCTCTATTTGATCTCCATTAGCCTCAAGGTATGTCCCTCTTGCTTTATTGCATACAAGCATGAAAATTACTAATAAATATCCTACTTTAATCTTTATTAAGAGCTAAAACTGGGCATTAGGGGAGGAAAAATTGTATCAATTCAGAACCGAACAATAAATGATTTGTCTCGGTTTTACCAATGTTAGTGCTAACCCTTCTATAGCCTATATTACGTTGTCTGTGACCTTTAGAAATTGTCTTTTCTTATTGTGCCTTGGCTATTCTTCGTGAAATTATGTGCACTTGAATGATTCACAGTTGGATCAAGATATCTTTGACCAACAAGGTTTTCAATGAACTTTCAAGGCTAGTAATTATGCAGTCTTGGAAGATTGTGTTTTCTTTAAGCAACGTTGGAAGTTTGTGTTTGCGTTGAGCAATCATTGACCAACTGATCAAACCAGAATGTTGCATCACTGAACGTTATCTATTTTACATCCTCACTTGTTCGTAATTCATTTGCTTTCAACATAATAGTAGATTTACTACGCAGACATGGCCCTGGAAATGGACAGTTTTCTTGGCTAAAATTGATGGGTGCTGGGGTAGTATATCTTTGAGAAAGATATGCCCAAGCGGCAGTGGTCAGTCTCCTCCCCCCCCCCCCCAAAAAAAAAATCAAAGTACAGTTTTTCTTTCTAAATGGCTAGCTTTTTGTCTAGTTTCTCTAGACACACACCTTTCATTTTGTAGGGTTGCATCCTATATCGGTTGGAGAATGATCAACAGGTTGCAGCACAATACTCAGATGTGAAAGTTTGAATAAGATGGTTTCATGTGCCTTCTTGTGATAGCATCAATTTGTGCAATTGGTCTGTATGTATAGCACAATTCGTTTATTTGATGTATTGTAGGAGCTTGGCAGGTGTTACGATACAGTGTTGCTCAAGCCCTCTTGATACAAACGTGAAACATGTATATGTGTATTCTTTTTTTCCCTTTTTGGTTTTTTGGGGGGGGGGGGGGGGAGTTGGAAGGAAACTTGTGGCTATATGTGCATCTTACGAGTTTGCTTTTGTCATTTTCAAGAAGGTTGATGGGTATCCGGTAAGGGAGCTTCAGAAGGTAGCGCTTAATGCTGGGAAGAGGACTCCCTTGATTTTGGTCTTATCAGTCTGGGATTTTATTTCCTTCACTTCTGAATGTACTAACCAAACCCACCCCCCCCCCCCCCCCCCAAAAAAAAAAAAGGGGAAAAAAGCCACTCATGCATCAATACCTAGGGCGGAATTTCCTGGGTCTAAAGTTTTGGTGGATGGTACATGCTGCATACGTTGGTCATTGACCAATGTCGTATCACTGGCCATTTGGATGCATGCGCAAACATGCGTTCTTCTATTGAATCTGCCTTCTAGAAACCATACCAAAGAAGTCTTGATAAGCTATCATGGATTAAATCAGCTTCCCATCACAGTCATTTTCAAGGTAAACCTCCTCTACCCCACCCGAAAGGGGGGGGAGGGGGGAAGGTTCAAAAGAAAGGATATCAATTTGCCATTTTGAGGAATCGTTCTACTTTACGCTCCATGTTTGATACAAAATATTGGTAACTAATCCTTTCGAACACAGTTCAGACTGCCTCTAATGATCTTTAGGCTTAATAACGCAACATAGTAACGATAAATGTGTGAAAATAGTGGAATTATTTTCGTATTAAATGATGCGTGAATGGCTTTTTACTCTGGCTAAATATATTGTGCGAGAAAATAATGGAATTATTTCCAAATTAAATGACAATGATGTGATGCTTTTCATTCTGGCTAAATATATTGTGCACTTAAAAGGACCTATGTTATACGGTGCCATGTGTGGAGATGTCAATAGATCGGATTTGGATAGGCTGTTGCAACATTTGAATCCAAATCCGAGTAAGTTTCAGATCCAAAAATTCAATCCTCATGTTATACGGACTGGAGGGAACCTCCAAATCAGCTCTTATTCGGAGCGGATTGAAGTCGAATTTAATCTGATTTGAATTAATTTTCTTTTCCCGCAATAGTTTTGCTCCAATTTTTGTCTGAATTTATTTTGTCCACTTAACAATGCGATACCATGGACCTTCCTATCTAATCAACTGAATATTTGAACATTTAATGCCAAACTAGGGGAGACTGACAAGTGACAAGTAAGCAGATGACGTCGACGATCTCAGCCTGGTCGGCAATTGAGTGAGGTTAAGAATCCAAGACAGACAGAGAGAGAGAAAAAGAGAGAGAGTTGACTAAGCGACTAATGGGGGTGGGTGTTACGCACTTATGGTTAAGATTGAAGGGTAGACTTTAGATTTGTAGAATTTTATATTTGAATTTTAATTATTTGACAAAATAGTTGGATCGAATTGAAAAATTGGATCGAATGTCATCTGCCCTTTTAATCGAATTCAGATCCGATTCGGATTCGAATTGTTTTTCTCGGGACTTGTACTAAAATATTTTTTTCTCTGATTTGAATCGGATTATTTTGCCTCGAATCATATCGAATGTGCCTCAAATTCAGATGTGATTGCCATCCCTAGCCATATGTATTTTTTATTTGCATATTTATCATGTAGATAGGTTTAATCAGCATATTCTTATTATTTTTTTTAGAAGGGTAAATGATAAAATGAACATGTTAGACGTCTCTTCTCGCAATAGTACATCTAAATATGTAATGAGCCAAAATAAGAGAAGAGAGAGAGAGACAAACATGTCTCCGATGAGAAGGAATATGTGATGGAATGGCCAAACTTCAATAAACAGTTAACTGCCATATTTGCGTCCTGATAAATATAGTTGATAACATAAAGTGTATCATGTTCCCACCAAGCATGAACATCTTTGATAATATGAGAAATCTGCCATGGAGTTTGGAATTTTCAATTTAATGCTTGAATCACAATAAGGTTGTCACCTTCAATTTCCACTTTGTTGTAGCCTGCTTGGTGTGCTACTCTGACTCCATCTCTAGGCGCTCTTACTTCTGCCATTATTATGGAAGCTTGCCCATAATTTGCTGCTCCTGCTTTGATAAGTTTGTCTGTCCGGTCTTGTATAATATAATCGCCTACTACCGGAGAATTGATGAGTAATCCAGCGAAATTGATTTCGACATATCCTCGCATGGGAGGGGAACATCTCACGAACTTATTTGAAGCGATGCGAGGTGAAAGAGGCCCCGTAGAATAATAATTAACCGACATGTGAGTTTAGGTTCTCCATTCCGGCCTAGCATTTTTAGCTTTTATGAGACATGCTAATGGGTTTAAAAACCTCATTTTTGAAAGTTGTGGCATTCCTATTTTTCCCAAGGCTTCAGAGTCGGAAAAAAGATTCTGGAGCCGATGTTGATTTAAAAAATGTTTTGTTCTACCTAACCATATATTGTCGGATTCCACGATCTCTACTGGGAGAGACCTCATCTGATATCCACTGATGTTACTGTGCTAAGTCCCATACTTTATTAACCACACGACACTCTTTGAAAAGATCGCATGTTTACTCTATATCATCTCCGCATAACGGACACTTGCGATCCACTTGGATTCCTCTTCGAAAAAGTATACCTCTAACTGGTAGAGAATGTCCTCTGAGAATTTGAGATACATGACACAAGTTCTAGTTTGCATTTAGTTCCTTCACTATGCATTGCACTTATCTATGGGCAGGAGAGATTCCCCCCCCCCTCATAATGTTCCTCACTTTGTCGTGATATTTACTGTGTATGTGGAGATTTAGATAGTGTGTGTTGTATGGAAAAAAGAAAAAAAAAATAGTTGTTTCTGACTAATTTGGGCAATCAAAGTGCCACAATAATGTTGTATATTCTAGAAATTAATTGGAGATAAGTGCAACTAAAGTAATCTAGTAGAATTTTGCTGCCAGCTGACTTGGGCGTTCCTTCTGTTCATTCTCTTGGCAACTTGTACTTGGGGGAGGTGGTACCGATTTACCAAAAGCTGGTAGGTAATGACAAAATACTCATGCAGCCAAGTTGCTGCCCCTAAATTCTTTTATTGGTGATTGAATAATGTCCAATTGCCCACATAATTTGACAAGGCATGTCTTCTGACTTTCTTGTGGTTTTTAAGTGGTCCAAATATGATTCTTTTTTGAATAATTTGGTGTTGTAGTTAGGATTTTATGTAGGATTTTTTTATTTTATTGTGCCGTTTCTTATAGAATATTGACTTAATATACTTTTAAAGTGGTGCAAGTCTTATTGGCAAAACATAATTGTTCAAGGGGAGGTTTTTTTTTTTTTTTTAAACATATGATATGTAAGGGAAGTGAGTACAAGAATTTAACAAACAACAATATGTTCTTGACAAAGTTGAAGTGTATTAAAAAATTGCTAATTGAATTAATTGATAGTAGTTATCTCTCTAAAAATTAGTCTAGAATTAGTGCTGCAAAAGAAGACAATTTAAGTTGACCAAACCTATATAAACAATCAAAAGCTCTTTTAGAAAATTTGTTTCTGTATTAATTTACAAAGTGTTGAAGTATAGCGTCTTGTTAAAACCGTCCATCAAACTCTTTTTTTTTTTTTTTTTCCTTTTTTGTTTGTAACATAGTAAATAGCTGAGAACCATTTATATTTACACAACATTTCGTTATTTTAAAAATGAGGTTAACTTCGACCTCTTTCTTGTATCCTATCTTACATTAAATTTTGAATTCGTTTAGTACAATCTAAAATGATGCTATAACTCTTTAATGCTAGATTTTTAGCACCAAATCTTATTAAAAGAATGAAAATTGAGCACTTGCAATGATGGTTCATATTTTTGGATCACAAGTAGGGGCATACACCTTCTATCTACATCATCCTACAATCTAACTTTTTCTCTCTCTTCTACATCAAATGGAACACCAACTTGGATCACCAAATAAAATATCACCCATGGACCCACATTCAAGCATATTTAATTAATTTTAACCTTTTATTTTGTACTATTTATTAGTGTGCTTGTCAAAAAAAAAAAAGTAAGTTGTGAGCAAATCACCCAGGGAGTCGGACCGCGAGACGAGCCGTGTGGGTTACTGATACAGATGATATTTTGGATCATGATCCAAGCAATGCAGGTGATAATGAGCCTTATTTTTTGATTTTTTTTTTGGGGGGTGTTGGTTTGTTTATTAGATAGCGATCTCATAATAAACACAATAAACAGTTCAGATCAAAAGAACCTAATCATTGTGCTGATGATTATGTATTAGTGTATTCAGAATATGCTAGCTGTGTTATGATGGCGCATGTTGGAACCCTGTCAGTAGGCGAACATAAATTGAAAAGCATGTTTGTTCTATACTCTCATTAAATAGTCATTTGAACTTTCTAATTGACGTATTCTTCCTTTGATTTAGATACAACTTTATGTATGAAACAAAAAATTCCCAAAAAACCCCTTAAATAAAATAGAAAGAATGAATCAAACAAAGACCACTGCATGTGTACTATCTACCTATATTCTAAATAGTTTGAATACTTCATACGACCTCTATTTACAAACATGAGATTCTGAACCACCCTTTTCCGTGTTCATGACCCGCTGTTTATCGATCTTAGGCTCAGCAAAGTGGTATAGACTTTGTTTTTTTTTTTTTGGGGGGGGGGGGGGGGGGGGGCGCGCGAAGGTAAAAAGGAAGCATTTTTGTGCGTGCATGTTGGTCTATGCTCCCCTACTCATGCGGTGGTGCACAGGGGAGTTAACCCCATTTCTGAGATTTTTTTGCACACTTGGATCTGAAGGAACACTTGAAGCTGGCTTTGGAGCTCTTAATTGGCTTATGTCTTTACGACGGCGAGGACGTTCCTGGTGGCTGTTCTCCCTCTTTCCTTCACCTTGCATTTTATCAGTAGAGCTTTGGCTCTGATCACTTGGGGCTGTATACACAAAGGGCCCTGATGGAATGTCATGTACTAGGTCCAACAAGGGCTCCAACGTCTTAACCACAACACTCATTGTTGGTCTGTTCTTAGGCCTGTGGCTCAAGCATTGGTAGGCTAGCATCGCGGCCTGTTGGGCCCCTATTTCTGAGTATTGGCCCTCGAGCCTTGGGTCCATCAAGCGAGCAAGCCTTCGAGGGCTCTGCAATTGGGGCCTAGCCCATTCGGCTAGATTTTGCTCCCTTGGAGGACGGGTCTTATCCAACGATCTTCTTCCTGTTAGCAGCTCCAAAAGTAATACACCAAAACTGTATACATCACTTGCTGTTGTAAGATGACCTGAAAAACAAAGCTCAAATGTCAACGTTCGGTGCATATATGCTTATATCAGGTTTTGCATCATGTATAGTCGACATGCCATTGTTTTAGAATAGATACTTTTGCAAAATTTTCACAAAATAATCAAGTGCGACACCTAAACACTTGCAGATTCAAATAGCTTAACAAAAACGAGCGTAATACCTGTCATGATATACTCAGGAGCGGCATAACCTTGGGTCCCCATAATCCGGGTGGACACATGGGTGTCATCCCCCTCCGGGCCATCCTTTGCAAGGCCAAAATCAGATAGCTTGGGAGTGTAATCCTGCCAATTGACGTATTTCATGTGTCAGTAATAATGTCGTTCGCTATCATGGACACAAGAAATGACACAAACCACAAATATGTACACTTACAGAATCCAACAAGATGTTTGACGCCTTGAAATCCCGATATATAATTGGTTTATCTGCTTCGTGGAGAAATGCAAGTCCTTTGGCTGCTCCGAGGGCAATCTTGAGTCTTGTTAACCATGGAATTGAAGCAGAAAATCCTGTGGACAAGATCAACATTACATATTAGAATTACGTTGTTCTGCTGCTTGTTTTTAGACGTCGTGATATTTCTTGGCGCATACTAAACATTATCGCACAATGACACAAATGATGTTGATAAGATTCTGTAATTTTTAGGGGGAAAAAGAAGAGTCGAATGTGCCTGGGAACCAATAGTTAGGCAAAAATGAAAAAAGTATGTACTTCAAAAAGAATTACTAAGAATTTTTAAAGTATTACGTTATCATTTTTCAAACTAATCCTATTATTTTTAAAACTAAACATATGTCTATAATTAGATGTTTGTGCAATCCAAGTATTTAAATTTTATATAATATTAGAACTATTCCCCTTGCGAGGCGAAGATACGTTGAGTAAACCAATATGTTAATGTTTAAAATTATAAATATTTAATAAATAATTTTTTTGAATTGTTAAGATTTATTTTATTAGTTAAAGAATCTTTGTATCTATTGTTGTTTTAATTTACTCACGTGCTTTTTTTTGCAAGTAAGAGTTTATTAATGACATTTCTAAGTAACTGATTAAGAAGAAGATGAAAGATCTTACAGATTATCTAATAATAAAAAAAAAATTGTATGCATACTAAAAGAAGTAAAATTAATTAAAATAGCAGTTAATATCCTAACTAGTAATGCTTTGACACTGATAAAAATTTGTAAAGTCACTCAGTTTTATATATATTTATATTTATATAGATAGATGATAATTTAATAGCATGATGACATAATCTTCTTGAGAATATTCTTGTTTTTAAAATTAACAATACTTAAAAACGGTTGAACAAGGGCTAGAATTTCAACACCTAATGCACACCTAATCCTATGAATGCTGCCAAAATGAAATCAATCATGAAAATGTGAACAGCTTTGAACAGGCCAGAGGAAAATGAATGATGAAAACAAGCCACCAAATACATACAACAACCAATTATACGTCCAAGCAAAGGCAAAACAAATACTAAATCACATTAATTAGGGGTAGTTGGTGAACTTACTTCGAAAAAGCTGATTCTCAAGGCTTCCTCGTGGCATATATTCGTAAACAAGAACTCTATGTTCATCTTCACAACAATACCCAATCAACTTCACCAGGTGTTCATGCCTTAGCTGTCCCAGTACTATTACCTCCGCCTACAAAACAATCCATTTTTTTAAACAAAAATTATAAACAATTACTTGCCGACTTTTTAGAACCCATTAAAAAATTTTTAAAAAATGGAAAAAAATAAAGCTGGTCCAATGTCAGTGTCTGTCCATATCTTGACTAATTATTCATATTTGGGCTCATCAACTGACCATCTAGATAATATTTCAATATGGTTAAAATTCAAGTCAGATAAATTTCAATTTTTATTACTATAATTTTTCAGTTTTTGTGTCGGGTTACAGTTTGAAATTTGGGTCGTATTTGTCAAGAAAATGACGAACAATGGTGACTAGGAAAATCTGACTAGCTTAATTCAAATTCGTGTTAAAATCGGGTTTGTTTCATTTGGGCCATTTTTATCAGGTATACTACTAACAATTGGTCATGATCAAATCAATCATCGTTTAGATTGAAATCGAGTTGTATTTGTTCGTCATTTTCATCAAGTAAGCAGCTAAAATAGTACTAATTACTGTATTCGCCAAGTTCATCACCCTTATCACATAAATTCCACACTATCGATAGAGACTACACATGAGCATGACATAATACGGTGATTTAGAAACCAAAAACAAAAAAAAAAAAGAATAGGACATACCAGCCATTCACGGTGGCCCTGGCCACCATCAAGGTCTAGGATCTTGACAGCAACGGGTTGGGCCTTCAATCCCGGTCGGATCCTGTCATCAATGAACCCCTTATGGACCGGCCCGAACCCGCCTTCACCTAGGAAGTTAGTAGAGGAGAAATTCTGGGTAATCAACCTCAGCTCATTGAGATTGAACACATGGAGATTCGACCCGACAAGAGAAGCGGATATATCCTGGGACAACGTAAGCGAATTCGGGTCACTCAGATCCGCAAACCCGATTCGCTGAAACGGTGTCGTTGTGGGGTTTTTTGTCATTTTGTTCTGCTCCTGCTGCGGTAGATTTTCAGCAGCTGCGACTTTGGTGTGTTGGGTTTGGGTTTGGCAAATTTCTGGATCTTCCCAGATAATGCTGCAGCAGGGGATGAATGCACGCCATGAGATCTTGGCATTGCTGACTGTCATTGTGTGGGAATCTTCTCTAGAGAGAGAAAGTAGAGAGAGAAAGAGAGGGGGAGGCGTTGGAGATGGTGAGAACGAAAACTGGGGTGTACAAGGCTTTTAAATTGGTGGAGATCGGAGAGACGAGGGATGAATGGGAAGCTTTCTGTCTCTTTCCTCTTTTGTGGGATATTCTAATCAACAACTACCCTAGACAGCACTGTAACAGAGACAGGGGTTGAGGTTTACAACTCCTATTCAACTTTTCTTATCTTCTTCTTCTTTTTCTTCTTACTAATTCTTTAAAAAATTTTTGAAAAAAACTATGAGTGTTTTTGTTTTGGGAATATTGGAGGTATGTTGTGCTACTAGACACTTTAAACAACTAGAATGAGGCCATATGGGATAGAGTCTATTGATTTGGTTGAAGGCAGATAATGACATTTGTACCCTCCTCTTCATTTGAGCTGGTCAAGAGTTTTAAATATATTTAGGCCTATTCATTATGAGTATATTGAATAAGTAGATATTAGATTTAAACAAATATGAGTAGATTGGAGTAGATTTGATCAAGTTAGAGCATAGAGTAGTAGTTAGTTGATTGGATGAGTTTGGAAGTAAATTTGTGAGTGAATAGAGAATGATAAATTGATATAACTGTATCATGTTGAACCTCACGTATACAACTTCATCCGAATATATGAAAAAAGGACATCAATTTTACCAAGGTCGATAAACATTACAACATTCTCCAACATTAGGTTGTATGATACTCGAAACAAGTAAGCGATAAATGAATATAGAGATGAATAGTTGATATGATTGCAACATCGAGAAACAACCATTAAACTTCAAGTATGTTACTTTTATAAAGAAATACATATGATTATCATAAACTAATGTTTATCAAATATATATGGATTACCTTACAAACCAAAAAAAAATCAATTTCAAATTGATAAGTTTCAAACAATTTAAGAATAGTATGCCACTTATAGTTAATCCATTCATTGGCCACATTTTCCCCTCTTACGAGAAGGCCCTTTTTCCGCTATCAATGCTTTTTGAGTCATCTAGGAAACCGTAAATTTCATGGAACAATAATTGATAATTTGTACATCACTGTTTAAATTGAAATGAAATCTCTTGGAAACATTTCTTCTGAATTTTCGGAAGTGTCATATCACCCCCTTTTGAGGTCCTAATGATAAAAAGAATGATGATATATACCTCGTCGCAGAACACTCTTAAATATTTTATCTTATCTTAAATTAACATATTTTATAATTTAAATTACAAAATTTTTCATGATTATACTTAGTTATAAATTACTAAGCGTAAATATTCATGGGCCACACCAACGAAATATTAAATAACACCTTAATCTTATCAACTCTATACACGAGGCTATACGATATGCGTATTTTTAAAATGTGGTAAACTATGGATAAAAATATGATTTCACACAATTTATAAGTTTTAATATGTTTATGCTATTTGATCGTAAATTTTTTGTTTTCAATTTAAAAATATTATAATATATAATTTTTAGAACAAAATAAGATACTTTTTTTCTGATAATTGAGAGTCAAATGAAACATCCAAAGGAAAATACAAGTACTAAGCCACACAATCTCATCAAAGATCCTTGCAATATCAATAGCGCATACCCAGCTTCTCCCCCCAAGAGTTAATCTAGAAGCCAACTCAAAGCTTAATCTTCCAGCTCAATCCTTTAACATCAATGGAGCCATCCTCAAAAATCGTTTCATTTTTTGCTTTCCAAAGAGACCAAATTACGGAGAAGAAAGTTGCAATCCATATTTTTAGAACAAAGTTTTAGTTTCTGCTATTTGATCATACATTTTGTTTTTAATTTAAGAATATTGTAATATATGATTTTTAGAACAAAATAAGATCCTTTTTTTTCGATAATTGAGAGTCAAATGAAACACTCAAAGGAAAATACAAGTACTATGCCACACAATCTCATCAAAGATCCTTGCAATATCAACAACGCCATAAACCAGCTTCTCCTCCCAAGAGTTAATCTAGAAGCCAACTCGAACCTTAATCTGCCAGCTCAATCCTTTAACATCAATGGAGCCATCCTCAAAAATCATTTCATTTCTTGCTTTCCGAAGAGACCAAACTACGGAGAAGAAAGTTGCAATCCATATTTTCTTCCGGATTCTGCACTTACATTTGATATTTAGCCATAATTCAAACAAAATGAGATACTTAACAAGTATCTTATAGTGAGATATTTATCATCTTCGTAGTTAAAAAAACGAAAATAGAGAGAAAAAGTCTCCCGGTAACGACTTCCTCATCAAAGGAACAGTCATAGTTCTATTCCAAGCAGACATTATTAGTGCATGTGTATCACCTGCACTAAAATGAAGCAATAATTGGACAATAATTGAAGCAAACATTGTTAACTATTAATTAGCGTATGGATCTGTTCAAATTTTGAGACAATATAAATGTTCTAGTTGGCCAAATCCGGAAAAGGAAAAGTGTCATGCAAAACCAAGACGTTCCATTAACAATAGGCTAACGTCTCATTTCTTTTATAATATATTTTTTGCTATATAAAATGAACGTAAAAGTTAATATCAGCAGTTTAAAGTTGTTAATATTTTTATGGAAATATATTTAATATTAATTTTTAAATATTTGACAGGCTATATTAACTGATATTCACTCATTTTTTCTATATTTATCTTTACTCAATAGAAGCCAATTCAATTTCTAAATAACTGACTCATCCTAAACAATTTAAGATCATATTTAAAGTTTGTTTTATAGATTCTTGAGAAAAAGAAACTAATCTCTTTTTCCCAAGAATCTATAAGATAAACTTCTAGTAAATTATATACATCACGTAACATAGACAAACTTATAGTAAATTAAATACAAATGTAGAGATGATCAGCTACTTGGATTTGGTTAAACAATAGTTCAATCCGCAGAATAGACTCAAAGCTTGACGAGATAGATTTAAACGACAAAGTGATTTTCCCAGCCATAATAAATTGATATTCATGGACACAATACTAAACCTGGCAAATGAATCATTTGATTCGGGTACGGATTAGGTTATGTTTGGATCGAGTCATGTTTCAAATTAAGTGATATTTCGAGTCGGTTCGATTTAGGCTGGGTGAATTTCAGTTCGAGTCGGCTTCGGGTCAACCGATTTTTGGTTTAATACGTTTATCATGCAAAAAATAAATAATATTGTAGAAAATTTTGGGTTGGGTATTGTTTGATTCGAGTTAATTCGGATTTCGGGTCCACTTTCAAGTAAGTCTATTTCGAATGCCGAATTGAACATTGGTCCGGATCGTTTGATTTAGGTTTCGGGTTTCGGACCAGTTTTGTCAAGTCTAGACAATGTAAGTTAACCAATGCTTGTGTTCCAAAATTTGAACATGCAGTCAAAATAGTTAAATCATTAAATTTTTACTTGGCTGCATAATCAAATAACTAAATTTATATTGGCAAAAAAGTGTTTTATTGAAATTTGTCAGGACTGCTAACTGTGTGTGAGTTGACACACACGGTTTTGCATTTACCCTTATTTTATATTTTTCTATTTGAAGTTATGGATCGAGTTAGTTTTTAGTTGAAAACAATGAAACTCTAGAAAAAGGGGAAAGGCAAACACGGTTTTGCAGGCTTGGTCTGAGGACAATCGTGGCAAGTAATAAAATAATAGAAATATGGATCGTTGAAATACATGTGAGAAGACTGACTGAGTAAGAAGAAGAAGCTGGTAGGTTTGAGTAGGTTGCGTTTCACGCTCTTGCCTTTGTTTTTTCCCTTCCATACTGCGTGCGTGTTCACTCTCATTTTGAGGAAACTCAAGAAAAAAGACATCATGCAGCATCAAAACAAAGATTTTAAAACTGGCCAGAAGCTCAGTCTACACTTTCAAAATGTTTCAATACCTATTTTCCCCTTAAGATATAGTTATAAGCTATAAAAAAGTGTAAGAAGTTGTAAAAAATTGTAAAAAATATCAAAAATTTATAAGAATGGTAAAGAAGCTGTAAGCACATGTAAATAGATATAAGAAGTTTTAAGAACTTGTAAAGATAGATATAAGTAATTATTGAATTATTAAAAAGTTGTATAAATATAATTTTTAGATATATATGCATAATTATTGATTTTTTAATTTATGATTTGCGAAATAAATTGTTTCATGAAAGTAAATTATGCTTAATATATCAGTGATGTTTAAGAAATTAATTTTGTACCTTCACTAAACAAATTAATTTTTAACGTTATACAAACAAATTGTGTTTTTTCACAAATATCGTTTCGAATAAGAAGAAAGAATATCATAATAACATAATGAATGAAAATAAATATTTAAACATGTCAAAGAAATAACAATAAAATATATTCAAGCCCACAAATTTATAAAATCAAACGTGTTCTACACTTTGAGATGGAAAATATGATCTGCTTGAAGGACTGAGGGAGCAATCCAACCATTGGTACTCATATTTACAGATGACAATTGAGAGAACTTTGGAGTATTGAACGAGACACGGAAAATATTGGTGGACAGAATGCCTCAAATGAGACTAGAGCAGCAGTTTGAGATAATCATTGTTTGTCATACTCCCCACAATTATATTATTTTGCATTAAAAAGGTATTACAATCCAAGGAAGGGACCCAAATGTGGATGGGACACTAAATGTTCAATTGTATGATGATAGCAGCCAAATTAACATGAATAAACTTATGGATGAAATAAATCAAATGCTTTTGTCACCTACAGTTTGACTATTTTAATATCTGATTCACGTCGAAGCTCAAATATAAATGCAATTTTTGTATTATAATTTTAAAAATATGTTAATTTATTTTCTCTATAATAGCGTATATGATTCATGCCAAAACTCAAATATAATTAACGTTGTTAAATTTTGTTTTTATGTTTATAAAAATATTATATTCATAAAAATACATACATATTTTCTATATTGTAGCGTACACACACACACATATATATAACTATGAGAAAAAAATAAATAAAACGTTGAATGTTATAAAAATTTATAAGATGTAAGGACATCTAAGAAGACTTAAAAAGCTGTAAGAATTTTGTCAAAGATGAAAAGAGCTATAAAAAATTATAAAAAGTTGTAAGTAGAAGCAAATCATAACCTAAATGCTCACTATCGTAAAAATTAAAAAAAATCTAAAATTACAACTAGTGTACATACATATTATTTTTTCTACGCAATAAAGAAATCAATCTAATGAAAAGAGCTAAGCCCTCAAATTAGAACTGGTGTACATACATATAAAAAAACAATAAAGAAAAATATAAGAGGTTCATGAACAATGTTATTCAATAACAAAGAAATCAATCTAATGAAATCAATATACATTTGAAAAATGTAGATCACATATCTACGCATACGTACGTGTGTGCCTTGACCTAGGGGATGAATCGTGGGACCACGGAGGCCGGTAGGTGGGGTCGCGCCCAACGTTCATGAAGTAAACAACAAAGACTAGAAACTAGCACGTCCATAAACAAAAGTTACACAGCCAACACATTATTTTTCCTTTTTTTGGGTTTTTTTCGGGGGGCGGGGGTGTAGGGAGAGATTTTTTTTGTTTTTGGAAAATGTAAGAAATACAGCTGTTAGACAATCCTTCTCTCAAATGTTCTACCTAAGTTATTTTCCATGAAGATAGAAAGAAACGAAAGACAAGAAATAGACATCCATACAATAGAAGAAGAAATAGAAATGCCAAATTTGACCAACCAATCTGCCTCTTAATTCTCTTCCTTGAAAGTTTGCTGGATGAAATATGTAGTGCAAGAACTGAGATATATTTTTGTATCTTCAACAAGAGTGTGGACCTTCCAAGGAATATGGACTTCACCCTTCAGAGATTTGATAAGCACTTGATTATCTCCTTCAAGAACAAGTAGATGATAGTCTGTCTGAACTACTACTCATACTCCATTACTTATAACTGTTACTTCCGCCCCAAGTACTGAGGCTACGCCAAGATTGGTAAATCATGCCTGGATGAATCTTCTATCCCAACTTTTGATAACAAAAACTATGCTGCTGAAGAGAGAGTTTTAGATCCATCAAAGTTGATTTTGATGAATTTGCCTGGTGGTTTGCTCCATCTAATAAAGGATGTATGCCTCAAGCTTGGATGAGGTTGATGATGAAATGATGAGACTATACCCATGTCAAATCCTCTCTTAGGTTTCATTCAATCCAATTTCTTTTAGCACAAAGGGGAATTACTTGGTTAGGCTTATACATGCATTTTTTATTCATTTCAGGTCAATGAGTCAGCATCAGCACAGAAGTTTCCCATGTATGTATAATATAATATAAACCTTCCCAGTCCATATGTTAGCGAGTTAAAAATAATTAATAATGGTAAGACAACTTCAATGGCAGCATTTTGACCTGAAGATTCGACTTAGCTTTGCTTGATTATGTGTGGAATCCACTTATATTATTCACCCCTTTTTGGCCCTTGTCTTTCTCTTCCTGTTTGGCCGTGCCCAGTCCCAATTCTTTTTTTTTTAAAAAAAAATGTAGACGCCTAAAAAACTAAATATAAGTACGTGATATGCCGAACTGACTACAACGAATCTAGTTAATTCGTACATTCCTTTACAAAAAAGGAAACAAAAAGTGGTGAAAGGTTGGATGTCAATGATGCTAGTGAGCTAGTCGTAGGTTCGAACATTGACACTACTAATCTATCTCCTCAATATAAACAATAGCCTCTAAGAACAGTTACTATAAGTATTCATATTTACTCATAACTACTCCGATTCCTAAGGCGACAACCTCTATAATCAAGAGCATATCTTAAAACAGCAACCTCAAATACAAAAATGATATGAATGTGCTAAACAACAAAAGGCAACAAGTGATAATGATAATCACATAAACCTAAGATGATAATGCAGCTAAGTCAACGCTGAAAAAGTACTCACTGCCACTGTCATTTTGTTCCACCACCATCTTTCGGGTTTTAGATGTACAGCTGCATGTGGACGGTATGAACTATATATGAACGCATATTCGGAACCTACTTAGCACATTCCTAAGCTGTCCCAAATTTCAGCACCGTATTCGTTCATATATATAGAAAGTTCATAACATCCATATAGTTGTCTAGCTTGGTTTTTATGCCACTTTTTGTCAACATGTACATGGTTCACGTTTTGAATTGTAGACTTAGGAGGAATAAATGTCCTTTAGAGCAATGCAAGCCAAAAGAATTCGAGGAAAGAAGGGGGGCCCGCATGTTCCATGCGTGGTGCAAAACTTCTGGCAGCGTAAGGGAAACAGGGGGGCACGTGGGGCACCTCGCCCAGGCATTCCTCCCCAAATTCCACCTTTTTTTGTCCTTTTTTGATTTTTTCATTATTTCCTTTTTTTAAATGTAAAAATATTATTTGGGTAGTTAAAGAAAAAAAACTATATTATAAAGGGGGTCCATACTCAATACTTTATTATATAATTTAAATTAGAGTTCCATTGGTTAGGAAACTGATGGAATACAAGTTTCAAAAATGTAGAACTTTTGATAATGTGACATGCGTGGAACTCAGGTTGAAAATACTCTTATTACGCGGGATAATTATTGGAGACTAGCAGAGTTTAAAAGCTCAAATGGACTATATATGTACAATAGCCTTAATTCAGTAACCTTAGATCCCAAGTAGGGGGACCTACCTACCCTTCAAAAATTTAAATCATTATTTTCCAAAATAACTAAGCATAATTGTGAATACCTTGCTGGCCTCACAAAATATTGTTCCAGCCTCCACTCTTTTTTCCCCCCAAGGGGGTTTCTTTCTTCCTATGTGCTATCTAATTGGATGATGTGATAGCCACATAAAACAAGCGACTTTGTAAGTAGTTATGTAATTAAAATGAAAATACGGTTAGTTACATAGTTATGTTTGGTCGCTTGTTAAAGTAGTGAAATTAATGGCTTGTTTGGTTCTATGTAATCAAAGCGGCAATGCAATCAAAATGGTAATGGTGATTCCATTACCATGTTTGGTTACAATTGAGGAACGTAATCAAAATTGCATTGTAATCACATTTACCTCAATCTATGCAACTACAATTACTTGACTTTTTCTAAACAATTGTGATTGCATACTTTTGAATCAAAGTCTATCCAACTATAAGCTATCATATTTGGGAACTTTGTCTCTCTTCTCTCCATTGTCTCTCCTCTATTTCCCCCTCTCTTATTACTTTGACACCATTTTTTTTAAAGGTTTGAAGCCCCCATCACCTCTCTCTCCTCTCGATATTAGATAAAGTTTAACCTACACCATGATCGTATTATTGTAACTACATTTTTGTATGTTCTACACATCATGTCTTTCTCTGTCTCTCACATCATCATCATCATCATCATCATCTTCTTCTTCTTCTTTTTCTCTCTACTTGGTAAACTTCAACAACATTACATTATTGTAATCTAGAAGAAATAGAGTACCGTAAGTCTAACGTGAAACATCCTAGTCATGATGATAAGATATTAGATGATAATCATCAATAAAGCTACAAATAATTAAAATAGGCAAAAATAAAATGCGAATTGAATTGCAAATATTTCACTCATGTGTAAAATTAAGTATTCTTTGCAGATGAATTCATTACGTTACACTTGTAAAAACTTTGTAACCAAACATTATAATGTAATTATTATCCAATTTCATTATACTAACAATTGCATTACATGGTTGATTCCATTACATAGTAGTTGCATTACTTTCAATAAAACGCTACATAAGTGACATGGTAATGCACATAATGCATGTATTTCATATATAATTTCATTGGTGACATTTAATGGAGATAAATAATTACCTTTATGCGTTAATCATAAAATGAAAGAAAAATCTAAGATCCTCATTATAATGGACCAATTTATATGACCAACCACCATTTTAATTGTTCTCCCTTCGCTTCTACCAAAAATAAACTCCCTTTTCTCTTTTTGTGTCACTAATGAACTTTCATCCCCTTTGTCTATTTTTTTTAATGGAAAAAGGTAAATACATCAAAATTCGTAGACAATTGTTTTCACAAGGATTTTGCTTAAATTGTCATCATGCATGTAAAATAAAAGAAAATTTTGATGCATTACTAAAAGTCCAAAACACCAGAAAAGTAATGTGTTAGAATATGCGAATATTTTGAAATCTCTTAATGTGTGCCCTCTCCTTTATTTTAGGGTGCTATCCTTCATTAGATGATCCTATAATTATTTCTTTCTCTAAATTGGGTTGGCACCTATAACCTCCTTGTAGCATCAATTTTGCTATATACAAAAAGTATAATCTTTTCCTCACATCAACTTTCATAGTATTAGAGCATTATTATTTTAAAAAAGGGAAGGAAAAGGGTAACGGGCCAAAGGGATATTGGCTAGAGAGAGAAAATCTTCTTTTACTCTTTATCCTTTTCCCCTACATTTCACTGTCCTCCATTTCAAGCTGCTAAGGGGAACTTTACTCTTTTTGTTTTCAACAACTTTCCAATGGTTATGCTCAAATTGCTTCCTCATCTATCAAATTACACTAAATTCATCTCAATTTGAGATCTTTCTCAGATAAGCCCCTGGATTCAAAATGGTAAAAAATTCTACTGTCTGTGTTTGTCTATCTAGGTCGATTAGAACAGATTTTGTTGCTAACTCTGCAGTGGATTCTCATCAGAGTCATTTTCACATAAGACCAATTCTTGGTTTTCATTATCTGCTCTTGGTTGCTTTTCTTTTCTCAAGTGTTTTTTTTTTTTTTTAAAGCAAGTTTGTGCCCAGTAGCTTTCTAGTTTTGCTATTTGTTATTCATAGCAATGGAGAAATTTGATATTGTCCAACCTATTAGAATTGTTTTGGATGCTCTGAATTACCCAATTTGGTCTCAAGAAATTTCCAGTTTCCTAAAGGGTTGAAAATTATGGTGAATTGTTTCTAGCGATATTACTAAGCCCACAAAACAAAAAGAAGAGGATGACAATAAATTTCTGAAAAGGTTTGAAGATTGGGATTGTAAGAATCATCAAATTCTCACTTGAATTTGTAATACATCGACTCCATCCATCAAAAATCAGTTCGGCTACTTTGAAACTGCTAAAGATGTTTCGGATTTGTTGGCTAAGAGGTACTCTACCCCTAGTATTGTTCATCAATATCAACTTCAAGAGGCTCTTCACAACATGAAATAATTGTCTGATTAGTCTATCAATGAGTTCTCATCACAAATGTAGGCTGTCTAGGACCAATTATCCTTGTCTGAACCATCCTAGTAAAATGCTAAGAATGCTTAAAACTTCTTCAAGTATTGGGACAATATGTGAGTCTTGCAGTTTCTTGTAGCACTTACACCAACTTATGAGCATGTTTTTGCTTCCGTGCTATATAGGGGCTCTCTGCCTACGCTTGAGAGTATTGTGTCTGAGTTGCTATAAAAGGAGACTCGTCTTGCCATCCTTAAACCTCCACCTGGTAGTATGCCTATCAATGCAAACACTATCCTGGCCATATCATCTTCTTCTACAAAATTTAAGAAGAGTTGTAATTACTGCAAACGACCTGGGCACGTCATATCTGAATGCAGGAAATTGCAATATAAGAACAATAAGACTAAGTGCAATGTGCCCAAAGGTAAACTACATCATCATCAAAGTATATAGCTGGGGTAGTCACTGAAGAATTATCACCAACCTTCTCTTTAAGTGATCTTGAAGCAACTTGCTACAATCTCTTCCACATCAACATCTACCCAATCCATTGCCATCTCTTTAGTTCTCTCCGTTACCCCAGGTATTTCACTTTGAGGTTCTTAAACTCTAGTTGCTATAACCATATGACTACGCAATCTAGTTCTTTTGTCTCAAAAACCATCCCTAGCAGAACTTATGCCATTTACACTGTTGATAACTCTAAACTACATGTTAGTCATACTGGTGCTATATCAACACCAAACTTATCTCTACCTGATGCATTTTTGGTTAGTTAACTCACTTTGAGTCTTATATCCTTGGTTAGTTATATGAGCTTAGGCTTTAGGTGGCATTTCAGATCATGGTTGCATTGTACAGGTTCCACAAATGAGGAAGATCATTGGGATCGACCATGGAGTGGGTCATTGTTTGAATTTATCTTCCTTGAAGTTCCATCTATGCCATTTGCTTGTTGTGCTACTACTGTACCACAAGCCTTATGGCAGTCCAGTGGAGTCATGTCTCTATTTTCGGCTTATGTTATTTGGTTTCTAGTGGAGTTTTAGGTCAAGTTGATGTTTCTGAAAACAATTATCAGACTAGCAAAATTTTATGCTTTGCCCTTTAATAATAGTGATTCAATTGCCAAAGCCCCTTTTAACCTAATTCATTCTGATGTTTGGGGGTCCATCTCCTAGCCGTACAATGGGAAGGTCACGTTCCTTTGTGATATTTGTTGATGACTTCTCCAGTTATACATGGATTAATCTTATGAAGAAATAATCTAAGTTGCCTTAGATTTACTGTAGGTTTGCTGCAATTATTTCTATTCAATTTTTCATGAAAATCAAAATTTTCGATTTAGATAATGCATAAGAATAGAGGGAGAAATGCTTTATGAATTTTCTTACCGAAAAATGGAAGTATTCTACATTATTCATGTCCAGGGATTTTTCAGCAAAACAGTTGAGTCTAGAGAAAGCACAAACATATTCTTGAAGTTATTTGTGCCTTGCTTATTTTTGCTGCTTGTCCATAATCTTTTTAGGGTGAGGCAACTCTTATTATGCTCTACACTATCAACCACATCCCTTCTCCTATTATTAAGCATAAGTCCCCTTATAAGCGCTTGTATGGTTCTCCATTAAACTATGATGTTCTTTAGGTTTTTGGATGTGCTTGCTTTGTGATGTTGCGACCTACCAGCGAACCAGGCTGGAGCCATGAGCATGATTATGTTGCTTCCTTGGGTATGGTATTAAACAAAAAGGGCATCTATGTTGGGATCCTATATCTAAGCGACTTCGGATCTCTTGTTATGTTGTCTTTTGGGAACATAACATGTTTCCACATGCTCTGCCTTCTAGATCTCAAGGTCTAAATCCTCTTATTGCGCTGATATTGGTGGTGACTGGTGATCTATTGCCAAATGCTAGTGATACACTTGCAGAAGCTTCTAGTGATACGCTTGCAGAAGCCTCACCATCTTCTACTGAAGAAGAGAATGATCATTCTACTGACTCTTCTTATGAATTATTATAACCAGTGGATTCTCATGAGGATATCAACAATACTTTAGCACTACGTCGTTCATCTCGAGTAAGCTAAGCACCTTCCCATCTTCAGGACTATCATTGTTATTCTGTGGTTGCTTGCATGCATGAACCTAGTACATTTTGAGAAGCTTAGAGTGATCCCAAATGGTAGAAGGCAATGAAATATGAATTTCATGCATTGCTCAAGACAAATTCCTAGAACTTAGCAAACCTTCCACTTGGAAAAACTGCTATAGGCTGCAAGTGCATACATAAGGTGGAAACTCGATTAGATGGTTAAATTAAAAGATATAAAGCTTGTCTTATGGCAAAGGGGTATAACTAGAAGTATGGAGTTGACTGTGAAGAGACATTCACAGCTATCGCTCTCTTACATATTAGTAAGGACTTTCCTAGTAGTAGTGGCGAGGAAAAAATTACAACTACTCCAAATGGATGTCAAGAATGCATTTCTCAATTGCGATCTTTAGAGGAAATCTATATGAATCCTCCACTAGGTTATGATCATCCTCCAAACAAGGTTTGCCAATCACGCCAAGCCTTATATGGTTTAAACAAGCTTCATGAGCTTGGTTTGCCAAGTTTAGTTGTGCAATTCATTGTTTCAGTTTTTGCTTCAGCCTACATAACAATGTAATGCCCTGAGCTCCTCCCAGGCCATGGACAATTAGTAGGACTGGTTTCAAGGATCGTTAACCAGCACCATGAATCACCACAAGTCTTTTTAGCTTACTTTATCGTCCTTTACACGCTGTCTGAGAAACTTCCTAGGAGGTCACCCATCCCAAGTTCTCTCCATAGCAAGCACACTTAATTGTGCAATTGTTAAGGGTGGACTTCCTGAAAAGGAAGGTGTACCTTTGGTGATATGAGTAGTCACTTCAAATCCTGTAAACCATACTCAAGGTATTATGATTGCGTCCACTTGAAGAGCATAACGTCCTCGTTGTGTTTCACAAGCCGATTAACTTACATGTCCTCTTGATTGGTGATCTATACCTATTTGCCTTGCTAGATCATTATCGAGGGCTTTCCCGCTCACTAGCGCAGCTCACGGTTGTAGTCACCTTTAATACCATCTGTAACCGCCCTGAGTCACGAACAGTTACCAGGAACGGCTTTAGGGATTGTTGACTGACTCCATAAATCACTATAAGCCTTTTCGGTATGCTTCATTCTCGCCTACATGTTACGGGAGAAACTTCTCAAGAGGTCACTCATCCTAAGATCTCTATATAGTAAGCATGCTTAACTATACAGTTCTTAAGGGCGGGCTTTCTAAAAAGGAAGGTGCACCTTTGGCAATATGAGTATTCAATTCAAATCCTTTAAACCACACTCAAGGTATTACAGATAATGCCGTCTTTATTTGGCACATGACTAATGAATATGTTCTCTTGTTGTTGTATGTCAATGACATGATAATCACAGGGATGATCTGCAAGGAATTTAAGACTTCAAACAATTGTTCAATCGAGAATTCAAAATGAAGGGTCCTTAATTACTAAACTACTTCATAGGAGAAGACTTCAGATAATTTCTCAATCGAGAATTCAAAATGAAGAATCCTGGATTACTAAGTTACTTCATAGGAGTAGAAGTTTTCTCTAACACAAAGGGTTACTACATGTCACAAGCAAAACATGCTTGTGATCCTGTCTCGTGAGCTAGGTTAACAGTTGACAAAATACCACATTCTCCTATTGACGCTAATGACAAGTTCTCATCTACTGATGGCTCATTGTTAAAGGATGCAACACCGTATTGTTAACTATTTGGAAGTCTTGTTTACCTTATTGTTACAAGAATAGATATCGCCTAGTCAATTTATGACAACACCTCGCACTATACATTACGCTGCTTTACTTCGAATCCTCCATTATTTCCAAGGCACACTATTCCAAGGGCTTTATTTCCCTTTTAACTCTTCTCTAGAGCTAAAAGGTTACTCAAATTCAGATTGGACATGTGATCTTACAAATCAGCACTCTACAACTGGATATTGTTTCATTTTGGGAGATTCTTTAATCTCATGAGGTAGCAAGAAGCAAATGCTAGTTGCATGTTTAGCACTGAAGCAGAGTATCGAGCTCTTGTAGATAGAACATCTGAACTTGTGTGGCTATGTTGGTTAGTGAAATATATAGGTATTGTTAGCATTGCCCGACATTAATTTACTATGGCAATCAAAGTGCCATGGAAATTGCTCATAATAACGTCTTCCATGAATGGACTAAACTTGTAGAGATTGATTGTCATTTTATTAGGCAACATCTTCTGCGAAACAACTCGTCACTTGTTAGTTGAGCATTTGTGAGATGAGACTTAATGCTTCTTGTTAAATATTCATAAATAATGTATAATTGTGTGATTGGACACATTGAAATACCACTAGACCTTTTGATTGCTCCTATCACATGGGTAGTCACCCTAATGCTTCAGTAGCAAGCCTGATGAGACTGAACAATAGTAACTGTAGGTGTGCAATATTGTATTATCTTCATACTTATGTTTGTGTGAACGACGATACATTCATTATGGTTGTCCTAGTAAGTCTAGGATGAGACTCTGTTGAGTCAAATATGAAATGCCCTTTTTTCAAATTAAAGCCTTAAAGTAGAATCTCGAGTGTCATAATAACATTAGGTATATTGATCTAATGGCTCAGATTAGATTTTTGGGTAAACCCTAGACTCACAATTCGCATCACATAAAAGAGTGACACGCCCAGTTTAGTGGAAGCTATGCCATACACATGCATCATCTCATGTGTGCTATACAAACCTCTTGGGAGTGATAAATGGTTCCCTACTTATAAATGTATGATCCCATGGACTTTAATGTCTAGTTGAACAAAATCCTTTGACTTTAAACTGTGATATGCAGTCAAGGTTTGACGTTGCTACTTTAATGTGTACCCTAAGGGCCAAGATGTATACAACTTAGTAAAATACATTAGAAAAGCAGTCAGGCTAAGATACGATATCTTGAGTATCTAAGGAAGAATCTATCTACCTTACCATATCATCCTAGGTGATTATATTTAGTATATATACATATGATATCATAGTGAGCATGAAGGGGCAATGTATGTTTTAGATGATGTGTGGATGACTTGGGATATCATTGATGTAAAAATGCTATGTTAGTTAGATATCAAATTAACATAACACTACTTGTTACCCTTTGGTTATACATCCCATTTTCCATATGAAACATAAGAGATGTGTTGGCATAGAGTTTTGTTAAACAAGGCTTGGATGCTCGAGTAGGAGTACTTTAATTAGTGGTTGCACGGCCATGCACCACCTAAGTGGTTAGAAGTGGCCAAACCACATTATATAAGTTAGGCTAATCCTTTTAGGATTTCGTTTCCTAATGGGAGTAGGATTAGATCAATGTATACCTATATAAGGAGAGCTAATCAAAGGGATTAAATAACCAACTAATTCATTCAATTAAATTCCTAAATCACAACTCTCGTTCTCTCTCACATTTGCCTATAGTCAAAAGGCTAGGGTTTTAGGGAGTGATTTAATATCGGCGAGACTCTAACAGTCATAAGAAATTATTCAAATATTCATGATTCGCTTTGGGCCATTAGTGGACAGATAACGGTATAATAATTCTTTCTTTTCTACATTCATGTCCGGGTTATTCTGCATAAGTATCTTAATAGGTACATAATTTTATTATCTTGCTAACCAGTTTGTTTTCAAAAATTAATTTTTTTGGTAATATGGCACTAAATGTTGTTGCCTAAGTAATCAATGAGGGCAATGTGCAAATTAGGATAATTAGAGGCATAAAAAAATATTGCTTAAACTATAATGATTGAGTTGGAGGACTTAAGGTAAACATTTAATACTATGCTAAAATTGTTTCTCTTCTTCTGTAACAATCTGGGAATTTAGGTAATTATGTATGAAAAGGAGAATTGAAGTCAAATTGTACTATGAAAGGAGTATAAGAACCAATTTGCCTTATCGAATTTAGCTATATGGATTATAATTTTCAAATCGACCAATGTGAAGAAAAATTTAGGCAAATGATTATTAAAATTTAATATTAGAAAGTAAACTAATGATATTGCCTATGAGCCTCTTTCCTTGAAAACATATACAAAGCACCATTCTATATCAACATTTTAACAATATAGTTCGAGCTAGGATCAACGTACACATAATAATAGTTTGTTACTCAACAGTTAAGCAATGAAAGTAGTCATAAGATATATGTGCAAAAAGTTATAACCTTAATTCTTTACTTTACCTTCCACACCAATATTCAGCCAAGTCGAACACTTGGAAATCTGATGTTTTAAAAGATTTAAATGCAACATACCTATATTTCAAAAGTCGAATTATTTTTGTAGAATATTTAAAAATTTGTATTATTAGCATATAAAAGTACAAAAAGGTAAAATCAAAACACTCCACTTTACCCCAAATTGGCTAAAAAAATAACATACGAAAAAGAAAAATAAATGGAGAATGGATTAGGAGTATATTATATAACTTTTTCGAATAAGCTATTTGGCCATTAGGATTTTGTTCCACATCTTTGCAGGTGTTTGGAAAAAAAAAGTTTCTGGGTAAAAAATGCTCCTCTGGGGATATTAACTATTTAAATTTAGTCATAAAGCTACTTGGATTGTTTAATTGATGAGTTTTTTGTATTAGTTTTTATATCCAAAAAGTTCTTTTACAAAAAGTTGTTTGGAAAAACTTTTTCAATTAGCACAGATACTTAAAATGTAAATGTTGATATTGACCATAACAATTTTTACAAACCTACTGCAAATGTCAATCATAATAAAGACTCTATTATTCTCTTTCTCTTCAATTATGTTGTTCCGGTTCCTTTTTCTTCTTCCTTTACTCCCCCCTCAAATAATTTATGATAATTAGTCGTAACAGATAAATAACTTTAAGTCAATCAAATTTCAAATATTGTTGAAAGAAAACTTAAGTTAACAATGAACAAAGGTCTTATCAAAACCAAAATTGGTGAATGTATAAATGTGATTTTACGTATTACATAATTCTTAATTCCTATTGACAAGAAAATAAATTTGCAATTTATAAAGACTATTATATGAAAAAAGGGAAATTAAAATAAGAGTATAAATCGAATTTTATCAAATAACTATGTTAGCAACAACTTCACCAACCACTTTTAATTAGCTAATTCAAATAATTACCACAATTAGTTAAAAAGTAGCAACTAATGAAATCAACTATAGCTAATAACTGATAATTGATTGCCAAACAAGACCTTTGTTATAAGCAACTAATTTTTCTAGACACTTTTTTTTTTGGGAAACCACTAATGTAAATAACTAACACAAACAGTTAATAGCTAACACTTAGGCCCGACTCGGCAATAGTATTTCAAACACCATTCTGTATTTTGACCAGTTACTCTAGATTTGACTATTCAATACATTAATGTTTGAGATGGAAAAAGCATATTGATTAGGGTTTAATAATGTTAAAAGGCTTTATATTTTGATGGCCTGGCTAGCATTTCACTACTTGCTCTTTAAATTTAGTCCTTGAGGGGCTGAACTGATCAACTTTAGGTTTCTTTAATGGATCACATGCGATCTTTATAATCAATTAATTTGATTTGATTTTGCGCAGACATTGTATCTTTGTGCAAATATTGTATCCTTTGATTATTGTTAGTTGCCTAAAAGACGATTGGGAAAATGCCCTGGCAGTGTTGGGGAAATTAATAGTGGCCCATTGTTTTTTTTTTTTTTTTCCCCAGACATAGAGGTGTTAATTTATGTGGGCCCCCTAATCTGAGCAACTTATTGACATGGCAGGCGTGACATTAAAATTAGGGGTTGTAATTCCAAAACTGCCCCTCAGTGTCATATCTCATTTTAAAAGGGAAAGTCTTTTTCATGTTCTGGTTTTGAAATGCCTAGTAGTTAATTGGAATGGATAAGGAAACGATGAGAGAGTAATAAAGACGGAAGACGAGCAATTACTGTTGAAGCATTATTTGCACTTCGAAGGTGAAGAAAACAGTGGAGAAGAACGAAAGTCGAAGGGTTGAGTGTTTGGAGGTGTTTGCAGTTGATGTTTGGGTCCACAGAGGCAGAGTTTCAGCATTAAGCACGTGAAATCGAGCATCTGCAGTGAAGGGTTTGTTGAAGAGGGGGTTGACATTCGCCGGATCAGTGGGCATCTGCATTGAGGAGGGAACATTTCTTTTTTTTTTTTTGGGCCTTTTGTGTTATAAATTTCATGTAATTTTGGCATGAACTATGTTGTGGATGTCAGTGGTAGTATTTGAAGAGAATGTTAGGGTCAGAGTTTCATGAGAATGTATTAGAATTAGGATCTATATGTCGCTTTTTTTCATATGTGGTGGTTGCATCCACAGTGTGTTAGGTATATGGGGTGAATTGTGTGAAAGTAGATTGTGGGAAAATTGACTTAGTGGAATTATGTTACGTTGTGTTTTGAAATGGAAGTTATGGTAGGTTGCCATGTAGTTGGGGGTCGGTGTATGTTTTTAAGTGAGAACAATTTGCAAGTAAGTAGTAAAAATATGTGTTGTTTAGGAGTCTACATAAGAAATCCCCCAAAAATGCAATTAATGTCCTAGGTTTTTTTTGTTCTTATCCTGTATATAAGGCATTGCTGTGCAGGGATGTTTGGTAATATTGGATGTGGATTTACAAGTTAGGTGTGAGGTTAGTTTTGTAGCTGTGGGTTTGTGTTTGGGTATGTCGGTATGTCTTTAGTGCATGAGCTGTTATATTGAGAATGCATTTGTTCAGTGAGCATGTAGAAAGATACCCTTAGGAATGCCATTAATGTTGTAGGATTGTTATTATTATGCCTCATTTGTTTGATTCGCATTATAGTATATGAGTTACTAAGGGATGTGGGACATGCTTGTAAAAAGGGGATTGATGTTGCTGTGGGTTCTTGTTAATGAGTTTTTTTGGAAGTGTGTGTCTACAGTGAGCATGTATAAGGTCATCTTGGATTCATCGCATTGAAATCCATGGGCTTGTTTCGTTATCTTCATATATGTGATTCATATCCTAGGATGTCTGTTAGTAAGGGATGTGGAAATTGATGTGGGGAGGGGATTAATGTTTTAATGAGCTTTTCTAAAAATGTGTTTGTTTAATAAGCATGTGGAAGGTTATCCCAAATTCATGCCATTGGAATCCATGGGTTTGTTTTGGTATCCATCATAAATGTGATTCATATCTTAGGATGTCTATTAGTAAGCGATGTAGAATATGCTAGTGGGGAGGGAATTGATGTTTATTGAGCTTGTGTCAATGAGTTTTGGTGGAAATGTGTCTGTTTGGGAAGCATGTATAAGGTTATCCTAGATTCATGTCATTGAAATCTATGAGTTTCTTTTGTTATCCCTCATATATATGATTCATATCTTAGGATGCATGGTAGTTAGTTTTGTGGAATGTGTTTGTGGGAGAGCTTTGATTTTGTTGTGTGTTTTTGTTGGGGATGTCTATGACATGAGTTATCTTGAAAGTGTGTTTATCAGTCACTATGTGTAACGATATTCTTGAATTATTTTATTATCATTGGCTTTTTTTTGGGTTATAGGTCATATATAATCTTCATGTTCGAGAATGTATTTTTCGATGAGTGGAAAATGTGTATATTATGAGTGGGAAAGTTTATGGATACCCTAGAAAAATGTCTTCTATATCCTTAGGTTTGTATGATTATCCCTCATGTGTGACATAGATTTGGCAAGGAGGGACGGGGACTATGGGTGTTGATATTGGTAGATATTAATGTCAATGTTCTATTGTGTGGTTGTAATATGCAAAAGTTAAGATGAAGTTAAGGAGTAGGAGTACATATCTTGACCCCTCTAAAGGGAAGAGGGGTGTATATTTGAGGGAAGTGGAAAGCTTAAAGAAAAGGCAACAATTCCCGGCTCTATGATTAGAGAATTAGAAAAGGTAATCCATAGGAGGAGGAAGCAGAAGTTTGAGGGTAATGCATCTCTAGATGACAAGGGTGAGGTTGATTTGCATAGTGTAGACGAGGTGGACAATAGGGGACATGATGATGAAAAGAAGCACATACCTATCTAGGGGTAGGGGAGGCAGCGGAGACGGAAGGCAGCAGAGGAAGGAGTATTCCTACGGGGTAACATTGGTGTGAGATTAGTTGTTAGGCTAGTCCCTATCTCATGGGGAAGGGTGACATTGTTTATAGTTGTGAGGTATGTAAGGAGGTTGAGAGCTTTGCATGAGGAAGCTATTAAGGGGACGATACATAATTTTATCCTTTAGTATCATTCATTTGCCTTACGGAGGAAGTTGACCCTTGCACTAGTAAGGTGTTGGGCTCCACAGAGGAGGGCATTTCAGATAAGGGGAAAGCTTATCTCGTTTTTTTTTTTTTGTTTGATGTGGCGCTGATGACAAGGCTGCCCGCTATTAAGAGGAGGTTAGAATTTGATGGTGAGGAGGAGGTGAGCACTAATTTAAAGAAAATGGTTACGAGTGATGGCTACAACAATATTTGTGAAGAAAGTCAGTGGAAGTGTGACAAAGGTGGGAGGACAAGTGCATTATGGAATTATATTCATAAGATGATTAATTTGTGGATGTGATTTTTTGTTTGGATGGTTTTAAGTGGATGTTCTTTCCATGCATACCATATGGAGCAGCCTGGTTTACGAAGCGTTACATAGATGATGTATAAGGTATGGGTGAGTATGCATTGTCGGAGGTGATTTGGCGATTCCTTTTTAGGTCACTCGATGACTTCCAGTTGAAGCTGTTGGGACCTGTCAATGAGGTGCAGCTTAATAGTTGTGCCATCCTTGTTCAAGTCGATATATATGTATTTGGAATTGGTGGGTATGATTTTTTAGATGTGTGTTTGGCCTAATGTGAAGTGTATGCAGGTATGGTTCTATCAGCATATGACATGATTTCGTGATCATGCTAAAATAAGGTTTCCCAGGATAGCGAAGTGGGATGCTATGGATAACGGGGATCACTATGATGCATGCAAACTGCTTGCTGGTATCAATGAGGAAGAGGTTTGAATTGTTAGTTTGGTAGTGACAATGTTATTTTTTGGAATATTGGGTGTAGTTTATAACAGTGGTCAAATGTGTGTAACTGTGTAAAATTTTGGACTGTGGACTACTATAGGTTGTACTAGTACTGTATCCCATATAAGAGAAGAAGAGGGAGTAGATTGTGAAGATTTCTCTGACACAAATAGATGAAGGTACTATGTGAAGGATGGAGAAGTAATAAGGTGTTGTTGTACTTTGGCTATTCATATGCAATGCTTCAATGACTAACAACATGGTCTTCTAGTGCCAACGCAGGGGCTCCTGTCATGTGAGGAACGACTACGACGTGTCTATGAGGAGTTATAGTTACAGAAAGAGAAGCACAAAGCAGTGGAGATAAAGGCCGAGTGTTTGATGTGTTGTGTGCGGGATTTGGAGGGTAGACTGAAGAAATATGAAGATATACCTACAACTGATAAAGCAAATGGTGGTGACATAGATCGTGAGGGTGGGCAGATGGTTGTGATGGAAAAGGCAACAATTAATGATGTCGAAGGGAATATAGGTGATGAGGGTAATAAGGGGGCAAGGGAGTTAGGTAGTGGCTGTGTTGAGGATCAGCACCACGATGACTGACGATGACATTGAAGGCCCTGTCTTCAGCGTCGACCGTGATATGGTATAGGAGCAAGCCACAATAGTGGATCAAAGGGAGACATAATGTGTCGATGAGTGCCGAGGAGGATGCGATGAAGGAGCCTCACTTGATGGATGCTGGGTCTACTGAAGATGAGGTGGTTGGTGCTGAAGAGTAGTAGTGTATGCCTATTGCTCAACAACCTGATTGTGGGAAAAAAGTAGATACTGCTAATAGGGGGTGCTTATACAGGGTATGCTGAGGTTCCGACCACGAAAGAAGAGCTAATAAGAAGGTCTCAATTAACAGGGGTTTACAAAGGTCTAAGAAAAGGGAAGACTATGGCGGATGGGTCGATGCAATCTGACCATGGAAACAAGAGCAGAGAGGTCGTCACTGCTGTAAAAGCAGCTCTAAAACACAGCAGTCACCAATGTCGATTGGAGGAGATGGAGGTGCCGATCACCCTTGGGACATCATCGAAGGTGCCTTCCGTAGTTGCTGATCAGTGTAAGTGTAGGCCTCGCACGAGGAGAGATGGTCGGCTCTGAGGGTCTCCGTGTGTAAACATTAATAAGTGGCCTAAGAGGCACATGCAGACCATGGTGTGCAGCTGGAGGGATAGGGGTAGTGCAATGAAAGCTTCTAGGGCTCAGCAACTAGCCGACTTGTGTCGAAAGGAAGTTGTCTTAGAAGTGCGGGCCTCTGGTGCAGGCGTTGGTGGGGAGGAAGCTGCTGCTTCTGCAACACACAATGTAATTGCTTGCTTCTGTTATGTGTACACTAATTTCTCAGTTTCCCTATTGCACGTTGCTGAACTTATGATATGTTGTACCTATTTGCAGGATCGTCTTGGGATGGTGGACTTCGGGAATGTGGCAAAGTCATCCCAATCCCACTAGCACTGTCACATGAGGTGCCGATGTTCTTTACTGATAAGGTGAGGTTGGCCTTAGTATTGTTGTTGACTTTTGTTTCCTTGTGGTTTCGGCGTAAACAACTACAAGTCCAACGTCTTGTACTGCTGTGCAGGCTGTGAGAGCCTATTTGATAGTCCCGGTATTAGCGTTAGACTGCAGACAGTTAGGGCGAAGTGCAAGAAACTAAATATTGGTTCGTTGATCAAAGCAGTTAGATTAATTTGATAGATGGTGTCATCGGCTTAACTACTTACGTTGTATACTATGAAAATGGCCAGGAATATACAGTTCGAGGAGGCAACCTGGAGGTGGGTGCTGGCGGATTTTTTAAAGGTGTTGATAAATATTATCCCCCGATATGGTGCTGGAGATAATACTACATAGGGGGCTTTGAGATTGACATGTTCTCCAACATCCTCACCAGAGGCAGAATACGTACCCTAAGTTGGTATGGTAGTCAGTGTATTTACATCGATATGATTAGGTATGGCGGGTGCTGGTGGGTCATTATGTGCAACCATTTTAGCACATTGTTAAAGTTCCATTTGGTATATTAGAATTTTATAATTTTTGTGGTGTATGATAGAATATATTTCATAGGAGAAAAGACATTCCTAGGAAGATATGGGCATGTATGAATGCCAAGCTGAGGCCAAACCTACGATACATAAGATCTTTATTTCACTGATGCATAAACACCTTCTACTGACACAACTTACAAAAAAGAACTGTGTCATGCATGTGCATTATCGCTACAATTGTTTATGCCATTGTTCGATGAACCTGGGAAGCATTAGTTGCTGATGGTGGTTGACTTGCAAATGAAGCGGTTCATTGTGTATTACTCATTGACGCTAGATGATCAGTCACGGGAGTAGTGATCAATGGGCAGTATGACAGTTGCAATTTATAGAATGTAATATGCACGCTTTATACATATTACAATATGTCGGGTCAGTGTCGTAAAAAAACTAATGTATGAGAAATACGGTTCCCCGTGTAGAAGTACAACATCGAGATGGTGCACATGCATTCCGATGACTTCATATCCTTACTATCATGGCCTGAGGAACAACCTCAATGTCCACAGCAACACAAGTAAGTAGTAATTGGTTGTACGATGGTCGACATCATTTGAATTTGTGAGTAACATAATAAGACGTATGCTGTGCAGTGGCTATGATTATGGGATGTATGTCCTCACTCTAATGGACTTGTTGTCAATGAATGTGGATGGCTTCTTCTTTGACCAGGACAATGTGCAGCATATAAGGGATAAGGTAACAACTCCTATAAACTTGTAACGGGAAACATATTACTTTATAATGTGTCTCTTAGTACCAATAGATAATCATTTATCCCTGGCTCCCTATTTTACAGGTTCATGTGTCATCCCTTCTATAAATGGTGGAATATGGGATGTAGTTACACAGTGTAATTTCTAATGATGTGTGAGTCATTTATTCATATATTGATCCATATTGAAATTAGCATGGTCCATTCATAAACCATGTGTAGATGTATATTTGACTGAAAACTAATATGTAGCTGGCATCGTGTTATAACAGTTAGCAGGGTTTATTTCATAATTTAACTTCCTGTGATGAAACATCAATTAGAGGATGAATGGATATACCTTGGATATTGTTGCCCACATTTGGGGTTTTAGTAGGCTTATGCTGGGATATGTTTATTAAAATTCTTAAGATATTCCAAATGTTTAAGGAAATTCGTAACACATCCCTGGATATTACTGAAGATATGTTGGGACATAGGGCAGTATATGTGGGAATATTACTATCTATACAACGTATATGCAAGGTTATTAGTGTGAAATTATGGGTATTTCAACATAAACCTTAGGAATTTCAAAACACATCTTTGGATGTTGACGAATATATGGTGGGATATGAGGAAGTATATATGAGGATATTATTCTAGTACAGTTTATTTGAATTGAAACTTGTCCTATATTATAAATCATATAATAGTTAGTGCCATAACATATAATATAATGTGTATTTAGCCTCTTATGATCAAAGTACACATGAAGGACGGTCCTATAATACACAAAAGTTAGACAACTTTACATGTACACATAATCTTATACATAGCCATAATGTCCACGTCCAAGCATCCCATTACAGGCATAAAATACACAAACGTTGTGGTGGTAGGTGTAGGATATATCTCATAGAATTTAAGTTAAGGAAGACTTACTGTGAAGTAACCTTTGTCAACTTTAATTATGTAATGATGGTTCACCTACTTACACACAAATAAGGGTACGCAAAGTGTATAGTTTGGGTATGGAGATGAGCAAAAGATCCAAATGTGACGGTCCCTACATGAGACCACCATCAAGGATGACATGCATAGCCAACACCATTATGAACATACTCATCGATGAGAGCTAGCCATCTATGGCTAGCTGTAATTTCATTGTAAGTTGCCCATGAATGTAACAGGATCTTCGCATTGTTATTGTAGTAGTCAGTAGTTTAGATCTCAACCTCAGGCATTCTATTTCCAATGTCATCATAGAAAACATTGTTGCTCGGCTGAGGGGGTGATCAATCCACGGACGTGGCCGCACATCCACTATGAGTGTTTGGTGTAGATGAAATGGAATGAGAATACGGTACGAGATAAATAACAACACAAAATAAATGACAACAAATTGAACGCACCAACCAAAAAATTTGAAATGTATACATTACAGAAAATTGTGTGGCTACAAAATCAATCCCCATTAGCTTGGATGACATCAATCAGGTCCCCACAATCGTTGATGATCCCAGCATCTTCTTCTGCTTTGCTTGGGATAGCCAGAAATTGCTTGTCCTACTTACAAGTTGCAAATTTAATGTGAAGTGGGGTGGTTGTTACCTACAAAATGTGGTTGTGTTTCTTCAATTTAATAAGTTTCAATTATGTGGACAAGAAAAAGGAAGAATGCATGGTGAGGGCGTTTAATAATGGGAAATGAAGGGTAGTGCAAGGTAATTTGGCGGGAGATTCCATACATTATGCTTATTTTCCCGCCATCAGAGGGAAGCATAATAGATGATAGGGCCCACGTTCCCATCATGGATCACATCTACTGCCCCCACTCATTGGAGCCCTTGGAGGTACATACATGGGAGAATTTAAATTTAATTTTTCCTTATGTGGACACTACTCACATTGACCACGTAGTTAACATGCCAAAATGACTTTCCTATATTCATTTTGTGACTTGATCTATAAAGTGATTCATTCATATTCTTTATTGAACCCGTTGTATTTAAATAGCAGGAGTACTTGATGGTGTTGGTATGAATATGGTTGACACATTTATGGGAGAGTTTTGTACGAATATTAGTACGAGGTTGGTTGATACATACATGACAACAATAACAATTAAAAAATCCCCTTGTGTACATGTTTCCCTAGTAAACACATCAATTTTCATTCATTATAAATACACAACCCCATGCGAATATGGGGTTCTCCCGTCAGCACCCCTTCCCTACCAACCCCAGGTTAGGTAGAAAATGACACTTTTATGGCCCTTGCTAACATATTATTGCAGGCATTCATGGACATCCCCGTTCGATCATAGGATGGCTTCAGTCATAAAGATCAACTTTGCCTCATTAATATGAAGTACATGCTGGCATCTGGCACTATTGTCTTGGGCCAGACACCTATTGTGAAGGATTTCAATCCGAATTGGCAAGAAGAGTCGAGGAAAAGTGCGTGGGTTGATGGAAGGCGTTGTTTTTGCACAAAACATATGATGGAACGAGAGGGTTTGGTACAGGCGTATGACATTGACCTAACCCCTACCCCTATATATACTCTAAACTTCACCTACTTAGATACACGAGATATTACGACCATTCGTTATGGTGGGTGGATAAACGATATGTACCTATAGGTCCTAGCAACAAGCCACTCCGCTGCAAAGTTCGACATCAACTTCAACACACTTAAAGAGTTGGACGGAGTCTTGTACAACATCCATAGTCGAACAATGAACTCCATAGATGGGATGTTGCCTGCGATACTAGATTTTATGAGAGACGATGTCTACATTTGATATTTTGTAGAGGCATTGCATGAGCATCATTTCATCCAAAGTTGTTCACCATGAAGTCAATGACTGATGTCGTGGTCATCCTTAGTGACACATGTGCAGTTGGACGGAATGCCTGGAAGCTCCTAGCATAGAGCCATGGCATGAACTACTTCTATACGTAACCACTTGGCTTCATCAGATTGTGGCACTCTTATGGGATACATCGAAGCTGTATGTCACACAAATCAGAAAAGAGCTCATGATCGTGTCCTTCTTAGTCAAGGTTTGGTGCCTCCCCACATTACTGAGTTATAAAATACTCCACTATTTGAAGTAATCCACTAGCTAACTACATTAATATGCACATTTTCAACAGGACTTGCATTAAAGGGACAACTATATGTGTAATCATGGAACTGTTCCCATGTAGATGTGCAACAATTATGTAGTAACTGGTCTCAAAATGGTGTACATGTTTATTAGTCTTTCTCCTATGTTATGCTTTTTCATTTTATTTTGTACCTTGCCAAGCTTTCATGCTTCCCCCCCACCTACTGCCACTAATGATTGTACTACTGATATCTTACATTTAGCTCTTGTGTCATTATAGTATCCTGGGATGTATGTAGGGTAATATTGCGAGATATGTACACGTGACCATGAGGATTTATTTTGGAACGTTGCTCATATGATATATTAATCAAAACAAAGACACTGATGAATATACCAAATATCTACCATGTTCATGTCACCCAAATCCAACAAAGTATGTTTTTTTACTGTATATCCTGCACTGTCATAGAAAAATCCTGGGATATATGTGGCAAAACGCGGGATATGAAAGAAATTTTACGAGCCTACTCCCGCATGAATGAGGAAAAATTAGTTAGCCGTTTGGAACAATTTGTGATGTTCTGTTGTTAATGTTTCAAATGTTAAGAAATAAGGTACCTTCCATTGAAGAAGGTGGAACAAGTTACACCCAGTTACGGACAATATCCGATGACTAAGCATGGGCAGAGCTATTAAGGTACAAGGGGTGTCAACTGACACTCTAACTTTTTGGAAAAAATTTTTACATATTGGAGTTTTTGGGGAATAAAAACCAACATATATTATTTAGCCTGCAAGCATAGCAAGAAGAGGATGGTTTCCAAGTGGCATGAAGCGCTTAGATTTTGTGCGTGTAGGGGCAGGTCACTAGTTTGAATTCGACTAACTGCATATGAGTTTTTTTTTTTTTTTTAAAAGTTTCGCACTTCACCTAAAATCTTTTTTCCTCCCAAACGTATTTCTCGTTCATTCCCAGCCCCAGGCCTTGACTACTATTCTGCGCCTTTGCCCATCTACCCTGTCCACCCCACACTCTTTTTCTCTTAGTCTCTTGCTTGCCAATGGACACCACCGGCTCACCAACTTTGCCGCTGGATTATTTGTCGGTGTCGGTGCCTCCATTACGGCTCTGCCTCCTTTTATTGATTTGAACTTAGAGCCCTAACTCTAAATTTGAGGTAAATCTCTTATTTTTATTTATAATTATGTTATTTTATAAATAATTATATTTAGATTACTGATTTTAGTTAGATTCATATTAAATAATTGATTCATTTAGTGATTTACTCATGAATTAAAAAATGAGGTTTTTGCCTACTTGTCTTCTTGGTTGAGGAATTAGGGTTGGGTTAATTTGGTCTGTTAGCGCTTGCGTGTTCATGTTTGATTTACTAATTTTTTGTTATGTTTGTGTTAAATAAGTGGTTAATTTAGTGATTTATCATAAATTAAGAGATAAGGGTTTTGCCGTTCTTAATTGAGGATTTAGGATCGGGCTAATTTTTTGAATGTATTAGCTACATACTTCATATTTAGAACTTATGTTAACGTTGATGTTATATGTATTTTTAATCCTGACACCGCTTGCTTTCAATCCTGGCTATGCTAAGTTCTACACACAACTGTCGTTGTCATATAACATATGACCAAGACAACAAGTGATGTCTTAAAGGCGTACGGAAATGTTACCCTATTCATGTAATATTTAGCAAAATGACCAAATCATGGTTCCAAGGTCCACGAACCACATGGCCCACACAAAAGTTCATATGACATAGTCACCCTTATATAAGCAAAATGGGCACAAAAGGGGCCTATATAGTTACCACATATAACGGGGACTACATTGTGATTTATAATACATAAGGGCAAATACATACTAAGCATATAGACGACAACTAGTTCATATTATCGCACAAATACATCAAATGCAATACCCATTACAACATAGCCGGCCTCATGTATTATACAAACCACTTCCACACAAGAATAGAGAACAACATAACGTTCCAGTCGTTGTAACACCAACTGTCTACTTAAGCTTGGCATTCTCGTTGGTTATGTTATCTACAAATTCCTTATGTCTTTCCTCTCTAAGGCATTTGTTCTTCCACTACTCTCTCAACAAATCCCTCTACTCAAACTACTCCGAAACAAGGTCATCTATATCTCTTATGCTCTCTCCCGGTACAGATTATCAATGATCTCGTAGTAAGGGAAAGCAATGTCGACCTAGGCCTGCAGAAAATAACATTTTACAAATTATGATAGTTATGTAAATATGTTACATGTACATAGCTGGACATACTAATCTAAATATTCAGTTCAGTTCCAAATCATTATGAACTAGTAAAACCTACCCTTTTTGGGCAGCATGCATACTACCAATGGTAGAAGTCTTCCTTGCATTCAACAATCTTATTGAACCCCACAATTATACGTTTGCTCCATTCCACAGGGTGTACAACTCTACTTGCTAGGAGTGTATGCCAACTACTTGTGCACCTCTTTACTCTTAGTGGTCACTACTGTATTTGGGAGTTATGTGCAATGTTTATGGTGAACTCACTCACTTTGCTTAAATAATGAAGGCATAGTAATGAGGTTAGTCACATCAATTAAGAATGTGGGGCAGCGCATTTACTATCCACTACCACAACCCCATACCTTGCATTATTCCAGTCACCAACCATGTAGATGATAGTACTTAATTGCAAGCACCCAGTATGAACTCCATTAACTTTGTACCAACTTCATTGCTTTCATGCATCTTTTGTATCACTCTTCTGTATCACTATTACTACATTGGACAAATGCATATTATATGACATGACAAATATGTAATTTGTACAAATTAAATTGATCTCCTAAACTAAGTAACACTTGCACACTTAATTTTTATATGTTATAACAATTTAAATACAGTTTTGTAATAAGATTTCCATAATCATAAATTACAAAATTTACTACCACTTTTACATTAAAATTCACTAATTATACAACCAACATCTTCATGTAATGATATCATAATTTCATGACATGTACGTTCCACATAATCGAAAATGTTTGTCGTCATTAGGATTGGGCCCGGTTAGCCAGACAAATCCAACTAATGTTCTAAACATCTTAGGATACTCAACTACAGACCCCGGGATACTCGACCATACATCCTAGGATAATCTACTTACTTTAGTCCGGCACGCTCCCTGCTTGCGCCCCTTATAACACTGTACATCTGATTGCCTCACTCACCTAACCTTATCAGAATAACTGCATATTCCAACTAAGATCATAGGATATTTGTCAACAACTTACAAGATAATTTATACGCAATGCCCTTTCTACAATGCTCCTCTTTACACATAAGTAGGAGTCTACTACTTTGCACACACAAATCCCTAATTATAATTTTTAACTAAATTATTAATGCATATAGTTCAGTTCTTATAATTTTAGCTGTGCGAGTACATTGCAATTCAAGATTGCACTGTTGTAAACAAGGTATCCACAAAGATAAGTCTCCTTCATAATCTGCATCGAAGATAGCACGGTGATTCCTGTATGTATTTTTGTAGTGACCAACTTCACCATATTTCGAGCACCTCCTCACTTTGATGTCTTGAGTTTACGATTCATACCTGTTGACCCTTAGTTGCCCACTTAGAGTTGGATTTGTAGGGGGCAATATGCACTGGTTGTACCCATTATCCAAATCCTACCCACCTACCACTGCATCGGTCTTGTCATACACGGTTGCCATGTCATGTGTTTTCATCGGGTGAATGACACTCATGTACACTAGTTGCTGTGCTTGTACCTTGAAACATGAGTATGCATAGTCGTACACAGATAATTTCCACTTGCAAATCACTGTCGTCGCATGGCTACAGGGCAACCCATGCAACCCTCACTGCCTGCACATTCACATCTTCATGGAAAGTTTACAACCAACCAACGACTATTTCTTAGCTGCATTCCAAACTCCTCTATGCTGCAATTGTACATTTGCACATCAACAATAGAGTCTAACCTACCAAAAGTCTGCTCCGACTTCTTCTCTATCATAGTCCCCACATCATTCTGCCACTTCTGCACCTCCGCCTTCCGCATATCCATCTTTGTTCTTAATATTTGCAGATGCCGAGTCACAAGCAATGGTATAAACATTTTCCTCAAATGAACAATCCATTTGTTCCAACTTTCAATGGGGTTATTGCTCATCCTACCCTACAATTCCTTGGAGGACTTTGACACTGCCCAATTTTGGGGATCGTTGTCTTGCACTAACTTTGCCAATGGTGCCTTGTATGATCTTAACCTATCCAGAGCTACACCATACTCTAATACAGCAGCTGCATATGCTACCCTTTTAAGCATCTCCTTCACAGGCTCCTTAAATGCTTCGGAATGAACCCCACACTTTCCAACAGTCGACACAGAATTCTCCTGAAGATGTCATACGTAATAACTGTGGCTCTCATCACCAAATACCTTGGGAACCACATACAGTAGCCCAAGATTTCAATCAGACATGATCACGAGCTTTAACCCACCTAAACACTCCGCCAACACAGTTGTAAACCAGAACCATTCTTTTTGGTTCTCAGTTCCCATTATCGTATACGGGACATCAAACAAGTGACTATTAGTGTCTAATACAATGGCAGCCATCAACGCCCCCTTATAGGGATCACTCAAATGCGTCGCATCTATAAACAAGATCTTACGATAACCTATTATGAATTCATTCGAAGTTACCCCGTGTGCCACAAATATTCCCTTGAACCTTACGTCTTCTAACTCATAAAATGCCCTCGAATTTGGATTTGCTTGAACTATTATAGAGCACAACCATGGTAGCAGCTTGTAGTAATTGACTGGCCTCCTAATTGGAACAAACGGACAAACTCCCTTACCCTCCATGCCTGCTTATATGTCAACTGTAATCCTAGCTCAAGAACTAGTTATTCATTATCTGAACGGTAAGTAGTCATATGAAACTCTAAGCTTTAAGTCAATCAATGAACAAAGCATCTTTGCTCTCTTCCTTCTCTTCCCCTACTGCCCCATCTGGCATTACTCACCTATACTATGCGTGTGATTCCCTCAAAAAGTCTCCACAATCATCCCATCTCTGTTCTTTGCTGTCCTAACACACATGTAAAAATCACAGTCTTTGGCAATACGTCGCAAGCAATTTCTTTCGAATTGATACTTGAACCGATTTGTCATTGCATACTTCCATATGCTAAATCAGAAGATATCAATAGAAGTAAAAATCTGCCCCTCCCCTTTACTCAAATGTGTAGACAACTCATCCTTCAATGGTAAGCCTTCACCTGCAATATAGAACGAGGCCATACCATGCCGTTGTCATCTACCTTAGATCCACTATCTACATATAACTCCTCAATACCTCATCAGATACGTCTGTTGTCATCCTCCCTATTGCAGTTGCAGAACGCATTCCTTCATCTCTAGCATGGATCTTCACCGCTGCCAATTTAGCATAACAACATGACACAATCAATATCCAACATTTCCATCACAAACGCATAACAAAATACTTCCCACACAAATATGTTATAAATTACATTTTCCCTTACCACAACTTGTACAATGCCCACCTTCGCTGACCCCTGTATTAACCATGCCTAAACATCCAACTACCTTAGCCTCAGCAGAACAAAAGGCATGCAAGTTCCTCGCGGCTGCAACACTAGTCCCCATACACTGATCTCCCCTGTGGCCCTCACTCCTAAGTAACATACATATACATATGATCATCATTCCATTTCATCAAATTCATAACATCTGCATCATTTGAAAATCGTAGCAACATATTTCGACCAAACATCATACTATACTGCACGTCTGCACCTTCCATCCCCTACACTCTTCAGCCACTGCCTCCCCGCCAACTTCAAAATTCTATATGCACTCATGTTCTCTGTAATCCACATATAACAATCCCCCCTTTAGGTCATTCTTTCATTCACTCCACCCCTCAAGTACCCACCCCATGACATATACACAAGTAACTCCTGAGTTAAACATGCCCCTCCACCACCTATAAGTCTCACCCATCTTTGATAATGGTTACCCCCCTTCAATGCAGCTTACCTTGCACCACTAAAAACTAATACGCATACACCTACACAAATTACAATCATTGAAAAATAGAATCGTTTAGTCATCTTCACGTATACATAAACATCCACTATGACATTTATTTGTCCTGCACTATATACATAACAACACATATTTCAATCATTTCACCAGTACATTACTCATTACATTAACAAACAATGACAGTTATAACATCATGAATCACCCCCCAACCATGAATCCTTAGTGATAAATTTTCAATCCCAACTCCTACAACATCCCTGTTTTCATATATGCGCATCCTACAATGCCAAAACTAAGACAAGCAGCTGTAGACTGTACTATTTCCCACCACAATGATAACATTGCTACATTCAACAATCTCTCTCCAACAAAATTTTATCCCAGGAAAACACAAAACATATCACCACCTATGTTTTTAGTTCATATATTCCAATATCATTGACCAACCTTATCAAATAAAGTGCAACCAACATCTTCCCAACCCTAACTAACACAATAGTCCAAACCTCCAACTTACATACCTAACTTAGATGAGACATCAAACTCTAGTAATGGCAGTTAACACCAGCAAATGCATCACATTTTCTATCCAAATAATGCAAAAAATCAACTAGATTTTCAAAAGACATACTATATACAACCCGATTTGAGAACGCTATGACCTATATGCTTAACTCATACTTTATTTTTTTTCCATCTCGAAGATAATGCTACCAAACTACCATGCTCCACCAATTTGCTAGTTCCATATGTAGAAATTCAGGGCAACCGGGACGAGGACGTGCAACCAACACCAAAGATGACATTACAGAGCACCAGGGAGGAGAGATACAACGGCAGTCTCTATCGTTATGGCCACAACTAACACTCCAAACGCCTCACAATCTCCTTCCTTAGGGGTAAATTCAACATCACACCAAACAAAATTCTCTCCACCTCAATGCGCATGTTAGCTGCGAGGCCACTTAAAATAACATCTAAAGTGTAATAGCCCAACCCTAAATCATGTTTATTTATTTATTTAAGCTATGTTATTAATTTTTCATGTTTGTTTATCTCATTTAATCACCCTGGTTGGGAGAATTCATTTTAGGTCCCACTTTGCAATTCGAGTTTTATTTACCGTAACAATTTGGGGTGAATTAATATTAGACTCTAGTAAATATGATTACGTGATAAATTACTTTTTAGAATGTCATAAAAATTAAATTTTTAACCATGCAAAAATTTGGGCCCAAATTCATTAAGTTTGGCCCAATTCATTTTGGCCCGAATTACGGCCTGATTCATTTTGGGCTCAAATTATGACCCGAAAATTTTGGTATGATTAAATTAAGTTGAGTACCATCATTATGCCTAATTATCATTAGCAAAAAGTTACTTTATAGAAGGATAAATATCAATCAAATTTATCAAGATAAGTCAAACACAATTTAGCCAAAGCCTTGCCCATCTTCTCTTCCTCTTCTCTCTCCTCCACGGCTGCCTCGTGCTGCTACTGCTGCTTTTGGGTGCTGCTGCCGCCACTATTGGCCACCAACCACTAGCCAATCACCCCCCAGCCCACCAGCCTCCACCTCCCACAACCACCCAACACCACTTTGACCTCTTCCTTTAAGCTTCAAGTGAGGTAATTCTTAAGCCAACTTTGTTTAATTCTTGGGTTTATGTTGGATTTGATTATAGATCATGTTTTCTTGGTATAAATAAGAGTTATTTTGAAGTTTTAATTGTTGGCTAAGCTTGAAAGCATGCAAGGGTTGAGATCATACATGATCATGCAAGCTTGATGTGAAAATGATGAACTTTGGGTTCTTTAATTTAATGTTATGATCCTTGGCATGTAAAACCGATTTAAAGTTGTTGTTGATCTTATTAAATCTATTTATGGTGATTTGGATGGAAACTTAAATGTGGCATGACGCAGGGTTTCATGATTATACATGGTTTAACTTGATTTTTGAAACCAAATATGTTATTTAGATTGAATTAGATGCAGTTTAAAGGTTGGACATGCTATTGACTTAAAAGGATGATGTTATTTAAGTTTCGTCAAGATTAGTGGATTATGAAAAATTCCATATGTAATAGCCCGACCCTAAATCATGTTTATTTATTTAATTAAGCTATATTATTAATTTTTCACATTTATTTATCTCATTTATCATCCCAGTTTTTGAGAATTCATTTGGGGCTCCACTTTGCAATTCGAATTTCATTTACCGAAAATAATTTTTTAGGAAAATTGATATTAGGCCTCAATAATTATGATTTAAAAAGATTAAATTATTTTTCATGAAATCACATTTAATTTCAAACTTTTAAAAAAAATAAAAAAATTAATTAAATTAATCGCACCCGATTTGAGATTTTTCGCAAACTCGAGCTCATTTAAGGCCCATTTTGGACCAACAAGATTACACCCCTTTTTACTTAGCTAATTACCATCATTAGGCTAATTATAATTAACAAAAAAAATTTGATTTTGGAGGAGAAATCTCAGCTAAGTCTTTTGCTTTGCCTTCATTTCATTTCTAGCCAAGTGAAGTGCATAAACCACCTAAGCAAGCAAGATCATCTTCTTCCTCCTCCACCTCCTCCTCCATGGCTGACCTCTGCCCAGCCTGCTGCTGCCATCTTCTGCCTCCAGTCAAGGTTGCTGCCAGCCAGCCCCACCACCACAGCACCACCAGCTGCCCCCCCAACCACCACTAGCACCAAACACAATACCACCTTCACATCTTCTTGTATTCAAGCTTAAGTGAGGTAATCTTTGCATCTATTCAATTTCTTGGTTTTATGTTAGTTTTGATCATGAATCATGTTATTTTGATGCAATCAAGAATTATTTTGATGTTTTATTGGTTGGATCATCTTGAAAACAAGTGATGTTTGAAGTTGTTCATGATCATGCAAGTTTAGGTGGTGGTGATGGATTTTGATTGTTTTAAATGAGATTTTATGATCTTTGGTGTTGGTAATGAATATCAAGATGTTTATGTTGATTTATATGAGTTAAAAAGTGATTTTAATGGGTGGTTATGTGAAGAAAAGATTGAAAATATGTGAGTTAGAGCTGAGAAACAGACCAGAAACAGGGATGAATTCGGGATTAAACTGGTACTGTTTGGCACATCCAAAATTCATGATTTTGGTGTAGTGATAGCTTGATGAGTTAGCTTTCAATAGGATTTGGAATTACTCAATTTCGATTTGTGTGGACAAAGTTATGACCAATTTACTCAAGACTGTGCAGAATACATTGAAACTGGAACTGAACTGGAACAGTAACTTTACGGAAAAACTGGTATTGATTGGGTCACTGAAAAATTGTGATTTTTGGTGTGTGGATAGATCAATGAGTTATCTTTCAAATGCCTTTTGAATCGCCTTAATCCGAGTTCTGTGGAAACAAGTTATGGTCGTTTTACTACGACTGTGCAGATTGGACTGAAATGGTGCATGTTCGTGTTCTACCCTAATTTTAGGGACCTTACTATGGGAATCAAACTTGGTGTCCTGAATAAATGTTTTAGTGGACATTATGAGCTTTTCATATTGGGGTTTTACATCTTATTTGGAGGTTGGGAGTGAAAGATATGGATTTTCTAATGCAGACCATCAAACGGTAATATGAGTGAATGCAGAAATCGAGACATTTGGAAATATTTTCAGAAGTTTCTATATAATTATGGGTATTGCAAGGAAATTACAAAGTGTAGTGAGTTCAACAAGTTTGATTATGTACAGAAACATTCTTGGGTTTTAAAACCGAGTTAAGTGTGCATGAAAACTGAAATTTGGAAAGTGAGCAGAGTAATAACTCAAAATCAGTGTCCTTTGGACCAAGTTAGGGTGTTATATGAGTTTTTATGAACCTCACAGCACCCCTTATTGCATAAACCATTTGTCACCCATTTAAGAAGCATTAACCATTCTATTATCCATTTCAGAAGCATCACACTTTTCATTATCCATTTTAGAAATATAAGAAACCCATATTTCATTTATATCAATTACAATTCTTTTCATTATCACCTCAATCATTTCCATTTGGTCTATTTTGCTTCAATTTATTGTATTTCAAGTTCAATAACCCCAACTGATTTAAATCAGTTCATTTTGGTTTAACTTGTCTTATATTGAATTAAAATAAGTTTATTATATTGAAATGCACAAGTTATGTATCCCATTTCATTACTCAATTTCTATTACACCTACTTTTACTTACTCAATTACGCGAGTAAGGATCATTTACTGACTGCATATACTTACAGTGACATTTATGAAACAGAGTTGAGGCCTAGTTTATCATTTCCATTGTGCATAAGTATTATCAAGTGAAATATCATTTTAAAGACTTCAGGTACGTCCATTGCCTGTATCTTTAAAAATCAGAGTGTATTTATCAACGTTATCATGTTTTGGTAAGTACATCAATGAATCAATTTATACAGTGATTTATCAGTTAATTAGTGACCCCGTCAGTTATCATCTATAGGGCTTACGCCCTTCAGTTACCCGCACGGCTTCAGGCCAGGTCCCCGATCGGCTTGGCAGGTGTACACCTATCCATAGATCGTAACAGTATTAAGGGGTTCACTATCAGATAATAACTAGCAATGCAGCTTTACATCATCTTATTCACTGTTTTAACTAAATGAATTGCAAAGCGGGCCCAACTAGTGTTTCAATGATCATTTAACAATTCAGGAATGCATGTACTGAGCTTCGGCTCACAGTTCGAAATGTTTTTCATGTTTTGTTTTAGGCAAATGCTCAGAGAATTGCCCTCATACCAGCAAATCAGTTGAAGAGAATAAGTGAAGCAAGCGAATTCGGATGGATCAGACTTTAAAGCTGTAGTTTGAATACTTCAGTAGATGGAGATGTAGATATTAGATGGTGAATTATTTTCTTATGGTCTATGAACCCTATATTGGTTAATATTGTTCTGAATGGTTGATCATATGTGAAGGTGTATGATTGAAGCTATGCTTAACTGTGTCATTTATAGCACCCATGTTTCAAGCCTTGTCCTTTTGGACGGCGGTAATGCCCCTATCATTGGATTCATCATATTACAATTGAGTGATTTATTAAGGAGAATTTAAACAGTGAATCATGTTTAATTTGAGGGCGTTACAGATTTGGTATCAGAGTCGGGTTGAGATTTTCTTTATGGGATATGGATTATGGAGTTAAGATATTGAGAAAGTTGGTTAGTGAGGAATGAAGATTATTATGATATCATTGGAAAATTGTATGGAATGTGTATCAGATTATGATGACAATATTCTTCTTTGTCAAATGGATCCATACAATTTGTATATAGTTTGATCTCAAGCATCAGATTCGAGGGTGATTTTTTTTTTAACAACAAGTTAAAGGTGATCCAATGCATTTAGATATGTATGGTCATATGAGCCATCCATCTGATTGGTATGCCATTCTTTTAGCTTGAATTGTTCATTTCTGGGATGTAATCTCTTGTACTCTGGGCGTGTAGTCCGTAGAGTTGTGGTCTCCGGCGTGGAGCCGTTGAGCTTGATTTGGTATCCTTATATACTTCTATTCAATGTAGATGATGTGATGTAAGGCTTTAAGCCTGAGAATTGGCCAGTTTGCAGGCAAAACTCTGTCCGTTTCGCCCCAGAAATTTCAGAATCATTAACACTCGTAGCCCTAGGGTTGGGGGTTGCTAGAAATGTGTCCTATGAAATGCCCTTGACTAATTTTGAGGTTAAATGTATAGGGAAAACCAAGTATGGGCAGAATACACAAGTTCAATCAACTTGGCAGTTTTGCTAAGTGCACAAGGACTGACATTGAGGTAACCTTTGTCCATGATCCATGATCATTATGATTTACGCAAGGATTTTCCATCCTGACCTTAAATTTAAGGAGATATCTTTCATATGAAACAAGTTTCAAGTGGATGAGAGGTCATTCGGTTATTCAAACCTATTAGACAAGTCAACGTCTACAAAGTTGGCAGAATCTTAATGCACAAGGTCTGCATTTAGTCCACTTGTAGCCCATACATTCTGTTAGATAGAGATGTTTTAGTTATTTTATTCAGGCTTCAGAAAGTAGGCTTTCCAATGAACCATGTTGTAATACATTTGGAGACCAGTGGCCAATGAAATTTAGCCTAGAAGTCTGATGGTACAGACTATTCAAGTCAGTAGATATATACAATTTTGAGCTCATATTTCCTCATCATATGGGTGCCATTTTGTGCGCTTCTCGAATCCAAGTGGCAATTACTTCAATATGCTTCATTGATTGCAGATATTTTCTTCTATAACCCTAAGAATTTCATCTAAGTGAGCTATATGGGGTTTCTTGATGTAGTATCCCCTGAATTGTAAGATTTTGAAGAGGCTTATTCTATGGCACATAAGTTTGAAACCATTGACTACAGACTATTCCATATAAGAGAAACCAATGACACTTAAGAGAGACATTTTGCTTCAATCCATTGCAATTCAAGACTTGCTTAAATTGCTCAAACTCTTGCAAGCAGTCCATTAACTCCACCTCCATTTGTGAAGTAGACATTACTCTAGAAACTATTTCACTGCACCTTTTGATAATATCTCATCTGCCATTGTCCTGGTTGGATTATCAACTATTGGATACTCCTCACTTTGACCAGGGGCTTCATCTTTTTGTCTTTACGACATCTTCCCATCCAGTTGCATTATCAGTCACTCTCATGTTACATCTGCATCAGTTCTAGCCACCTTTTCCTATTTTTAAGAGCACAATTGCTGCTAGTAGCTGGTTTATAATTGGATTGTACCCATGTCAATAGATGATCATTTTGTAGCACGCCTGAATAGAAGGTAGATCTTAATCTACGCTTTGTATAAAGGTTGGTTATTATCCAACTTGTGGAATCCATTGCTAAGGGAAACGCGATGTGTTTACCTCTTTGGCTGATTCAATCTGAGTTTCCATCGAAAGATCATTTGCATAAAGCTTAAGTTTGACAATCAAAGTCTTTTCCATGCATTTGGATTGCATCAGTGAAAAATTTTGATGGGTTACCACCCCGTGGAAAAATGTCTTCAGTTGATTCATACTAAAGGAGTCTAGAGTGGAAAGTATGACCCAGTAGAAACTTAAGAATGGATTCGAGAAGTGGAGAAAGTTTTCACTATAATAGAGATTCTATGTGATAACAGGGTGAACAGTGGAGCATTTCATCTAACTGGTGAAACCGATATTTGGCAGAATATTGTTAAGAATAAGCTCGTAGGGCCTGACTTCACTTCGAGTAGATTTCCAGAAGAACTAACCACAACACTCCAGATTGCTAAGTGGGAACTGACAAATGCACATGGTGCGGTAGCCCAGAGCACCTCACTGCCTGTTCCTAAAAACTGAAGGCTATAGATAAGGGCTCTTACTTTCAAGGCCCATAGCTGTAGCAAAGGCTTATGTGTTGAGCAAGAAGGAAGCTGACATCTCTAGTGCAGTAGTTACTGAAGCTCTCTTTTAATTTCGAAGCCATTTTATCTATTGATTGATTCAGTTGCCACTCATTCATTTATATTCACACGATCTGCCATGCAGCTGAACCTTGAGAATAAGGAGGCATTAACCAATTATGGAATCAAGTTATCCAACGACTATAGAATTGAGTGTTCTACATCTCATAAATTTGTTTTAATTATTATTGGTGAGATAGTTTCCCCTGAAGTTCTGATTCAATTTGACTGGTCAGACTCTAATATCATTTTGAAAATGAGCTGGTTGTGTACTTATGCAGTCAAGATAGATTGTGATGACCCTAAGGTTGTTTTAAGAAAAGAACAAGGGAGAGAAATATGTTTTATGGTCAAAGAGAGGAAAAACCTTGTCCTTTAAATTTTGTTATGAAACCAAGTGAGCTCTTATGTCAAGGATATATTGTGTATTGGTGTTATGCTATTAACATTCAACTGAAGGAAGAAAAAGCAGAAGACACCCTATAGTTTTTGAGTTTAGAGAAGTTTTTCAGAAAAGTTACCGGGACTGCTCTGTCAAGAGAAATTGATTATGAGGTTGAATTCATCCCTGGTGCCTAATCTATCTCAAAAACCTCATATCGTATGGCGCCAATAGGGCTTAGAAAACTGATGATTTAGTTAGATGAGCTATTACATAACGTATTGATCAGACCATCCAAATGTTCTTCAATGGGATGCCTAGTTCTATTTACAAAGAAAAAGAATGGAACCTTGAGGTTATGTATTGATTTCAGAGAACTGAACAAGACCACCATCAAAAACACATACCCATCGCCTCAAGTAGATGACTTATTTAATCAATTGCAGAAAGCAGGAGTTTGATCTAAAATTGATTTGAGGTGAGGGTGTCATCAACTTAGCATTATATCTGAATACATTACCAAAACCACACTACGGACCATGCTTGGGTCATGATGAATTCACTGTGATGCTTTTTGGCCTAATTAATTGCCCCGCGTCCTTTACGAATCTTATGAATAGAGTTTCAAACCATATCTAGACAAGTGGTGGTGGTGTACATAAAAGATGTCTTGAAACACTCCAAGGACAAGGATGAGCATACTGTTCATTTGAGGATAGTGTTACAGACCTTGAGGGAGCATCAATTACATAGCAAATATAAGAAGTATGAGTATTGATTTGAAGTAATGATGTTTTCGGAATATATGGTATTAAAGGAAGAAATCAAGGCTGATTTGCAAAAAGTGAAAGCAATTAAGAAGTGCCAAGACCCACCAATGCACTGAGACTAGAAACTTTTTGGGTGGGTGCAGCATGGAATTATCGAGTTCAGGAAGGATTTGACAAATATCATCTTCCCTGACCAATTTGTTGAAGAAAGCTATAAAATTAGCAAGAAATTAAACTGGTGGCTTATGCCTCCCAACAACTCAAGCCTTATGAGAAGGATTACCTACCCATGAAATGGAGTTAGCAGTTGTAGTTTTTGCAGTGAAAATTTGGAGACATTACTTGTATGGGGTACCATGCAGAATCAATACTGATCATCAAAGCGTGAAGTACATCTTCACTCAAAAAAAAAAAAAAAGCTCAATCTACATGAAACATCGGTTGTGGCAAATCCACTACCAATCAAGAACTGGAAATATTGTGGCAGATACCCTGAATAGGAAGGCATAATATACTGTGAACACTGTAGTGATTACTCAACTGAATTTCTTGAGAGAGCTTGAGGACTTGCACATTCAATTAGTGTCATACTGAAAGGCAAATGTTCAACTGCTGGCACTTACCTTACAGCCCCCTAATCTAATGGAGGAGCATAGAGTGAATCAAGATAGTGATCCTACGCTCCAAAGAATAAAGCAAAATCTTAAGAAAGAAGATCTTAGAGGATCCTCATATTACTCACTATTTGGTGCACCGATGGGGCACCAATATGTACACAATTTGAGGCAATATTTTGGTGAAACAATATGAGAATAAAAATTGCAGAATACATGGATAAAGGTCTGAATTGCCAAAAAGGCCAAGGCAGAACACCAGTACCCCGTAGGTGAATTGAGACCTTTAGAAATTCCCACTTGGAACTGGGATTTCAATGGACTTTGTCATGGGATTCCCTCAGATATAGTGTCTGATAGAGATCAGAGATTTCAAGCCTGGTGTGGCATGCACTTTAAGGAGCCTCTGGAACTAGATTGAACTTTAAGCAGTTCTTATCATCCTGAAACGAATGGGCAAGCATCTAAAAATATCAATGGATCAACTCCTATAAGTTGGCGCTTGTAGTGCTTCACGACCAACATTTGCATTTGAAGAAAGTATGGAACTCCTAGCAGTCAACGTTGTGATAGCACTAGCAGAGAATCCTTCATTAAATATCAGGATAAAATGATAGCAGACATTGACAACAAATTATCTTATGGGTCGTGAAGATCTTCTTCAGCATTTAATAAGGCGGCATATCTCAGAAGACTCTTGCAAGCATACCATTAGAACCGACAAAAGAGCTATGTTGATAAAAGAAGGAGATTCCTAGAATTTTTGGTATATGATAAAGTTTTTCAAAAAGTCTCACCAACTAAGGGTGTATGGAGGTTGCACTGCGACTTAAATTGAGGTCAGGATCTTTTGGACCACATTAGTTCATGGAAGGGTCAAATTCTATAATTTGTCTACCAGATCTACCTACACGACTCAAACATGTGCATAACATGTTTTGTATTCCTTACCTTACAACTCAGATAGTACATTTCAGATCCTGACCATACTGTCATAATCAAATCCATTGCAGTCATTGAGGGTCTGGCGTTTCAAGAGCATCCAACTCAGACATTGGATCACAGGATGAAACAATTAAGTATCAAGCAGATACCTTAAATCAAATTGCCTTGGGCAAATCATACCTCCCCAAAAGCTACTTGGGAAACTGAGCAAGAAGTGAAAGCCAAGTACTTTTATTTATTTTAAATCACCTCGCATGATAGTCAAAGTTCATAAGTTTCGAGGACGAAACTCTTTAGGGGGGAAAGGCTGCAATAACCCGACCCTAAATCATGTTTATTTCTTTAATTAAGCTATATTATTAATTTTTCACATTTATTTATCTCATTTATCAACCCAGTTGGGAGAATTCATTTGGGGCTCCACTTTGCAATTCGAGTTTCATTTACCGAAAATAATTTTTCAGGAAAATTAATATTAGGCCTCAATAATTATGATTTAAAAAGATTAAATTATTTTTCATGATATCACATTTAATTTCAAACTATTAAAAAAAATTTAAAAAAATTAATTAAATTAATCGCACCCGATTTGAGATTTTTCACAAACTCGAGCTCATTTAAGGCCAATTTTGGCCCAACGAGATTACACCCCTTTTTACTTAGCTAATTACCACCATTAGGCTAATTATAATTAACAAAAAAAATCTGATTTTGGAGGAGAAATCTCAGCCAAGTCTTTTGCTTTGCCTTTATTTCATTTCTAGCCAAGTGAAGTGCATAAACCACCTAAGCAAGCAAGACCATCTTCCTCCTCCTCCACCTCCTCCTCCATGGCTGACCTCTGCCCAGCCTACTGCCGCCATCTTCTGCCTCTAGTCAGGGTTGCTGCCGGCCAGCCCCACCACCACAGCACCACCAGCTGCCCCCCCAACCACCACTAGCACCAAACACAATACCACCTTCACATCTTCTTGTATTCAAGCTTAAGTGAGGTAATCTTTACATCCAACTTTATATAATTCTTGGTTTTATGTTAGTTTTGATCATGAATCATGTTATTTTGATGCAATCAAGAATTATTTTGATATTTTATTGGTTGGATCATCTTGAAAACAAGTGATGTTTGAAGTTGTTCATGATCATGCAAGTTTAGGTGGTGGTGATGGATTTTGATTGTTTTAAATGAGATTTTATGATCTTTGGTGTTGGTAATGAATATCAAGATATTTATGTTGATTTATACGAGTTAAAAAGTGATTTTAATGGGTGGTTATGTGAAGAAAAGATTGAAAATATGTGAGTTAGAGCTGAGAAACAGACCAAAAACAGGGTCAAATTCGGGATTAAACTGGTACTGTTTGGCAAATCCAAAATTCATGATTTTTGGTTTCGTGATAGCTTGATGAATTAGCTTTCAATAGGATTTGTAATTACTCAATTTCGAGTTATGTGGACAAAGTTATGACCAATTTACTCAAGACTGTGCAGAATACATTGAAACTGGGAACTGAACTGGAACAGTAACTTTACGGAAACACTGGTATTGATTGGGTCACTAAAAAATTGTGATTTTTAGTGTGTGGATAGATCAATGAGTTATGTTTCAAATGCCTTTTGAATCGCCTTAATCTGAGTTCTGTGGAAAAAGTTATGGTCGTTTTACTACGACTGTACAGATTGGACTGAAATGGTGCATGTTCATGTTCTACCCTAATTTTAGGGACCTTACTATGGGAATAATACTTGGTGTCCTGAATAAATGTTTTAGTGGACATTATGAGCTTTTCATATTGGGGTTTTACATCTTATTTGGAGGTTGGAAGTGAAAGATATGGATTTTCTAATGCAGACCATCAAACGGTAACATGAGTGAATGCAGAAATCGAGACATTTGGAAATATTTTCAGAAGTTTCTATACGATTATGGGTATTGCAAGGAAATTACAAATTGTAGTGAGTTCAACAAGTTTGTTATTGCATAAAAGCTTACTTGTGTTTGAGAACCGAGTTAAGTGAGCATGAAAATGAAATTTGGGAAGTAAGCGGAGTAATGACTCAAAATCAGTGTCCTTTGGACCAAGTTAGGGTGTTATATGAGTTTTTATGAACCTCACAGCACCCCTTATTGCATAAACCATTTGTCACCCATTTAAGAAGCATTAACCATTCTATTATCCATTTCAGAAGCATCACACTTTTCATTATCCATTTTAGAAATATAAGAAACCCATATTTCATTTATATCAATTACAATCCTTTTCATTATCACCTCAATCATTTCCATTTGGTCTATTTTGCTTCAATTTATTGTATTTCAAGTTCAATAACTCCAACTGATTTAAATCAGTTCATTTTGGTTTAACTTGTCTTATATTGAATTAAAATCAGTTTATTATATTGAAATGCACAAGTTATGTATCCCATTTCATTACTCAATTTCTATTACACCTACTTTTACTTACTCAATTATGCAAGTAAGGATCATTTACTGACTGCATATACTTACAGTGACATTTATGAAACAGAGTTGAGGCCTAGTTTATCATTTCCATTGTGCATAAGTATTATCAAGTGAAATATCATTTTAAAGACTTCAGGTACGTCTATTGCCTGTATCTTTATAAATCAGAGTTCATTTATCAAAGTATCATGTTTGGTAAGTATATCAATGAATCAGTTTATACAGTGATTTATCAGTTAATTAGTGACCCCGTCAATTATCATCTATAGGGCTTACGCCCTTCAATTACCCACGCGGCTTCAGGCCAGCTCACGATCGGCTTGGCAGGTGTACACCTATCCGTAAATCGTAACAGTATTAAGGGGTTCACTATCAGATAATAACTAGCAATGCAGCTTTACATCATCTTATTCACTATTTTAACTAAATGAATTGCAAAGCGGACCCAATCAGTGTTTCAATGATCATTGAACAATTTAGGAATGCATGTACTGAGCTTCGGCTCACAGTTCGAAATATTTTTCATGTTTTGTTTTAGGCAAATGCTCAGAGAATTACCCTCATACCAGCAAATCAGTTGAAGAGAATAAGTGAAGCAAGCGAATCCGGATGGATCAGACTTTAAAGCTGTAGTTTGAATACTTCAGTAGATGGAGATGTAGATATTAGATGGTGAATTATTTTCTTATGGTCTATAAACCATATATTGGTTAATATTGTTCTGAATGGTTGATCATATGTGAAGGTGTATGATTGAAGCTAGCTATGCTTAACTGTGTCATTTATAGCACCCATATTTTAAGCCTTATCCTTTTGGACGGCGGTAATGCCCCCATCATTGGATTCATCATATTACAATTGAGTGATTTATTAAGGAGAATTTAAACAGTGAATCATGTTTAATTTGGGGGCGTTACACCATAAGTGGCCAAAAGAGCTTGTTTGAATTAATAATGCAAATAAGTGAAGTTATGGAAGCATTCTAAGAGTTTTGTTGGAAAGAATGACTGTAAAATATATAAAGATGATCATACAGTAAAATTGAGTATTATGTCTTTTTACAGTGATGGTAAAGACCCAAGCTTTATTACATGATTTTAAGGAATGATCTTAGATAGGGATTTATGTGGAAAGAAATGAAAAAACAAAAGCAGTGTGGCTGTGAACTGGCAGAAAACGAGGGTCAATTTTCCAATAACCTAGTAATGATCGGCCCAGTCAAAAATTATGATTTTTAGCAAGTAGATATACCAGTGAGTTATCTTTCAAATTCCTGTTGAATTGCCTTAATCCAAGGTGGGTGGAAAGCATTATGGCCGTTTTGCTAAGACTGTGTAGGATAGACTGAAGCTGTGCACAGTTGTGTTCTAGCCCTATTTTAGGAAGCGTATTGACAGAATTGTATTTTATGCTATGAATCCAAGTTTTGAGGGACTTCTTAAGCTTTTCATATTTGGATTTTAGGTCTTCATTTGAGGTCAAGGGTGAAAGTGTGAATTTTCTATAGTGAACCTTGAATCGATAACAACTTTGATTGTACTTAGAAACTTATTTGATTTGGAAAACTAAGTTGTATGGCATGTGCAAAGAAATTGGAGACATGGGGAGATTGATAACTCAAGATCAGTGTTTATTGGTCCAAATCGGTGTGTTTAAAGTTATTTTGAACTTACCACCACTCCAATTTTCCTTAAACCTTGATTATCTATATCAGAATGTCAAAACAAAAATTCATGTTTAGTTATATCTATCAAAGCCTTTCTTTTATGATTCCAATTATTCTACCTTGATCAATTTTACTTCACATTATTCACTTTGAGCTAAATTACCCTAATGCATTTAGCTTTCAAATCATTTTGGTGTAACTTATTTTCTATAGAATTATTTGAGTTATGAATGCCTTTTAATGAATTTCTATTACAGTTACAATTATGAAAGTTAGTGTTGTTTAATAATTACATATACCTATAATTACATTTCTTATAATAAAATCGGGGCCTAATCTATCGTTTCCCATTGTGCATAAGTATTATCAAGTGAGATTACATTTTTGAAGACTCCAGGTATATTCATTGCCTGTATCTTTAAAAACCAGCACGTATTTATCAAAATTATAATGTTTTGGTAAGTAATCAATGAATCTGTTTAATCAGTGATTTATCACATAATTAGTGACCCCATCAGTTATCAGTTATAGGGCATTGCTCATCAGTTACCCGCGCGGCTTCAGATCAGGTCCTCGATCGGCTTAGCAGATGTACACCTATCCATAGATTGTATCAGTTACAAGGGGCTTACTACTAGATAATAATTAGCAATGTAGTTTTATATTTATCTCAATCACTATTTTAAATTAAAATGAATTGCAAAGCGAGCCCAACCAATTTATGCAATGATCATTTCACCATACGGGAATGCATATACTGAGCTTCGACTCACAGTTCGAAATATTTTTCGTGTTTTATTTTAGAAAAATGACCAGTGAAACACCTTCATTATAGCAAACCAGCTGGAAAAATAAGTTGAGCAAGGGATTTGTACGGATCAAAAGTAATGTTATACATGTATAGTCTGGAGTCTGAGATCTTCAGTTGATAAAGATGTAAACTTTATGGTAATTGCTTAGTTGTGATATACAAACCTCATGCTAGTTATGATGTTAAATGTATATAAGTTTGATTTATGCTCGACTATTTCATCTCTAGAGTATTCGCTTTAAGCCTTATCCTTTTTGGTGTGGCGGTAATGCCTCGATCATTAGGTTTATCACGTTTATCATCGAATTTATTAGCCACAAATCAGGGATTTATAAAGGAAAATGGAAACAGTGAAACATGTTTATTTTGGGGGCATTATAGTTTTAGTATCAGAGCCAGGTTTGATCTTTCTTGATGGGATATGGAGTATGGAGAGTAGAGATTAGAGGGTGAGAAAGTTGGTTAGTGAAGGTTATTAATATATCATTGGAGATTTATGATATTAGAGATTTATGACAGTAGAAATGCTTGTTTATCTCTCCCATGTTCTTCACTTATGTTCCTTATTGTTAGATGGACCCATATACGGTGAATATGATGTCAGATACTTCTATGGCCATTCACATCTCTTTACTATATACTAGTGTGATAGCCCACCTGAAGACCCCATTTCTGAGTTTTATAGTGTCATGGCCCATACACGTAGGCTGTTGTGGACCTTATTTACAGTTGGCCCTTGGGTCGAGTTCAGGGTCCGATATCAAGACTTTATGATGACTCGAGCCTTGGGATGGGATGAACTTAGATTTTAGTTTCTCGAGGCTTGGGCTGACATTATCACTGAGCTGTTATTAAGGGAGAATTTTGTGCCGAGAAGGATATTCTACAGTATATATTTTTATTACACCTTATATCTCACCCCACCATCACCACCTGTATCGGGCGCTTCTCAGCCGCCTGACAACCCAAAGCCATCGGGACCTAGATAGGGGACCCCTGTATCTTATGGATCAAATGAGGTCCAGATTATTATGGATCTCCCTGATAGACCATAGTTTAGCTCTAATGGTGACCTCATGGAAGACTCAGAGAAGGACCCAGAAATGGAAAAACCATCAGCTTGATTATGATGATGAGAATGTAGAGATTGGTGCTTCAGACAACAGTTTTTACGGGCGGAGAGCTTGGGGATAAGTTTGATATAGATTATGATCCATCTAGGGATCATTATATTGATTTATATTATATATTAACATCTCAGATAAATTACTTTTTGTGCCCACATGTATATAGTATAGCTAGTTAGATAGATGAATTTTGTACAGGTTATGACATTGCATATAGTTAGACAGGTTTTTCTGATTGTGTTGATTAGTCCCGCCTATTTCTGGGCACGTGACGAACTTAGTCTATTGGGAATAAATAGTGTTTCAGTTAGGAGGTAGGTGTAAAGGTTAAACTTGGATGGTCAGTTGAATGTGATATTCTTTGTGAAACCATGTATATGTATGTACGCAAGCAATAATACATTGAAGCTTAGTGTTATGTTTTAATAATACTTAGGCAGTGCTAGTTGTATTTATTGTGTATATGTATCCTATATGTTGGTTGTAGTTGGTTAATTGAATTACTCAGCTGAATGGATAGTCATAATATCAAAATATGTGTAAAACAATGCAGAAACCCACATGGAAGAAAATTCAGATCATAGTCAGGGGTCATGTGACCAAGTTTTATGTAATGTGCCACCAAGCCTTAGTGGAATGCCCCCTATTCCCTCTAAGTTGGTTCATAACATTAGGAACCCTAATTATTAACATACTTTGGTGTCGGAGTTTATGAAACGAATTCTTCTAGCAACTACTGAAATCACTTCTAATGGTGGTAAACTAACAGATAGCTGGCCCGACGCAACCTAAATTCTATGATAGAATGTATGACCTAGTAGAACTTGAAGAATGGATTTGAGGGATAGAAAAAAATTTTATTGCAGTAAAGGTTCCAGAGGAAAAAAGGGGTGAACTTTAGGATGTTTTGCCTAAATGGCAAAGCTGATGTTTGGTGGAAGAATGCTAAGTTTAGGGTCTTAGGGCCTGACCTCACTTGGAATAAATTTCTAAAAGAACTGAGACCCAAATTCCACCTAGTTATGGTTCAATGGCAGAAAGAGAAAGAATTTACGGAACTAAAGATAAGTGGTAATATGACTGTGATGCAGTATGCTAGTAAATTTACAGAACTATCCAGGTTCGTTCCGGAGTTTATATCATCTGAAAGGCTGAAGATGAGAAGATTTAAAGAGGGATTAACTTTCTATATTCATAACCAGCTAGCTAGTCAACTGATTCTGACCTGTCAAGAGTTACATGAGCGAGCAGCTGAAGTGGAACGAGTGAAGACTTGGTTGAGGGCATTGAACCCGATCAATCAGAAGAGAAAGTGGGCCGAACAGAGAGCTCCAAGCGAGAGTATAAACTAGAAGAAGTCTGCCCCCACTCCTCCCAAGAGTCATCTTGTAGGCTCAGCAGAGCCCTTTGGGATATGTGGAAGAATAAATCATACCACCTCTGAATGCCGAGTAGGAACCAACAAATGCCTGTGGTGCGATAACTAGAGCACGTCATTGCAGCCTGTACCTGAAGACTGAAGACTATAGACAAGGGTTCCCACCTTCAAGGTCCGCAGTTGTAGGAAGGGCTTATGTGTTGAACAAAAAAGAAGCTGTCACCTCTGATACGATGGTCACTAGAACTCTCTTTTAACATTCAAAGTCATTTTGTGTATCATTTGATTCGGGTGCTACTCATTCATTTATATCCACCCAATCTGCCATATAAATGAACCTGGAGGGTAAGAGGATGGAAACCAATTACAAAATCAAGTTACCCAATGACTCTAGAGTTTAGTGTCCTATCTCTTATAAACTTATTCCAATTGCTATTGATGGGAAAGTATTCCCTGGAGTTTTAATTCAATTTGACTCGTCAGACTTTGATATCATTCTGGAAATGAGCTGGTTGTGTACTTGTGGGGTTGAGATAAATTGTGAATGCCTTAAAGCTATTTCAAGGGATGAACAAGAGAGAGAAATATGTTTTATGGGTAAAGAGAGGAAATACATTGTCCTTTAAATTCTATAATGAAAGCTAGTAAGCTTTTATGTCAAGGATACATTGGGTATTAGTTTTATGCTATTGACACTCAACCACAGCGAGAAAAAGTAGAAGATATCCCTGTAGTTTGTGAATTTAGAGTTGTTTTCCTAAAGAGTTATTGGGACTACCCCGTAAGGAGAAATTAATTTTGAGATTGAATTAATCCCTAGTGCGCCACCTATCTCTAAAGCCCCATATCGTATAACCTCAATAAAGCTTAGAAAACTGAAGATTCAATTAGATAAACTATTATAGAAGGGATTTATCAAAACAATTGTGTTACCATGGGGTGCCCTAGTTCTAGTTGGGGAAAAAAAAAAGGATGAAACCTCAAGGTTATGTGTCGATTACAGAGAGTCGAACATGATTACCATCAAGAATATCCATTGCTCTGAATAGATGGTTCATTTCATCGACTGTAAAGAGCAAGAATATTTTTCAAGATTTATTTGAGATTAGGATACCATCAACTTAGGATTGTACTTGAAGACATTCTCAAAACTGCACTCAGGACTAGATCTGATCACTATGAATTCACCATGATGCCTTTTAGCTTGACCAATGTCCCTACGGCCTTCATGGATCTTATGAATAGAGTTTTCAGAGTCTATTTGGACAAGTTTGTGGCAGTATTTATAGATAATATCTTTATTTACTCCAAAGACAGAGACAAACATATTACCCATTTGAGAATTGGGTTGCAAGCCTTGAGGGAGCATCAATTACAGAGCAAATATAAGAAGCATGAGTTTTGGTTAGAAGAAGTGGAGTATTGTGACATGTGATTTCAAAGGAAGGGATTAAGGTCGATTTACGGAAGGTGAAAGTAGTTACAAAGTACCCAAGACTCACCAATGTTACTGAGACTAGAAACTTTTTGGGTTTAGCTAGATATTATTGAGTTTGGGAAAGATTTTTCAAAGATAACATCTTTCATGATCAATTTGTTAAAGGAAGCTACTAAGTTAGCAAGAAGATAAAGTGGTAGCTTATACCTCCTGATAGTTCAAGCCTTATGAGAGAAATCACCCTATGACCCAGGACTAGCAGTTGTGGTTTTGTATTGAAAATTTGAAAATATTACTTATATGGAGTACCTTGAGATCTATATTGATCATCAAAGCTTAAAGTACATTTCTACTCAGAAGAAGCTCAATTTGAGACAAAGGTGTTGGCTGGAGTTGCTTAAAGATTTCAACTTACAGATCTAAGATCACTGAGGAAAAACAAATAATGTGGCAGAAGCCCTGACAAGGAAGTCACAACATACCCTTAACACTGTAGTCATTACTCAGTTGAACCTCTTGAGAGGGCTTAAGAACTTGAATGTTCAATTGGTGTCATATAGGCAAGCATCTAAAAATATCAATGGATCCAACTCTTTTAAGTTGAAGCCCATAATACTTCACGATTTAGGACCAACATTTTTATTTGAAGAAAGCATGGAATTCTCAGCGGTCAATGTTGTGACAGTACTAGTAAAGAAATTTACATGAAACATCAAGGTAAAATGACACAGACATCGATGAAAAAATCATCTTTTGGGTTATGAGGATCTTTTTCAGCCTTCAATGGGGTGGCATATACTAGGAGACTCTTGAAAACAGACTATTAGCATCGATAAAAAAGCTATGCTGATAGAAGAAGGAGATTTCTGGAGTTTCAAGTAGATGATAAGGTTTTTCAGAAAGTTTCTCCAACTAAGGGCATAGGGAGGTTAAACTGCGAGCTAAATTGAGGCTAAGATCTATTGCACCATACACGTTTATTGAAAGATTGAATCCCATAACTTGTCGACTAGATCTGCTTATCTAACTCAAATACGTGTATCGTGCTCCTTACCTCACAACACAGGCAGTATATTCCAGATCCTGACCATGCTCTCTTGATCAAACCCATCGCGGTCAATGAGGATCTAGTGCTTGAAGAGCACCAAATCCAGATACTAGATCACAGGATTAAGCAGCTGCGCATCAAGCAGACACCTTTAATCCAAGTACATTGGCCAAATCATACCTCCTCAGAAGCCACTTGGGAAAACTGAGAAAGAAGTGAGAGGCAAGTACCCATACTTATTTAAGATAAACTTGCATGTTTGTTAAAGCTCGTTAGTTTTGAGGACCAAACTCTTTAAGGGGGAAAGGTTGTAGTAGCCCGACCCTAAGTCATATTTATTTATTTAATTAAGCCATGTTATTAATTTTGACATTAATTTATCTCATTTAATCATCTCAGTTGGGAGAATTCATTTTGGGCCCTATCTTACAATTCAAGTTTCATTTACCGTAACAATTTCGAGTAAACCGATATTAGGCCCCAGCAAATATGATTAGGTGATAAATTATCTTTCATAATGTCACAAAAACCAAATTTTTAACCATGCAAAAATTTGGGCCCAAATTCATTAAGTTTGGCCCAATTCATTTGGGCCCAAATGGCGGCCCAAAAATTTTGATGTGATTAAATTAAATTGATTATCATTATTATGCCTAATTATTGTTAGCAAAAAGTTGCTCTATGGAAGGATAAATAAGCCAAATTTATCAAGATAAGTAAAAAAAAATTTAACCAAAGCCTTGTCCATCTTCTCTTCCTCTTCTCTCTCCTCCGCGGCTGCTTGGTGGTGGTGCTGCTACTTCTGGGTGCTACTGCCACCACTGTTGGCCATCAGCCACCAGCTAGCTACCCCCAGCCCCCTATCCTCCACCTCCACCAGCTCCCAACACCACTTTCATCTCTTCCTTCAAGCTTCAAGTGAGGTAATTCTTAAGCCAACTTTGTTCAATTCCCGGGTTTATATTGGATTTGATTATGAATCATGTTATCTTGATATAAATAAGAGTTATTTTGATGTTTTAATTGTTGGCTAAGCTTGAAAGCATGCAAGGGTTGAGATCATACATGATCATGCAAGGGTTGAGATCATACATGATCATGCAAGCTTGATGTGAAAATGATGAACTTTGAATTCTTTCATTTAATGTTGTGATCATTGGCATGAAAAATGGATTTAAAGTTGTTGTTGATCTTATTGAATCCATTTATGGTGATTTGGATGGAAACTTGAATGTGGCATGACCTAGGGTTTCATGACTATACATGGTTTAACTTGATTTTTGAAATCAAGTATGTTATTTAGATTGAATTAGATGCAATTTAAAGGTTCGATGAGTTATTGACTTAAAAGGATGATGTTATGTGAGTTTTTTCAAAATTAGAGGATTATGGAAAATTTCATAAGTGGCAAAAAGAGCTTGTTTGAATTATTAATGCAAATAAGTGAGGTTATGGAAGCATTCTAAGTGTTTTTGTGGAAAAAATGATTATAAAATTTGTAAAGATGATCATACAGTGAAATTGAGTATTATTGCATTGTACGGTGATGGGAAGGACCCAAGCTTTACTACATGATTTTAAGGAATAATTTTAGATAGGGATTTATGTGAAAAGAAATGATAAAGCAAAAGCAGTGTGGCTGTGAACTGATAGAATATAGGGGTCACTTTGCCAATAAACTGGTAATGATTGGCCTAACTAAAAATTATGCTTTTTGATGGATAGATAGATCAGTGAGTTAGCTTTCAAATGCTTTTCGAATCACCTTAATCCGAGGTATGTGGAAAAAGTTATGACTGTTTTGCTAAGACTGTGCAGGTAGACTGAAGCTATGCACAATTGTGTTCTAGCCAAATTGTAGGAACTGTATTGAGGGAATTGTATTTTGTACTACGAATAAAAGTTTTGAGGGACTTCTTAAGCTTTCCATATTGGGGTTTTAGGTCTCCATTTGAGGTCAAGGGTGAAAGTTATGAATTTTCTAAAGTAGACCTTGAATTGGTAACAACTTTGATTGTACTTAGAAGCTTATTTGATTTGAAAAACTAAGTTGTATGACATGGGCAAAGAAATTGGGGAAGTGGGATGATTGATAACTCAATATCAGTATTCATTGGTCTAAACTGGTGCGTTAAAAGTTATTTTGAACCTACCACCACTCCAATTTTTCTTAAACCTTGATTATCCATATTAGAATACCAAAACAAAAATCCACGTTCAATTATAAACATCTAAGTCTCTCTTTTATGATCCCAATTATTCTACCTTGATCAATTTTACTTCAGATTATTCACTTTGAGCTAAATTACCTTAATTCACTTAACTTTCAAATCATTTTGGTGTGGCTTATCTTCTATGGAATTATTTGAGTGATGGATGCCTTTTAATTAATTGCTATTACAGTTACAATTATAAAAGTCAACATTACTTACTAATTACATATACCTATAATTACATTTCTTAAATAGAATCAGGGCCTAATCTATTGCTTCCCATTGTGCATAAGTATTATCAAGTGAGATTGCATTTTTAAAGACTCCAGGTACGTTCATTGCTTATATCTTTAGAAATCAGCACGTATTTATCAAAATTATAATGTAATGTTTTGGTAAGTACATCAGTGAATCAGTTTAATCAATGATTTATCACATAATTAGTGACCCCATCAGTTATCAGTTATACGGTATTATCGTTCAGTTACCCGCGCGGCTTCAGGCCGGGTCCTCGATCGGCTTGGCAAGTGTACATTTATCCATAGATCATAACAGTTACAAGAGGCTCACTACCAGATAATAATTAGCAATGCAGTTTCATATTTATCTCAATCACTGTTTTAAATTTAAATGAATTGTAAAGCGGGCCCAACCAATTTATATAATGATCGTTTCACCATACTGGAAACCATGTACTGAACTTTGGCTCATAGTTCGAAATGTTTTTCATGTTTTGTTTTAGGCAAATGACCAGTGAAACGCCTTCATGATAGCAAATCAGCTGGAAAAATAAGTTGAGCAAGGGATCCGGATGGATCAAAAGCAATGCCGTACATGTATAGTTTGGAGTTTGACATCTTCAGTTGATGGAGATGTAAACTTTATGGTAATTGCTTAGTTGTGATGCATAAACCTCGTGCTAGTTATGATGTTAAATGTATACGAGTTTGATTTATGCTCAATTATGTCCTCTCTAGAGTATTTGCTTTAAGCCTTATCCTTTGTGGGATGGCGATAATGCCCCGATAAACCTCTATCATCGAATTTATTAGTCCACAATTCAAGGAATTATAAAAGAAAATGCAAACAGTGGAACATGTTTATTTTGGGAGCATTACATAAAGGTCCAAGAAAAATGGTATGGGCCGCTACAAATTTTAGCAACACTACTAGGGCATTTTCCCAAAATGATAATAGCTATGCCCAACTTACATTGAAAAATTAACATAATTTTGCATTTGTTTTTACCGAATATGCCAATAAAACCTTGATACAAACAGTTAATAACTGACAACCACCGGTCAATAGGGCCTAAGTTTGCTTTTCGTAGTCTGTTTGGCATCTCTTTTCTTGACAACTAGTTTGGACTGGTGTTTTGCACGACACATGTCAAAGTAGATACTTTTAATACAAACATTTGTGTGTGTGTGTGTGTGTGTGTGTGTGTGTGTGTGTGTGTGTGTGCATGTGTGTTTGTGTGTGTGTTGTTGAAATAATAGATGAATGTCTACTGTAGACAAAGTTGATATTGTAATTTAGAAAAGATGACTCAAATTTATTAAAAAATATGAACAGATAGCAACTTCATGCATAAATATTGGAATATAATTTAAAAAACCTATGGCTGTAAAAGATACAATGTCAGCATGATAAAAATTGTAGGTAGCCAAAATAAAACTAAAAATCACGCTACATGACATGATGATAAGTTAATTTATTGCGCGAATGATGAAAATCAAACTCCTCTTCTTGTACCATTTAAAAAATCTATAATCCTTATATAACAAATGTTTAAAAAAATATAAGTCAAAATTTAACTAATTTTATTTGAAAGCCTCTGTAAGACATTAAATTACATAGTACTTATGTAGTTGTTTAATAATAAAAAAATCGATCTACTTTATAAGATCATTTAAAAGCAGCATTAAATTATACAACAAGTTTAAAATTTTAAAGTAACATTCACATCAATTTTTTTTAAAATGCATTTCAAGATAAAAGTTAATAATGAGAGAATGCATTCTAAATTACTTCATTAAATGGTTAGGTTGAAGTTATTTATATATGTAATCTTCGCACCATGAAGAGAATTCACGTAAGTAACCTAAATTATGTTAACTGAAATCAAGTTGTGTATAACTCAATAAGTATAAGGTAATTTTAAATTACGGAGATATGAAATAAAAATCACTATGTGATCTATCCAAATGGGGAAGGGGAATTTGAAATTAGCATCTATTCTAAGCTTCAATCTTAACCATTTGGTTAATAATAGCTCAAACTTTGATGTAATTACTATTAAAATAACAAATTGGGTGTTTATTATTTTTATTGAATTTATTTTCGCTAGTAGTTGTATTAATAGGTACCAAATTTTAATATTTGTTAAATATTGATGATATTGAACTTATTTTCGCTAGTAGTTGTATTAATAGGTACCAAATTTTAATATTTGTTAAATATTGATGTAAGCCAAACCAACACTATTAGAGCTTTAGGATTTTGATTTGGAAAAGAAACAATCACTAATCACTATGAACTCTATGTGCACTCACGACCAACCCCCCCAAAAAAAGATAAAGAATCAAAAAAAGGAAAATAATTAGCCTTCCATTCTTGATTACATAGTTTGTTATTGAAGGTACAGATTTTTTTCTTTGATAAGGAAGATGTAAATTTTCATATCAAGGGTAGATTTGTTTCATGTGATTAATTTCTTTGAATAATTTATATTTATTAGTTTGCCAATCACATATTATATTTATATACTTTTTTATGCTATACCAAATGCAATACGTTTACATTAAAAATGCAAGGCAATAAAATGCAGTGATTATTATTTTTACTGAACTTATTCTTGCCAGTGGTTGTACTTCTAGGTCAATTTATACCAAATCTTGACCTTTGTTAAACATATTTGGTGTAAGATAAACCTTTTTGTCAACCTAAATTATTTTTAATTGTGAACAAATGGGTACAAGCTAACATATTAAGATGATGATGACTTAAATAAACTTATTAGCTTAATTTTTCCAAAATAGTGTTATGTCTGGAAAGAAAATAAAAGTACATAAATAAAAATAGTCAAGTTGGATTACTGAGTTTAATGGGGGAGAAATCAAGGAACTAAAAATATTGTATGAGTTCATTACAACTACATTATAAAGGAGTATAAATAAAAAGATAAATGAAACGAAACATATGTAACCAAGTGAAAGACTTAAATGTAGCCTAGATGATGTAAATATATCATGCTAATGGTGTAAAAGTATCTTATTGACGAGTGGAGACATAATCTAGATGTGTAGGACTTATATGTAACCTAGATGATGTTGTAATGATTTTTGTCAGTATAATGGATAGAAGATTTTTTTTTCTGTGTATGAAATAGATAAAAGATTGCTTAGAAGGGGGCATAATGAAAATAATCTATTATACCATGAAAAATTGGAAATTGAATAAATTATGGTAGAGGAAGACGGAAGTATGAAACAAGAAATTTTTAAATAGACCTTGATCATCAAATACCTCCTTGTTGACATATTATGATCCCTACAAATTCAAAAAGAAGATAAAATAAAAAAATGAGTGTACGTTAGAGTCAAATATAAACATGCGAATAGAAGAAGACGAAAGGGATGAAGCAAGAAATTTTGTAAATAAAGCTCAATTAATGCAAACTTCTTCCTTGCTATATTTTAATCCCCATGGAGACATTTTCCTTGCTAAATTTAGATCCTACAAATCAAAAAGAAGATAGAAAAATGAGTGCATTTAGAATTGAATGTAAACATCAAATTTTTTAAAGAATTGTTTATGTACCGTATGAAAATTCTTCTTTCACATAGAGAAAGAGTACTGGAATGGATTTTTGCAAATGGTGTGTAAATATAATGTAATAATATCAATTGAGTTAAAATATTGTGTAGGAAAGTTTAGGATTACCTGGATGCGGAATCACCCGGATCTTTTCACCTGCTAAATGTCTACCCACGAACAGGTGGCTACAAGAGTTATCGTGTATGTTCACGCCCAAGACCCAAACCTCTACTAGATGGTTAGGTTTGCATGAGGAAGGGAACAGAGAGTACTAGATTTGAGAAACTTGTTGATTTCCTGATGATGAACCTCATAATCCATCTACTATATAAATAGTTGCACAAAGCCTTAAACAGAATCAGCAATTTAATGGGTAGTTATGGCTGATTAATACACAATTAATCCCCAAATATAAGTGCCAAATCAATGGTGATTATGACCATTTATTCCTGTGACCGTTATTGGTCAACAGCTCCCCCTCGATCACAAAGACCACCAACCTCATATCTCTCTGCCAACAATCTTCCCTCATACATCATACTGGGAATTGAGTGTGCGATTAAAAGTAATATCATCAGTGTTATATCAAGTCACCATCTAATTGACATAACACCTTCACGAAACATCAATATCCCAAATCATTCAAATACATTACCAATGGCATACACTGTCCCTTTATGCCTGATATATCAATTATATACTGAATATAATCGCCCGGACTTGATATGGTGATGAAGAAATGATTCTCTGTTAAACAATCACAATAATTCATCTTAGCATAACTGCTTTCTTAATGTGCTTTGCTGGACTGTATACATCTTGGCCCTTAGATAACACACTAAGGCAGCAACATCATGCTTCGACTTCATAGCATAACTCTAAGTCAAAGAGTATTGCCAATGAAAGTCAGATAGTGATACGGAAAGGAAACTCACTTATCACTCATCAGATAGGTCGACTTTCAGCACATACAGTATGATAGTGTGCCATGGCATAGCTCTCCCTAAACTGGGCATGCCACTCTTCTATGCCATGCGAATCACAGGCTTGGCTTTTACCTAAAAAACCAACCTGAGTTACTATACCAACATACCCAATGTTAATCTCAGCACTCAAGATTCGACTATAAGGCTTCGATATGAAAACTTGTTTCATATTCGACTCCGCTTGAGTCTCATCTTAGACTTACTAAGGCGACTATATTTTTCATTCATACACTCCCAGTATGAATAATCAATATTGCACACTTAGTGCCAATATAATTTAGTCTCATCCTACCCGCTACTCAAGCGTTATGGCGATTGCCTGTGTGACTAAGCCAATCTGAAGCTTGGTGACATAACAATGTGCCTTATAATGTACTTGTATATTTATGAACATTTGAAAAAGAAACATCATTCTTTGTTTCATAAATAATTAATACAAGTAATAACATGTCCATCACACTTAAATACATCCAAAAACTAAATCCTACGAAGACCTAAGCTCATCACATGAGCTTTAAAAGCGTCTCCAGGAGTAGGCTTAGTTAAAGGATCTGCCATCATTCTACTTGCAGATACATACTTAATGGCAACTTCTTTTTCTTTTATGGCGTTTCGTACAAAATGATAACATCTCTTAATATGCTTAGTCCTCTTGTGGAACTTTAGATCTCTTGCAAATTGGATAGCAACAGTATTGTCACATAACAATTCTACAGGATCATTAATCCCAGGAGTGAGGTCAAGATCCTGCAGAAAGCTCCTTAGCTATATTGCCTCTTGAGTGGCAAGACAGCAAGCTACATACTCTGCTTCCATAGTGAAAAGTGCTATGCAGTCTTATTTCTCACTACACCAAGATATTGCTCCCCCACCTAGGGTAAACATATATCCTGAGGTAGACCTAGATTCGTCTAGATCACCACCCCAATCAGCACCTGTATATCCTCTCAGCTTAAGATCTCCACCTTGGTAGCAAAGGACCAGGTCACTCGTACCACGCAGGTAATGAAAGATCCTTTTGATTGCTTGCCAATGTGCAGGCCCTGGGTTGCTTTGGTAACGACTCACCAAACTAACCACAACGCAAATGTCTGACCGTGTACACAACGTAGCATACATTAGACTTCCTACTGCACTAGCATAAGGAACATTATTCACTCTCCCCTTCTCTTTGTCTGTCTTAAGACACTGGTCGAGACTTAAGGTTAAACTCCTCTCAACTGGAGTGTTCACGGGTTCAGAGTAATGTATTTGAAAATGTTCTAAGATTTTATTAATGTATGCTGCTTGGCTCAAACCAAGAAGCTTCTTAGAACGGTTCCGAGTTATCTCTACGCCTAAGACATACCTGACCTCACCCATATCCTTCAACCCGAAGACGGAGGACAACCACTGCTTAGTGGTTTGGATCATCTCCATGTTGTTTCCAGCCAGTAATATGTCATCAACATACAAAGTAAGAAACATAATTCCCTTTGTAGTTTTCTTGACATACACATAGTGGTCTTCAGAAATCATATGCAAGCCAAAAGAGATAATGGCTTCATAGAATCTCAAATACCAGGCTCTGGAAGACTGCTTGAGACCATAAATAGATCTTTTAAAATGACAAACTTTGTCCTCTTGACCTTTTGATACAAAACCAATAGGCTGATTCATATAAATCTCTTCTTCAAGATTTTCATTAAGGAAAGCAGTCTTTACATCTATTTGGAACAATTCTAAATCCAAATGGGCAACCAGGGCCAGAAGTAGGCGAATAGAGGCAATTCTCACCATAGGAGAAAAAGTCTCTTCATAGTCTACCCCTTCAATTTGGGTAAACCTCTTCGCCACCAAATGGGCCTTAAACTTATCGATTGATCCATTAGCCCAACATTTTATCTTGAAAACCCACTTGTTTCGAATCGATTTATGCCGGTGAGGAAGATCAACAAGTTCTCAAACCTTGTTTCTCGCCACAGAGTCCATTTGATCCCTTATGGCTTCCATTCACTCTTTGTGGTTTGATGAATCGATAGCCTCTTGAAAAGATGTAGGCTCTTCTATCTCTAAAGGAGTGCACAGGAACATCTCCTCTTTGATTTGAAAGTAACGTCGAGGTATTCTTCCACACTCACTCCTCTGGAGCATGAGACCTGTGCTAGTTTGACCCTCTGAGGTATTCCTCCCCCTATCTCTAAGAGGTACAGAATCCTCATCTGAGAGAGAATCATTGTCATTATCATGAACATGTGGACTAACCTCGTGTTCATGTGCATATACTGGAGAAGAAGGACGAGCCTCATTCTCAGGTTGATTCTCTTGGGCAACCAACAACTCATCATCTCTTCCAGACAACAAAAGAGTACCATCCTTGATGATAGGGTGAGTGTTTAAATCCTCCCCCTTACCGAGAGATAGTTGATCATCTGGCAGTAACTCATACAACGCTGTATCCTGTTTGATTTCACCAATGCTTAGGAACTTATCCTTAAGAAACTCAATATTACGTAAATCCACTTCTGTCATACCACCATTAGTGTGTTGACTAGATATAACATATCCCTTAGAATGTTCGGGATATCATATGAACACCATTTTAGTGGCCCTCGGACCAAGTTTCCCGTGTTTGTGAGTTGGGTTGTGTACATAGCCAGCCGAATCCCATGGGCATAAATGTTCTAAGGAGGGCTTTCTACCATGCCATAACTCATATGCGGTGGCGGATATGCTCTTACTAGGCACACATGAGCAGCGCATCCCCCTAAAAACTAATTGGGAGATTGGCATGTGCCATCATTGACCTAACCATGTCAAACAATGTTTGATTCGTACGCTCTGCTACACCATTTTGTTGTGGAGTGCCAGAAATCGTACTTGTCTTCACATACCTTTTTCCTCACAAAATTCTTTGAACATATGTGAGAGGTATTCACCACCACTATCAGTTCGAAGAGTCTTAGCTCTCCGATCTAATTGGGTCTCAACCTCCTACAAAATGTTTGAACACATCAAGTGCTTCATAGCAATGCGATAATAGGTACACATACCTATATCTTGAATAATCATCTATGAAAGTGAGGAAATAGAAAGCCCCATGACGTGCTTTCATATTCATGGGTCCACAAATATCAGAGTGGATAAGCTCTAAAGGGTTGACGCCCTCGAAGTCTTACTAAAAGGCTTCGTGATCGCCTTGCCAGCTAGACACGACTCACATCTAGATAACCTAACCTTAGTAAATTGATCTAAAAGACCTTCTTTAGCTAGCCTACTCATCCTATCTTAGCCAATATAACCAAGCCTAGCATGCCATTTAATGGATTTAGAATCAGAATCAAAACTTAAGACAAAAGCAGAAGAAGAATTGTTATAACAATTATCCAAATCTAATATAAGGAAATCGTTCTTTAAAGTTGCGTGGCCAAACACACTGCCACCATACATAATGTTCAAACTATCTGGACAAGAACTAAAACCAAAACCTGATTTTATTAAAGAAACTAAAGACAAAAGACAAACTCGCACACCAGGTGCATAGGGGGCATCAAAAAGAAGCAACTTATTTCCTCCTTGCAAGGTACGTTCCAACACCTAGAACATCTTCTTCACTACTATTACCCAGCACGACAGTTTGTGAACCCACAGGGTATCGGTGAAAATCTACAAACCCAACTCTGTCTCCAACTATGTGCTTGCTTGCTCCCGTATCTAAAATCCAATTAGGAAAAGAATTAGCAACTAATGCATGGGAGCACGCATATAATTTAGGTGAACAAGTGAAAGAGGGTACCTTCTTCGGCTCAGGACAATCCTGAGAGTAGTGGCCTTTCTTTGCACAATTATAGCACTTCACATGTGCTATATTGATCCCTTCATTGCCTTTGGCCTTCTGCTTTTTAGCAATCCCAACCTTCGGCCTACTATTCTAAGGGGGTAAAAACCCTTCTTGGCCTGTCGGCCTCTGTTATTCTTATTGCCTTTGGGCCTATTTCCTTTGATAACAAAAGCCACATGAGGAGTGCCTAACATTTTTAGGCGTTCTTCTTCCATTTCAATGTGGCTTTGGACCTCATCAAAGGTCTTGATATGTTCAGAATGAGTCAAGATAAGTCTTGACATGATTTTAATGCTGAGATTCTACAGGGAGAGCCCGAATCACATTCAGGACTTGCTCCCGCTTAGAAATTTCCTTACCAACGGTCTTGAGATCACGAATTATGCCACTCATAATTCGTAAACGCTCAGTCATGGTATGACTGGAATCCATTTGGTACTGTATCCATTTGAGCTGTAAGGTACGAAGTCCTGTCTCGGATGTTTGACCAAAACGAATTTTGAGTTGGTCCCACATGTCCTTAGCCGTGGGACACAGCTCAAATTCTCCAATAAGATCGTCGTGCATGAAATATAGCATAGTCAAGCGTGTCCTTCGATCCGTATTGGACCAATCTTAGTAGGCATGTATGCTCTCTTGATACTGCTTAGAAGAAGTATCAATGCGCTTGCCATCTTTATCCGTGTCCGATGGTGAAAACTTAGCTACCGTCAAGTGTTCCGACAGGTCTCTTTCATTCAGAAGTTACTGAATCTTCTGCGTCCACATCTTATAGTTAGACCCATCTAACTTCTGACTAGTGAAAAGTTCATTGATCATTGCGCTGTTAGTTGCCATATCTACAAGTTTACATTAAGACAGACATTAGGCACATGTTTTCAAAAGTAATTAAATTATTAAAGTTTCATCGTTCATGTCATATGATCAAAAATTTCATTAAGCTCATAATTATCTCATATAATCATGAACCAGAAAATTTAAACAACTTAATTACATCAATGTTTCCATAAAAATTCGTAGGGACCACAATTTAAAATGTTAAACTAATTAACATTGATCTAAATATCACATAGATATTTAATAAGATCTATGTAAAACTAATTTACATATGCACATATTGGAAATTATACATATATATGAAACTAATTCATATTTCTATTATTATATTAACTATTTAACACAATAATATTCGACATATAAAATGAATTTACATGTAACGAGCATATAATAACAAACATTGGAACATTAAATATATTAATGTTACAATAATAAGTGCATGCATTCAAAAATCAAAATTAATATGAATTTCCAACTAATCTCAAGAATGCATCAGATTGAACTTATTTATGCTCTTATAACAAAACAAAACTTTTAATATAATCATAAAGCCCAAAGTATAGCCTCTAAAAACGAGGCCTTCCTTTTAAAATTTCAGCCTCCTGGTTGCTTTTATACCACTCTTCTCTCTCTCTATTAAAGCCTCTTACTCTCTCTTTCTCTAACTCTAAGGCTTTCTCTCTCTTTGAAATTCGATTCTCAGTTGAGAGCTCAAATTCTCGGTTCTCATTGGCAGCCATGGCCGCCCACCTCAACCCCAGATCGGTGTCAACACCAGTCACCTTGGCTAAGACCCAAAACCGCTGGTACCACCACCCAAAACTGTAACCTAGATGAGGATAAATCGCAATATTGCCGCCACCTAGACTGAGCCCATGGCATCACAAACCAACCAAAAAACCATGCCAGCGAGTAGATGGGCTGCCGAGCATTCGACTGGAGCACCCACTCACGCAACGCGCCACCCCCTACAGCTGTCACGCGCAGCCTGTCAGGTGTTTTGGCTTGGTTTCATGCTGGATAATGATAGATCGGCGGGGTTCAACATCAGTGGTAGGAAGAAAACATTTGAAAGAGTTTTCGTCGGCGGCGCCTGATGCACACGCGCCGCCCCTTCCTCGCGGTTTCTGATGGGTTCAAGGTAAGCTCGCTCTTCCTTTTTTTTTGTTTTGGACGGTGGGGTGTCGAGGCCGAGAAGGGTCAGGGTTGGGTTTTAGATCCAGATCTTGGGTTTCTTTGTTCTCTAATTTGTTTGATCTAGCCGGGAACCATAAACTTAAAAATAGACGAATTATCATCTTTTCAAATTCAACTCAGTTTCACATAGAACATGATTTTTGAAATTCAGCAAATGAGCATACTTGATTTATGCATTAATTACATTATTCTAATAATTACACAGATTCTCAATCCTTTTAGCAGATTAGCAAAAAAGCAAATGAAAATCATGTTGTTACAACATTCTGATTAGCATTCTAATTTTGAAGCATATAAATTCTGAGAATTTAGCACAATTAGACAGAATAACACATAGTCATTTGCCTTATAATCAAATTCATATTCTAGTTGAACAAGCATGCTTATTCAGAATTATAATTCATTGCATTTTAGCATAATCACAAGGTATTGCATATAAGCATATGGTCCAGATTCATGTTCTGATTTCTAATTATATGTTTGAGGCTAGAATCTAGGGGTGTTCATGGTTCAGGTACCCGAACCAAAAGGAATTTCGGTTCGGGTACCCGAAATTTCGGGTCGGCATAATGGTGAATCGTATTCGAACTAAAATATTTGGGTACCTGAAATTTGGGTACCCGAAAATTTCGGTTCGGGTTTTTGGTTAACCAATAACCCAATTTTTTTAAATTTTTTTTTCCTATTTTGTCTAATAATTTTTTTTTGATACCCAAACGGAACTAATATATGATATTATCACATAATATGGCAATACCACAAAGTACGTTACTATTATTCACATTTCAACGACTTCACACCTCCATAAGACATAACCTCACTAACATCATATTCATGTCGAAACCATTGTCCAAATGTAACAAAGTCTTATAGAAGACCTAGACATCTAAACAAAACAATGCAACAAAGTCAAAAACTCAAAGTCCTTGTCTTCATGGGGCTTAGGGATATGTAACTTACAAAGTCTTTAGGGAAGAGAAAATTTAAAAAAAATTCTCAAAAAAATATAAAATAAAAAAAGTTTCAGGTTTTCGGGTACCCGAAATTATGAAACATCAGAACCGTATCCAAACCGAAAACCAAAAAATTTATCAATTCGGGTATCCGAACCAAAAATTTTAAATATTTCGATTTGGATACCCAATATTTCGGGTCGGTTCGCAGTTTTTTGGTTCGGTTTTTTGGTTACGGGTAGTTTTGAACACCCCTACTAGAATCTGAATAGGCAGGCTCTAATATCACTATAGGAAAGTTTATGATTACCTGGATGCAACATTGCCCGGATCTTTTCACCTGTTAGATGTCTACCCACGAACAGGTGGCTACAAGAGTCACCGTGTGTGTTCACGCCCAAGATCCAAACCTCTGCTAAATGGTTAGGTTTGTATTAGGGAAGGAACAGAGAGTACTAGATAAGAGAAGCTTGCTGATTTCCTGATGATGAACCTCATAATCCATCTACTATATATATAGTTGAACAAAGCCTTAAACAGAATTAGCAAATTTAATGGGTAATTATGGCTTATTAATACACAATTAATCCCCAAGTGTAACTGCCAAATCAATGGCGATTATGGCCATTTATTCCTGTGACTATTATTGGTCAACATATTGAGTAGATGGGGGAGATGTGATGTGGACTTAGTAATATGGAGGATTAGTGTAGAATATATTTAATTATGTAAGTTTGTGAAAATATATTTAATTTAAGGCATGTTCGGTAAGGTAGCAACAAAATTTTCTAAATTGCTAGAATATAGAAGCAATGTCAACATCGTTGTGCAATACCTTTAGATTAAATATACAGTTTACATCTTTGTGTAGTACTCTTTGACGATATTTACACTTTACATAATTACCTATATGTAATTCTAATATTGAATGACTTTCAATCCTCATGATTCTCATTCTAATTATTATTTCCTTCTAATGTCTATATTTTCCTTGTTAATGATTAATTATTTTTTCTTCCTTTAATAAGAATTAAGTACTTTAATATTGAACGACTGTGATTCACAGTGAGAATTAGTCTTATGTCCCAAAAATTTTGATTTTCGATAATGCAGGAAAAATCCAAGTTATCACATGCAGTGGCGAGCTCACGAGCAAAATCAGCGTATGAGCAAGTCAAGCATGGTTTGGAAGATTTGTAGTAGAGGAAGCGAGCGAGCGGCTCAAGGCATGGCTAAAGGCGGGGAAGTCGCTTGCATGAGCTTTTTCTTGGCAACAATGCACATAAAATGACGTCATTTAGAGCATTGACCAGCATTTTTTTTAGCATGCTCTACACATTGGCTGGGTTTGATTGAAAAGCTCATAAGGAGGTGAGATGGAGCTCTGAAAAAGTGGAAGAATTGACGGCATAAAGATGGAGGTGTGACCGATAGGATGAGAGAAAAGGGGGATAGAAAGAAAGGGATGTTTGTTGTACCTTGATTTTTTTTTTTTTTTGGGTGAAAAGGAAGTGGGCATGCCATGTGGAAAGATGAAGAAGATGAAGTAAAGAAAGGGATGAAAGAGAAAGGGTAGAGAGAGGGAGTGTTTTCTTATGATATTAATGATTTTTTTATTGCCGTATTAATAATATTTTTATAAATTTGTTATCATAAATTAATTACTTAATCATTTGCCAAATTTGCAAATTATTTTTCACAAATTCACACAATAATAATACTAACAAAAAAGTAAAATTAACATAATATATTTAGTAGTGGGCTCCGTAGATATTATTTTATATCATAACCAAAGCTGTGAATTAAAATTGTCTCATAAGATGATGTGAACGAAATAAGGCCCCACTTAAAGTTCAAATTTTAGCTCATCATCCTTGGGTTGGGGGGGTTTGGCATAAAGATAATGAAACAGTGTTTCTCCTGAGGGGAGACTTGGCTGGTCAAATCAGGTAACTTTGATTGCTTAGCTATCATCGAAGTTAGGGTTGTTCATCGATCCAAGATTATATTGGACTAGACTGGGCAGGCCTAGACCAAACACCGATTAAGGGTGAACTGCAAGACCATGGACTGGACCTATTCAAAGTTGGTCTAGACTCGAGAATAGACAGGGCAAATCCAAACCGGGTGGAGATTAGACCGATTTTGGACCGAGTTCATGATTAAGTGAAATGCTCACAGGCTGTTGTTATTTGCTTGGGCCATTTCCTGGGTTGGTGTTATTTGCTTAGGCTATTTCCTAGGCCATTATATGATTATAAATTGGGACTCTCATTTTTTGTTGGTTCTTTACTTCGTACAGGTCATTCAAAGATTTGAGATGAGAAATTAATTACATAACCACAACATAAATCTGAAGAAACTTCGTAAGTAAAAGGTTTAATACATGACCAACTAGGGAACCAAACTTGAAAGTTAATTACATAACCAAAGTTGTAAGTGTTCAATAATATGTTCTCCTCCCAAAGCGACTTAATCTTGAAACCAATGTGACTCCCAAACTTGAAACCAATGTCTTTGAGTTAGAGAAGGATTTCCTTGCAACAATTTGCTCTTCTCTCAAATGTTCAACTAATTGTTCAAGTAGTATATGACATAGATAAAAGATCGACTTAGTAAATATATAACCCAACAATTAATTTACCAAAGAAAATAAAAATGATAACAATCATGTACTATAAAATAAACACAAAAAAAGAACGAAAATTACCTTGATATTAAATGTTCAAAGTATCACCCACATCAATGACATTATCCTTAAGACTCAATTTACCAAGTTATAAAACAACCACAATAAAAAGAACAAACATTAAAAGTTAGAACATGTAATCATATAATGTAAATAAACTAAATTAAAAAAGAACTGAAAAAATTGAACATTACCCTTGTGCACATATAAGAGGTTAGACCATCTTTTCACAATCAAATCCAAAAAACTTCAATGAAGTCATAAGTTAACAAAAGATAAATAAGTTATAAACTTATAATATAATACAAAAAGCATATTAATTAAATTAATTACCTTTGGGGTTAAAGAAGTTGTAAATGAATCAAGAGTACGTCTTTTGTACTAAATGCTGACTTTGATGCAACCATGGAAGCAGACACAGCCAATACGTCACGAGCCATGCGGGCAACCACGGGATATTGAGGATCATGTACTTTCCACCATCCCAACACATGCATCATCTCCTACTTTATCCTCTTCAAGTCCCTCATTTAGGTACTCTTGCAACTCCCTCTTGATGATTTCTCCTCCTCCATCTGGCCCCTTTAATTTCTTTCTTAATTCTTGTGCATACAAGGCAGCTCCACTAGATGCATTACCCCAATTATTATCAATAAACTGCAAAGTTTAGATGCTATTGCTCCCATCATATCAACATTAATAGTGTAGAGTTTAGATGCTAGACCCCAATTCTCTAAACACTTTCCAAGAATACGAGCAATGCCATCACCTTTATGACTAGAAATTGCACAAAAATTCAATATTTTCTTATGCAATTTTGAATCGTTGCCGATAAAGTTGGCAATTATAACAATGTAGTTAATACTTTGAATAAAGTCCATGTGTCTATTGTCACACACACCCTTTGACATGAATGTATAAGATATTCTTTCAATTTCACCTTTTCATTCACATACAAATGATAAATGTCTCTTGCAATAGCAATGCGTGAAGGCATATTAAGTGAATGACGACAAACAGACATCATTTGCCTAAATCCCATATTTTCAACAAATTAGGGAAACTCATCAATTATGATTATTTTGATTATAGACTCCCTTGCCTCATGAGGATTCAAAACCCATGACTTCAATCTAGCTTCTCCTTTATTATTTTAATCCTTTTCAAAAATCAATTGAGTTTGTGAAACCGCGGAGAATTTTTTTTATGTATATATATATATATTTCTGTTATTTAGAATTACTAAGATATTGCTCGACCTAGTATGTTTGAGCTCATAGTGTTTTATTTTTTTTATTTTTTAAGTTCAACGGAATAACCAAAGGGTAGTAGAATGGTCCAAGTCGGGGTAGTGTTTAAAAAAAGGGGGAAATAATCATGCAAGAGAAGGCAAGGAGGGAACGAGGAAACCCTAATGTTTGAAAATTTTCCCTCTCTCTTCTTCTCCTCACTCTCTCCGCCACGCCTCTCTCTCTCACTCGGTCTCTCTCTCTCTCACCGCCCTGTTTCTCCGCCCTCTCTCTCGCCCTAGCCGTCGCCCTCCTCCCTCTCTTCCACTCTCTCACTTTGGTTCAATAAGTGTGAAACCTCTTGAAATTCCAGCAAGTATGTTAGTGGTTAATTGAAATTCTTAATAAAAACTCCATATTTCGACCTTTGAATCTGATTTTTACTCGTTATCCTAGAAATCTCGAAGGGGTGCACGTAGTTGATGGAGCAACACAATCTAAAGTTCTCTCCTTCTTTTACGAATCATTTCGAGGTAAAAGACTCACCTTTCTCTATGACTTGGATTGTTTGATGATTAGGAATAGCCGAATTTTGGGTAAAGGCATCATATGCATGTTAGGGAAGGGATTCAGATCAAAATTTATTGAAAATGAGCCTAAAGGTTATAGTGCAAACACCATTCTGTACAGCAAGAACTGGGGCTAAATTTACGAATTTACTGGTAATTGTCAAGCTCTTCAAAAATCATGAAAAAATTATGGAAGGTATATATACGTGTTCTATGATTGAGAAATTTTGAGTTTCATGAATCAGGGTTAAAATGAGAAAATTATTGCCAAAATACCAGGACTGCAGAAAACTACCCGTAACTGGGATATTTGAGAAATTGTTGATATTTGAACCCATTAGGCTTGGATTCTATTAAGGGTCATAAAACGAAAGTTGTAGTTCACAACTTGGAATTTCTAGAATGGGCATAGTTGTAAAATTGTGACATCGAGAGTAAAAGTTATGGATTGGGGTAAAAATCTGGAAATAAACTGGCAGTGAGAGGTAGTAGTATGTGTGGAGAATTTAATATTTATAACTTCCTAAAAATTTATTTGGTAGTTGGATTTGGTTGCTGGGTGTAAGAGGAAGCTTAGGAAAGATTATTTGGGTATATTGGGCTTATAAACAGTCGGGCTAGGAGTTGGAACTAATAGAATGCTATTGTGGGAAATTGTTTTAGGTCAAACTAACCTTCTGAACTCAAGTTTAGGCAGCGTATTCTAGCAGGTAACAATCATACCATAACTCCCTGAATGTTCCTTGGAAAACATGTATTATGCGTGTATTTGAAAGTTAACTAAATGTGTTTTGAATTGATGTTTGGGGGATCCTTCCCGGGTAAATGTGTGATGAGATTTTACTATGATTTTTACCGAAGTGATCATTCAAATGGTAATTATTGAGTTTATCTTGAATGTTCGTTGCGAAAATAATAATGAAATGTTTCTGGATTAGAATTGGGCAATATTCTAGTTAAAGATTAATGTTAATTATGAATGTATAAGTACCTAAATAGATGGGTAAGACTGAGGAGTTATACTCCTGTGTTGTTGAAGGCCGTTAGCCTTCCCCGAGAAGAAGTGCATGCACGTGAGTGGCCACGTGCCACTTTGTGCATGGACATGGGCTAGGTTAGCGGTAACCATCCAAATTGACAATATGTCATGATATGATTAAGCAGTTGTGTTAAATCCAAGCGCAGGCCATGAGACCAAGTGGGGTTCGCTCACCCGTGTTAACCTTAAATTGAATTAGTGGGACTTGGATTATTATATGTTCATGTTGAGAAAGCATAAGTACTATGAACTGCTTATGTTTGTCCCCCATCCCTAAAATGATTTGAAATGAATTTATGTGCGTGTTTTAACTGTTCTCGCTGGTTGTTATTGAGTTTATCTCACTTTTCCAAATGTTTTATTTTCAAGTAAAGTGCATAAGTATAGAGATGGGAACCTGAATTAGAGCAAGGCCCGTTATCTATGATTTAATTGAAATGAATTAGTCTCATATTAGATTTATTATAGAAATTGTTATTTAGTTTGGACATTGTTGTACGTGTCGCCAGAACTTGAACTTATGTTATGACTTGAGAAGAAACTTGCATTAATGTTGATTGATACTCAGTCTAGTATATCCAAGAAGGAGATATGGTGGTAACACCCCTCCTAGGTTTTTTCACTACCACGTAGGTCAATATTAGTGAATAAAAATGGATTAGAAATCGGGGTGTTACAAAGTGGTATCAGAGCTCAGGTTGACTAACCTGAAGGCTCACATAAAATTTTGTAATCAGTGATAAAAACTAAAACCTGTAGACCTAAGGACTGCACTGAGCGTGAGTGCAGGACGGGAAGAGGGGCATGTCTGCATATGCTTACTCATTGTGAATATGTGTCTGATTTGGGCTTGTTAATGTATATGATGAATGGGACCCGTCAGTGTGGTTGTATGGGCCGTCGTTGCTGCTATCGGAAGATGGAAAAGAGACCCGGGTTTAGTCTAGCTGGCCACTTAGAATGGGTTGAGACTTTTATTCATGGGAGGATAGAGGAAATACCAAATGACTGTTTGAGGTTTGGGAGCAATCAGGCCCTGTTCTTTCTTCTGGCCCTCTTGGGTGACCCAATGTGGCATTATAGGATTAATAAGCTTCACCCTAAGACTAGATTGTTCAGTTTCTACGATAGGTGTTGCTTGTGTGACTAGGAACCCATGGGAATGAAACTAGCTGGACTAATGGACCATCTAATAGATGTGGCCTCTATGATCAACCTCCTATCCTTGATACTAAGGATGAGAACCCACCACTCCCAACGGGGGAAGAGACTGAAGAAAAAGAGTCTATAGGGGGAAACGAGCTTGTGGATTGGGTGGAGGAATTGGGAGAGGAACCTGTTTAGGAGGGAAACCCTAGAGAGGAACCCTTAGATGAAGATGATCTCGAATAAGACCCTATAGAGGAAGAAGACCCAGAAGAGGACCTTGTGGAAGGACCCTTAGATGAAGGTGATCCCAAGGTGGACCCTATAGAAGAGGAACCTGAGGAAGAGCCCTTAGAAGAGGAGGACCCCGAGGAAGAGCATCTAGTAGAGGAAGACCTGGAAGAGGAATCAGCTGAGGAAGAACCCAAGCCTGAGGTTACCCGCTGGAAGCAGGAAATGTATGGTGGAATGTGTCGTGGTACCTACCCAGTGGATGCCCCTGAGCAGTAGATGCTAGAAGTTTGTCAGAAGTTTTGCTTTTAAAGACTATGCTATTTTTATCTGTCCTTTTTGCTGGCCAGTATGAACTAGGAAGATTTGTTAAAGTGCTTATGTAATGATAGTATTGAGTTACATGGATACAACTGTTCGTTATAACTGGATGAGAATTATGAACTTACGTTATATACGTATTTATATGTGGATGTCGTTAATTTTAATGAGATATGTGTGGGATATGTGAAGATGTGACCAAGTCACGTGAGCATGGCAAGTGAATGCGACCGTGAACAATACTGTATGTCTATAGTGCATAATAATATGGCATGAGATGCCTTACTAAACTATGGTAGCACATGTGACGTGAACTATTAGGGAAGTAACTAAATTCGGCTTATTTTTCAAATGTGGTGACTGGTACATTCTCTATCCAAGCTCAACCGATAGATGTCTTGTCTGATTCTGGTGCTACGCATTCCTTTATTTTTGTCAAGCTGGTTGAGGCACTAGGGTTAGTTCCAACCCATAGACCCCCTTTATTGTCCATAACTCTCCCTGTTGGGAAGACTATAAAATGTGATGAACTGTATGAAGACTGTCCCATCCACATATATGAACATGAGTTTCTGGCGGACCTATATAAGTTTGAGTTGACTGATTTTGGTGTCATTTTGGGGATGTACTGGTTAGCGAAGTATAAGGCCCAAATAAATTATCGAAAACAAAGAATCACCCTAAGGGGGCCCAATGAAGATAAAATAGTTCACAAAGAGAAGGTCTCGAAGGGCGGAGTAAAACTTATCAACACGATGAAAGCCCACAAGCTACTAGGACGAGGGTGTGAAGGATTTCTATATAACGTAGTAGAAACTGAGGCCGTTGAGCCACCCCTCCAGAATATTTCAGTAGTCTGAGAATCCCAGATGTTTTTTCGGAGGATATCCCTGGCATGTAACCCCTTAGGGAGGTAGAATTTTGCATTGATTTATTACCAGGGCCAACCCCCATCTCTAAAGCACCTTATCAGATGGCACCAATAGAACTTACGGAGTTAAAGACTTAACTTGATGAGCTGTCAGAAAAGGGTTATATGCGGCCCAGTACGTCCCCATAGAGAGCCCCGGTATTTTATGTGAAAAAGAATGATGGAATCCTGAGATTGTATAGATTATAGAGAGTTGAACAAAATAACTGTCAAGAATCATTACCCTTTGCCTAGGCTAGACGACCTTTTTTACCAACTTAGAAGTATGGGGACCTTCTCCAAGACAGACCTTTGTTCGAAGTTTCACCAACTCCAGATCAAGGAAGAGGACACACCAAAGACTTCTTTCTGCACCTGATATGGGCATTATGAGTTTGTAGTGATACCTTTTGGGCTTACAAATGCCCCAGCTACATTTATGGATCTCATGAATAGGATCTTCAAACCTTATCTCGGCCAGTTTATAGTGTTGTTTATAGATGATATATTGATCTATTCAAGAACCCCAGAAGAACATGCCCACCATTTGAGGATCGCCCTGGAAGTGCTAAGGGAGAATGAGTTGTATGAAAAGATGAAAAAGTGCAAGTTTTGGTTAGGCCATGTGGCATTTTTAGGGCATGTAGTGTCCAACGAGCGAGTATCTGTGGACCCCCAGAAGATAGATGCTATAATGAAGTGGCCAAGATCTAAGAATCTGACGGAGGTGAAAAGCTTCTTGGGCTTAGCAGGGTACCATTGTAGGTTCGTACAGAACTTCTCAAAGATCGCCACTCCCTTCACCAATTTGACACAGAAGGTTACCCAGTATGAGTGGATAGATCGTTGCGAGGAAGCTTTCTGAGAACTTAAGAAGAGGTTAACGAGTGCGCCTATATTTGGCTTACCTACCAACGACAAAGATTTCATGGTGTATAGTGATGCGTCCAAAAATGGATTGGGGTGTGTGCTGATGCAAAATTATCGTGTCATAGCCTATGCCTCGTGACAACTAAAGATCATGCGTGGAACCACCCGACCCACGACTTGGAGCTAGCAGTGGTATTGTTCGTGCTGAAAATTTGAAGACTACTTGTACGAGGTGCACTGCATGATCTTCACTGATTACCAGAGTTTGAAATATTTGTTCTTGCAAAGGGACCTAAACCTTAGGCAGACAAGGTGGTTGGAATTCCTTAAGGACTATGATATAAACTTCCAATATCACCCCGGAAAGGCAAATGTAATACCGGATGCGTTTAGTCGTAGGCCATACCCAACTCTCAATAGCTTGTCAGCACTACCTAGGGATTTGTGTAAAGATTTTAAGAAATTGGAGCTTAAGGTGGTGACAAGGAAACCAGGTCTATACTATATATTATGGAACTACAGCCTACCCTTATTGAGGAAATTAGAGCTGCTCAGAGCATAGACCCGTAGTTAGATATGATCAAAACGGAGGAGTTAGCAAGAAAGGCACCTGGCTTTGTGATTCACGAGGATGAGATGCTAAGATTCCAGAATTGGGTATGCTTTCCCGCCATAGAGAAACTCAAAAGGAGAATTTTAGATGAGGAGTACAACATCTCACATTCTGTTTAACCTGGTGGGAACAAGTTATATAAAGACATGAAATGAACTTTCTGGTGGAACAATATGAAACAAGAGGTGGTGGACTATATAGGGAAATGTCTTACGTGTCAGTGAGTAAAAGCGGAACACCAAAGGCCTGCCGGACTCTTACAACCCTTGAAAATTCGCAAGTGGAAATGGAATTTGGTCTCCATGGACTTTGTAGTAGGCTTACCACCCACCCAGAAGAACAACGCAATTTGGGTTATCATGAATCGACTCATGAAGACAGCTCACTTCGTAGCCATGAGAAATACATGGACATTAGATCAGTTAGCCTGAGCTTACCTAGAGGAGATAGACCGATTGTATGGTATGCTGAGCTCTATAGTGTCAGACTTGGACACTAAATTCTAATTGAGATTCTGGCAGAAGCCGTAAGAGACGTTCTGGACACTGTTACAATTCAATACAGCCTTTCACTCCACCATGGATGGGCAGACTGAGAGAACGATTCAAACCCTAGAGTATATGCTACGACCATACGTTCTGGACTTTAAACAAGCTTAGGATGAGCAGTTAGCATTGATCGAGTTCTCCTACGACAAACTATCATGCCAGCATCGGGATAACCCCATATGAAGCGTTGTATAGTCGGCAGTGCAGAACCCCACTGTGTTGGCAGGAGATTGATTACGCACTGATCATTAGACCAGAATTAATACAGGCAACTACCTAGAAGGTCAGAATGATCCAGGAACGAAAGAAAGCAGCTTAGTGTAGGGCTGTTTATTGTTCGGTTCGGTTCACGGTCCTGTCTTTTTCCAGTTTCGGTCTTCGGTCCGGTCCCGGTCCATGCCGGTGGACCGGTCGTAGTGTTAGGGTTTTTTTCCTTAACTTTTGAGTTTGAGGTTTGAAAATTGAATCCCAGTTGTCCTGCTTGCTCAGTTGCTCGACTCTCGCTCTCAGTCTGCTTTCGTCTCCCCAGTCGCCTCTCCCCCTCACAGCCTCACTCGCAGACCTCCCTCTGGACCCTCTCGGCTCTTGGTCGTCCTCACTCCTCCCCGACTCACTGTCAGCCGGTTTCCGGTAGCCACCCACTCAGGCCTCCCTCTCTCGACGTTGGCAATTGGCAGCAAACCGCGTCCTCGCCCAGTTGTGAGTCGCCCCTGAATCGCATCTCTCTGACTCTTTGGACTCTGGCTTTTGACTCTGACTATCCCAGTCGGCCAACCGTGAAGACAACGACGATCACCGGTCACAGCAACCGCCTGCCTGCCGGTCCCTTTGGCTGTCTTATGTATGGCCAGCGTCGGTCTGAGGTCACTCAGGTCAGCGGTGTGAGTCGCTCTGTCCCTGCATCTCTATCCCCTGGTTCCCCTCTGACTTTTAGGTTTAGTTGGTGATGTATTAAACTTTTTTACTTTCAAAGTTGCTCACTTGCTCTAGATTTGTCATTTGTGTGTTTGGATGTATTCATGTATTGGTTTGGTAAATTAGTGTCATTTGTGTGCTCGTAAGGTAATGTATTCATGAAACAGCAGCCAGCAGCAGTGAACACTGAATAGGGAATGACATAGAAGGCCAAAATGATTTCGGTCCACAATCGGTCCGATCCCCGTTCTTCCTGGTCCGGTCCGATCCAGAACCGACAGTAGCCCGATCCGGTCTTCAATCTGCATACAGCACCTTGATCGGTCTTCGGTCCGGGTCGGTCCGGTCCAGTCCGGTCCGGTCCTGGACCGATGAACAGCCCTAACTTAGAGTCGACAGAAGAGCTACGCGGACCGAAGGCACGGACACTTGGAGTTTGAAGTGGGAGCCAAAGTTTCCCTCGAGTGTCCCCAACCAAGGGCATCATGAGGTTTGACATGGCGGGCAAACTTAGCCCTAAGTATATTGGGTCATACCTCATTATTCAACGAGTTAGGGAGGTAGCGTACCATTTGAAACTATCTCCTGAACTACCCAGAGTACACAACATCTTCCATGTATCACAGTTGGTAAGTATGTTCCTAACCCATCCCATGTTATCACGCCGGATCCCATACAACTGAGGGAAGATTTGTCTTACGAGGAACAACCGCTTTGCATTCTAGACCGAATAGAAAACAGCTTCATAGGAAGACAATGCCCCTAGTAAAAATTTTGTGGGCAAATCATGATGTGTCGAAAGCCACATGGGAACCAGAGCAAGAGATACGACCGAAATACCCCTACCTATTTGAATGAGCATGTGCGTCCGAAGTTTCGAGGATGAAACTTCCTTTAAGGGGGATAGAATGTGAAACCTCGGAGATTTTTTTATGTATCTATATATATTTATTCTATTATTTATAATTATTATGATATTGGTCGACCTAGCATGCTTGAGCTCATAGTGTTTTATTTTTTAATTTTAACGGAATAGCCGAAGGGTAGTAAAACGGTCCAAGTCGGCATAGTGTTAAAAAAGGGGGCGAAATAATCATGCAAGAGAAGGCAATGAGGGGAAAGGGGAAACGCTAATGTTTTAAATTTTTCCCTCTCTCTTGCTCTCCTCACTCTCTCCCCCACGCCTCTTTCTCTCACTCGGCCTCTCTCTCTCTCTCTCTCTCTCTCTCTCTCTCACCCTAGCCGCCACCCTAGTGCCTCGCCACCGCCCTCTTTCTTATCTTTCACTCTCCCACTTTGGCTCAATAAGTGTGAAACTTCTTGAAATTCTAGCAAGTATGTTATGATTAATCGAAATTCTTAATAAAAGCTCCATCTTTCGACATTTGAATATGATTTTTACTAGCTATCCTAGAAATCCCGGAGGGGAGCACGTAGTTGGTGGAGCAACATAATCTAAAGTTCTCGCCTTCTTTTATGAATCATTTCGAGGTAAAAGACTCACCTTTTTCTATGACTTGGATTATTTGATGATTAGGAATAGTGGAATTTTGGATGAAGGCGTCCTATGCGTATTGGGGAAGGGATTTAAATCGAAATTTATTAGAAACGAGCCTAAAGGTTATAGCGCAAACTTCGTTCTGTACATCCAGAATTGGGGCTGACTTTACAAATTTACTGGTAATTTTGAAACTCTTCAAAAATTATGAAAAAATTATGAAAGGTATATATACGTATTCTGTGATTGGGAAATTTTGCATTTTATAAATCGGGGTTAAAACAAGAAAGTTATGGCCAAAATACCAGGACTACAGAAAACTACCTATAATTGGGATAGTTTGAGAAATTATTGATATTCGAACTCATTAGGCTTGGATTCTATTAAGGGTCATAAAAAGAAAGTTGTAGTTCATAACTTGGGCTTTCCAGAATAGGCTTAATTGTAAAATTGTGATATCAGGAGTGAAAGTTATGGCCTTGGACAATTGGGGCAAAAATCTGGAAATAAACTGGGCAGTAAGAGGTAGTGGTATGTGTGGAGATTTTAATATTTATAACATCCTAAAAATTTATTTGGTTGTTAAATTTAGTTTCTGGGTGTAAGAGGAAGTTTAGGAAAGATTATTTGGATATAGTGGGCTCATAGAGACTCGAGCTAGGAGTTGGAACCAACAGAATGCGGTTGTAGGAAATTGTTTTAGGTCAAACTAGCGTTCTAAGCTCAAGTTTAGGTGGCGTATTCTAGCAAGTAATAATTATGCCCTAACTCCCCCGAATGTTCCTTGGAAAACATGTACTGTACGTGTGTTTGAAAGGTAACTGACTATGTTTTGAATTAATCTTTGGGGGATCTTTCCCGGGTAAGTGTGTGATGAGGTTCTACTATGATTTCTACTAAAGCGATCGTTCAAATGGTAAACATTGAGTTTATCTTGAATGTTCGTTGTGAAAATGATAATGAAATGTTTCTTGATTAGAATAGGTTGGGTTGGGCTATATTCTAGTTAAAGATCGATGTTAACTGTGAATGTATAAGTACATGAATGGATGGGTGAGACCGAGGAGTTATATTCTGGTGTTGTTGAAGGTTATTAACTTTCCCCGGAAAAAAGTGCATGCATGCGAGCGGCCACTTGCCACCTTGTGGACAGACGTGGATCAGGTCAGTGGTAACAGTCCAAATTGATGGTAGGCTAGGATATGGTTAAGCGGTAGCATTAAATCCAAGCGTAGGCCATGAGACCCAATGGGGGTTGCTCACCCTTGTTAGCCTCAAATTGATTAAGGCCCGGCTCTTTTCATATTTTAATAGACCCAACTCACTCCTTCCAACTCCCACCCACTCCTTTTCCCCTTTCCCACATCTTCCCACACTTTAAAAAGGTGCCACTCCTTCCCACTCTTACCCACTCTGTTTCACTCCTACATATACCTATTATTTTCCATATTTTGAAAACTTTTATAATTTATATAATTGTCCATACGAAAGTTTGATAACAATTATGAAAAGTTTTATTTATTTTTCGAATGTTATAGAAATATATGTTAGTCGTACCGGAAATTGTAAATGACGCAATTTTTGTTATATATATTGAAGAAATAATAATTTTTTTCTGCTTTGTTAAGCAAATGTTAGTTTTTTATGATCGGTAGATATTATGGGTTTGATTCTGTATATGGAAGAGATGTTTAATTTTTTATTTTTTTGCATTGGTTACGAAATATTTATTATATGTCACCAAAGCGTGGATGATTGTTACTGTATGTGCAAAAAATTTATTTTTCGTTCATCGTAATTTGGGGCTAAATTTGCATATGCTTTTTCCTGCATAATGAAGGAATGTGTAATTTTTTTAGCGTTATTTGTAATTCATGATAGGAAGTGCAAATGTATTGTATGTGTATTTTGAGTAAACATTTTTTTTCCGTGTGCGTTGGTAACAAAATATTAGAAATTCTTCACACAAATTACAGATGATTGTTTTCTTTGCACTGAGGACCTGTTCTTTTCATTCGGAAATATAGGTTGGTAAATAGGTGAAGTTGGTTGAGATTGCTAGAAGTGGGTTAAAGTAGGTTGAAGTGGGTATTTTTTTTATTGAAGTTGGTTGAAGTGGGTTGAAGTGGGTATTTTTTTATTGAAGTGGGTTGAAGTTGGTTGAAATGGGTTGAATTTTTTTTGTATGATGGGTGAAAGTTGGTTAAAATAGTGAGAAATAGGTTGAAATGGGTTGAAGTTGATTTTTTTATTGAAGTTCGTGAAGTGGGTTGATGTGGGTTGAAATTGGTTGAGGTTAGTAAATTTGGATTTACCAACGAAAAGAACAAGGCCTGAACATATGTGTATTTTTTTCGTTGTTCGTATTTGGTTAATATATGAAAAAATACATCCGTAATTTATTTTACGAATAATAAAAATTACAATTTTTTTGGGGTAACAACGGCTACGAAGCAATATTTCGTACCTGAGTCAATGCAGAAAAATATTTTTTCAGTCCAAAAATTTTTATGTCATCGGTAATTACTAGTACAAATAAAAGATTATATTAAAAAAATAAAATATATAACTTACATCAACTCTCCTACTTCTTCCCACTCCTTCCCCCTATCGCACACTTAAAAAAATACCACTCCTACCCACTCCCACCCACTCCTTCCCTCTCCCCTTCCCATTCCCACCCATCGCACACCTGTAATTTTCCAACGAAAAGAACAGGGCCTAAGTAGGACTTGGATTATTACAGTTTATGTTGAGAATGCATAAGTACTTTGAACCGCTCATGTTTGTCCCCCACCCCTAAAATGGATTGAAATGAATTTGTGTGTGTGTTTTGACTGTTAGGAGTGGTTGTTATTGAGTTTATCTCTCTTTTCCAAATGTTTTGTTTTCAGATGAAGTGCATGAGGATGGGGATGGGAACCTGAATTAGAGGAAGGCCCCGTTATCTGTGATTTAGTTGAAATGAATTAGTCTCATATTAGACTTGTTGTAGAGATTGTTATTCAGTTTGAACATTGTTGTATGTGTCGCTGGACTCAAACTTATGTTATGACTTAAGAAGAAACTTGTATTAATGTTAATTGATACTCAGGCTGGTATATCCAAGAAGTAAATACGGCGGTAACACCCCTTCTAGGTTTTTCCATTGCCACGTAGGTCAATATTAGTAAATAAAAAGGGATTACAAAATCGGGGTGTTATAGAGTTTGTGTCTGTTTGCTTTGATTATTCATATTTTGAGGGCACTTTAGGAAATGATTTTTCAAGTTCTTCATTACATTCCTACTAGGGTCATCCATATATATAATACTACAATAGATGCACTTACCAACCGCTCCTTTGTCATTTTCTTTGATCTCTTCGAAATGTTGCCAACACTCTGTCCTTTGAGTATACTTTGTAGGCACTTGTTTCCCCTTGGCCTTCTATTTCAATAGGGTCATTTGGTTGGTGTTCACTTGGATATCGATATCCATGTCAACCGATGCTTCCTCTTCCGAACTACTTCTCTCCTTGGATTTGGAGCTCGACATCTAGCAAAGCCAAGCATTCACAAGTGCTTAATAGACAGTGCAAAAGATGCTACCTTTTACAATGAGAATTCTCATTGTAGAAGGTTAACAAACTCGTTGCAAATTCCTTTTACAATGAGTTTTGCATATGGTCATGGCTCGTGCAAAAGAGCTGGTCACAAATGTTTAGGCTTTAACTACAACTAGTATGAATATTCGTCGCTGGTGCTCTCATTTACAATGGGGCTTGTATCTCATCGTAATTGTTTAAGAATTTACAACGAGATGCACCCCTAGTGGCACTATCTTTTACAATGAGTTCGCATCTCGTGGTTGTTTGGTAAATTACAACAAGCTATTTATCTTGTTGTCATTGTTAAAACATTGACGATGAGTTGCACATCTCGTGGTAGTTGTTTTGATTAATTGCAACAACAGCTAAGACCCAAATGTCGTATAAATTTCACAGTTAACTTACAACCCTTTGTTTCAGCTAGAGTGATACAACAGACAACATTAACCATACAAATTTGAGGGATCAAGAAATACAAAAAGCAAAACACAAGTACACCAATAATATTTGATACGTCTTCTCAGAAGAGAGGGAAACAACACTTTTAAGATTGATATCTTCTCTTCCTCTTTTTGCTTGATTTTGATATAGCTACAGCATCTGATTCAACACATCTCTTCTCCAGTTCACCTTAGTATCAAAAAAGCTTGAATCAGCCACATCAAATTGTGGATTAAATGACCTCGTCTCTTGATATACATCATCCAATACATCAACATTTGACAACATATCACTAGGATGATCCTCAACCTCAACTTCATTTTTGGTAGGCACTGAAATATCATATGCATCTCAAGGTTGAACTTTGGCAGTAATAAGCCAACCTCTACGAGCTATATTATCGCGATAAAACACTTACGATGCTTGACTTGCCAAAATGAAAGGGTCATTTCCTTTAAGAAGCCTCTTGTTATTAAGACTAACAAAGCCAAATTTATCCACCTTTACCCCTCTACCCACATCGTGCACATCCCACCAATTATAGTGAAACAATATAACTTGATTGCCCCCCATGTTTCCAACGTCATGACATTTGTCAAAACACCATAATAATCTATATTTTCTGTCCCTGCTCCCATATTGCCAAGTAGTTAAAAGCAACATGCATATAGAAGGAGAGCTGAAGACAGAGAGAGAGAGAGAGAATCACCTCAATTTTGCTTTAATGGAACCATAAGCTAGGAGAGAAGGGCATAGGTTTCTGCCATAAATGAGCAAGGGAGTTGAATGTTCTGGTTCCAGGCCAAAGAAGAGGGATAGTTTTAATTGATTTTTAAAACAAATGAATGAAACAGCGTCATTTCTAATGGGTGAGCCAAAATATTACCTGGGAATTGTCCTGAGTTCTTTTTCCCTAGAAAAATCGGAAGTTACACGATGAGAGTTGGGCCAAGAGCAACGAGATACTAGACTCGTTATTTTTGCTACTACTTTTTGCAATCGTTTTCCCACCTTGTTGTGATTATTAAAGTTTTTACAATGAGAAAAGTGGATCGTTGAAATGGTTGGTCACGAATATAATCTTTTCTTGTAGTGAGAATAAGTAACTAAACTATATAATACTTAACATATACAAATACATATGCATAGATATAAATGTATATCATGCTACTTCAAAAAGTAAACATACAAAAGTTACATTTCGAGAACAAGTTGTAAGAGACTCTTTGATGACTGCTATATTAAAAATACACTTTTACTTACACTTGAAATTGACAAAGGAAAGTGATTTAATTCATAAATTAAACTTTCAAAGTTAGAGACAATCAATATAAAATTTGTTTACATGCCATTATGCCAACTGTAAACTAACTACATGTAATTCTAGATACAATAACATACAACTAAAATGAAAAAAAACCCCTAAAGCATAGGCGTCAAGGCATCAATATGGCCTGTTTTCACACAAAACTAATTTTCTCTAGTTTACTTAAATAAAGCTAACTTGATATTATGAGATGATGCTTAATGAATCAAAAAGGAGCAAAATACTTCATGTGGGTTAAGTGTGAGAGAGACAGAGGAGTCTTCTAGTGTATAAGGTCATCTTTAGGTAGTCAAAGATTACCTTTGTAACTTATTTAGCTGAGTCTGAATCATTATGCAAAATCGATGCCTAATCCACCATCAATATCTTGATTAGCTTAAGCTTTATAATTAAATGAGTCATTGTAGAGGTCCCAGAAGACAACAGAAAAATCATGTTATGGTCCACTTAACTAGACAAGTATCATCCTCAGCAAAAAGAGAGACCGAGGAAGTCGAGAGAAGAAACAAAGAATAAGAGGGAAACATCAAACTGCAAAAGATGTTGATAACCTTTGTCTCCATCTACTCATCCCAACAACCACATGAATGCACAAACAAAATAATGAATCAAAAGCATTATAAAACCTAAAAAATCTACCAAATGAACAATGATGGAGGAAGAAAGAGACACAAACATATTGAAGTTTTGAGAATCAATACCAATGAAAGCTCCATACATATGGACGTAATGGAACCCATCTCCGGGAGCCGCCCATAAGCTAGCTGTAACACCCCAAAATAAACATGCTTCACTGTTTGCGGTTTCTTAAATAATTCTCTTGATTAGAAGTGATAATCCCAATAATCGGGGTGTTACCGCCATCCTAAAAGGACAAGGCTTAAAGCAATTACACTAGAGATATTAAGTTGAAGACAGTTCAAGTCCATAAACGTCCAACACCATCCAAAATCATACATGTGTAGATGATAACAAACATAGGGTTATACATCACATTAGGCAAATAACCATTGTTGTTATAGTTCCAACCACAACATAACTGAAAAAACATCTCCAAAAATATAAGTACAGTACACCATTACTAATCCAACCAGCGTCCCTTACTCACTTATCATCCTTAGCAGGTTTGCTAGTGTTGGGGCGGCTCACTGAGCACTTGTCTGAAACAAAGCATAGCAAACATTTTGAAATATCAGTCGAAGCTCAGTACATGCATTCCTGTATTGTTAAATGATCATTGAAGCATTGATTGAGCCCTCTTTGCAATTCATTTTAATTTAAAACATGGAATGAGATGAATGTAAAACTGCATTACTAGTTATTATCTGGTAATGAACCCTTGAGAACTGATACAATCTGCATATAGTGTACACCTATTAAGTCGATCGGGGGACCTAGCCTAAGGCCGCGGGTAATTGGAGGGTGAATAACTTATAAATGATAACTGATGGGGTCACTAATTAGGTGATAAATAACTAAATAAACTGATTTTATTGATATACTTACCAAGACATTATAACTTTGCTAAATACATTTTGATTTATAAAGATACAGGCAATAGACGTAACTGAGATTTTTAATGCAATCTCATTGGATAATGCTTATGCTCTAAAGGAAAACAATAGACTAGGCCCCGATTCTGTTTCAGAAATGTCATTGTAGATATACGTACTTAATAAATAACTCTCATGCTCATGATTGGTGACTTTAATAGAAATGGATTACAAAATGGCACTCAAACTTCGATGAGTAAATATAAGATAGGTTACATTGATACGACACAAAACTAAATAAATTATGGTAATTTAGTTTAAACCAAGGTAAGATAATTTAGAGTAAAAGGGACTAAGGTAAACAATTTAGGTTATAAAGTAGAGGCTTAATAGGTGTAATGGCAAATAATTCATATCTTTCACCTCCGACCTTAAAATGAGACTTAAACCCCAACATGAAAAGCTTAAGAAGTCCCGCAACACTTTCATTCATAGTGCAAACCACAATTATCACCACACGACCTCTAAAATTGAGCTTAAACAAAACTGTACACAACTCCAATTTATTTTGTGCAGTATCCATAAATCGCTCATAACTTTGTCCACAAACTCAGAATTAAGTAATTCTAGAGACTATTGAAAGACAACTCATTGAGATATCTACCCACCAAAAATTATAATTTTTCTATGCTCCAAAAAATATCAGTTTATTTCCAAAGTGACCCCTATTTTTGGGTCTATTATTAGTCCTAGATGGACATATTTTCAATCTTTTTCTTCATATAATCTCTCAAAAAGCTCTCCTAAACTCACTTACTTGCATTATCAATCTAAAAAACTTCTTTTGTTCATTTATAGGATTTTTCATAATCCACCAATTTTAGCAAAAGTGAGATATTATCATTCTTCCGACCTATAACATATTCAACCTCTAAATTTCACCTAATTCAATCAAAATAAACCTACTTGATTCAAAAATCAAATTAAATCATGCATAATCATGAAACCCTAGGTTATGCCACAGTCAAGTTTCCATCCAAATCACTGTAAATAGAGTTAATAAGATCGCCAACAACTTTAAATTTATTTTTCATACCAAAGATCACAACAATTAGATAGACAAACTCAAATTCATACTTTCTTGATTTAGATTGACTTGATCAAGTTCAAGCTCAACTATCCATAATGTCCAACATCTCCATTCACCATAAAAATTGCATGCTATCATTTATTTTGATCATATGAACACAAGTCATAACTAAAACAATCGCAAAAACAAAAAATAAATCAAGATAAAGCTAGGATTTTACCTCACTCTAAGCTTGGATTTAGAGAAGGCCTGGTAGTGGGAGGTGGTGTTGATGGTGGCTGGTGGTGCTGGGGTTGTGGGAGGTCGGCTGCGGCAACAGGTGGCAGAACCAGCAGCACAGCAAGGACAGCAGCAGCCATGGGGGAGGAGGAGAGGGAGAAGAAGAAGAAACATAGAAATTGGCTTTGACTTTGGGGTTTTTTTTTTTTAACTTATCTTGATACTTGACTGATATTTAACCCTTTCAAAAGTGACTTTATACTAATTATAACTAGGCATAAATATTGATAATTAACTAAATTAAATGCATAAACTTGTTGGGCTTAAAATTGGGCTCAAATGAATTGGGATCGAGGCAAAAATAACATTATATTGCGATCAATTTTGCGTAGCTCGAAATTAAATTTTTACGATGTTAGGAAAAATAATTTAATCGCGTGAGTCATGTTTATCAGGACCTATTATCGATTCTCCCGAAATTTTATGATAACAAAAACCGAATTGCAAAATGAGTGCCAAATGAATTTTCCTTAATTGAAATGATTAAACGCGATAAATAAGTGCGAGGAAATTAATAACATAATTTAATTAAACAAATAAATATGATTTAGGGTCAGACTGTTATAGCCTTCCTCCCTTGAAGAGTTTTGTCCTCGATACTTATGAACTTTGTTAAAACATGCAAGATTACCTTAAATAGGTGTGAGTACTTGGCTTTCATTTCATCATTGGTTTCCTAAATGGCCTCCGAGAAGGTATGATTCGTCCAGAGCACTTTGACTAGGGGTATCTACTTGTTGCGCAACTGTTTAGTCCCGCAATCTAATATCTGGATTGGGAGTTCTTCATACATTAGATACTCAGTGACCTCAATGGGCTCCGTTACGATCGCATGGTTATGGTCTCGAATGTACTTCCTGAATTGTGAGACATGAAACACGTTATGTACGTGTTCGAGTTCCACAGGCAGATCCAGTCGGTAAGTCAAGGGATTCAACTTTTCAATAATTTCATATGACCCAACATATCTGGGCTCAGTTTGCCTCATACTCAAATCTCCTGATATCCTTAGTTGGCAAAACTTTTAGAAAGTCCTCATCGCCTATCTGAAACTCCAGAGGCCGAGAACGAGAGGGACTGCGGGAGAGTCGAAGAGAGGCAGAGTCGAAGAGAGGCAAAGTGTACACAAGGAGTACTGGAGAAGTCGAGGAGCGAGAGCAAGGACGGAAGGCAGCGAACATCCGAGCATATTTCAGAAAATATCAAAGCAAAAATTTGAAAAACCCTAAAATTAATTCGGTCTTATCCGATCTGGTGGTCCACCTAGTCCAGAACCGCATCTAACCAAGAACCGAAACTGAAACTAAACAGGACTAAGGAACGGACCAATTTGGCTTAGCTGTAGCAGACTTGATTTCAGAACTCGACATGGTTCAATGCAGATTTGTTCTCGTTTCAAGTTTGGGTCGCGCTTGATTTCCCACTACTCGAGCGAGTCTGATTGGCATTGGATTGAATAACTTCCACATTACCATCTCTACCCTCTGCAAGTTTGTTCCAACCAATCCCGGCAACAATCCTTGTGCATCCACCGTGCCAAGCAACGGTGAATCTCTCTCTATCTCTTCTTGAATTCTCATTTGCGCGATTTAGTGCTCGATTAGGTGTCAAATGTTTTCTTTATTTATTTGCTGATTTGATTTCCATGTTAATTTACTCTTGAATGCAACGGCGATCGTGCCTAGAAATGAGGGATTTCGACAGTCGTTTTGGTGTAATAATTTCGAGCATTTTTGTTGGTGTTTGTGATTTTATTGGACTACTTAATGAAGGGACGAATTATTGGTGATTTAGCGTGAAAATCCTGGATTCGCCATCAGAGGGGTGGGAGGCCCGAGCCAAGGCTTGGCTGTCGGTCTTACCAGAAGGGCACACGGTGAGCATGAGTGATGTGGAGAATTGGGTCAGGTCGAACCATGAAATCTTGCCTGAAGAAGTCAAGTCTATGTCTCAATCGGACCTTCTTCAACGCTTCAGTGCACTTCAAGGCTCACCAACTACAGTTGCACCAGAACCAGCTATGAAACCTCCCCAGGTTCCTACTTTTCTGTTTCTTACTGGGTTCTTTCTTTCCCCTTACCTGTTGGTTTTTTTGTTGTTTGACCAACAAATGTGATAAGGATGGTGTTTGATATTCCTGAATTTTCTTTTTGGGTGGTGGCTTTTTTTTTTGTGGGGGGGGGGGTGTCGAAAGAAACAGCTGCTAAGAAGCAGTGCTTCTCGTGGTGGTGTTGGTAACATTGGTTACTTGAGCAGGCTCTGGTTTATATTATGCTTATGATTGGCCTAGAGACTATTCACGCAGATGCATATGAGGTGAGAGGAAGGAGAGATTGGAGTTTGGAAGGGATACGTGGCAGCTTGCTAGTAGCATCCTTGATTTCGAGTGTGCTGTTTTCCAAAAATTTATCATTGGCTTACTTTTCTTGGAATCTTTAATCTATGGCTGAATTCTACGTTTCATATAGTGGTTGAGTCATTATCTGGGTCTTTTAGCTCCATCAGATGCTGTTGTTTGAATCAAAAGATTGTTTGCTTGATAAGTTACATTGTGGGTTATTCATATGCCTTTAATTGATACTTGATCATTTCTAATTTGTGGATGAACATTTGAGTTTGTTCGGCGCTCATGAGAATTGATGCGCCCTTATACACTCACCATCTTGAAGTAGAAATTTGCAGAATAGAGCTAGATGCTTGTAGGACAGCATATGGCTTAGTGAATGAGGACAAATGATTCAAGGATTTGGCTGATGAGATGATGAACTTACTAGACATGTGATCAAAGGATGATTGTTTTTATGTGAAAACAAACTATGGGAATCAGCCTCTCTACAAGCAGGGCTATTGCCCACATTGTATCTCCCGTACCCTATTGACTATGTGGGGTCCACATTGGTTGTTTTGTGGAATCGAAGAATGAAGGATGTACGCCAGAAGACCTTGACTATTGGTTGCATCCTTGACTAAATTTAGCTAAAATACTACAGTATATTATAATTCAATACCCTAACACTTTTAAGATTCCCACTTTCTTTTACATATAGAAGCTTCACTGTTGAGTGTGTGGTAAGAGAGATAAGCAAAACTTTGTCTTGAATCAATTGTAACAAACTGATTCGCACTTGCATGGGATTTAGCTTAAAGACAAGGGCCACCTGAGGAGGCTTCAATTTGACATGCATAAAGGCTGTAGCACCACCAATTTCACATGAAGAAGCTACTTAATGGTTATGAGCCGAAACAAGGATAAAGAGAATTCGAGATTTTGGAGAAAGAAAGCTAGGAGCTCTTGTTGTATTCGTCAATTGTTTAGAAACTGATTACAGAGGGGCTATTCATAAACCATTTTCCCTCCCCAGGGGTATACGAACAATCAGAGTAGATCGAACCGATAGCAGCAAACCACAAGTAGACACCTCATTTGCCCTTCCTTATGGGGCATCAATGGGTCCAATCCACTTGCCTGAGGGCCTAATCTTTTCAACTTATTGTTGTTAACTTGTCTAAATTGAACTTAGTTGAACTTATTTCAGCTGAATTGGTCTTATCTGAAATTATTTGTGTTGAAGTGATCTTATCTGAGTGTTCTAAATGAAATTTGAAAATGTAATAAGTTGACAAGAATAGCCCTGATACAAGAACATCACTCCATACTTGATTAAGCAAGAAAGGAAGCGTGAAAGAAATCTTGGATTTACCGAAGTAGGACAAATGCAAGTGGCAATCACCTTCTTCTTCAAGAGGTTAATGGCGCTTTTCCCTCCTGGAGCTGGATAAAAGGAGTATTTGCGGGTCCTTCTTGCCATCTTTGGCGCTTGATATGACAATATCTTAGCCCTTTTTGGAGGTCCTAAATTGCTAGGGAAACAGGCAGTTAAGATGGAGAGTTGCCAATGACAGGGATTTGCACATGCTATGGTGTGGTTGGGTGCTGAATTGTGATGTTCTTCTAGCCTTTTTTGGTGCTTCCTTCAATGAAGGCAAGATTTGATGGCTGAATCAAAAGACTGAAACAGGACATCTTGAGCTATCAAAATGACAAGGAGCAGGACAAGTTGATTACTTGAACTGGTGCTCAATTTCGCGGTCAATCCACTGTGATTGAGAAGAGTTATGAGCTCCCTCGGACTTGCCTTGGTTCTTGCATGTCTTCCGCCGCCAACAGTGTACAATGGTCAACTTAGCTAAGATCATATATGTATAATTAGGTTGCATAGACAAAGATTTTAAATGAAATCAATACTCCAGATCTAAGGCAGAAGCTTTATTGTTAACTACGTGCCACCTTTCCCTGCCTATTAAAACATTCTATGCAATGCTTCACTATGGATATCTAAGTTTGTGGTGCAGACTATAGATATCTAAATTAACTGAAAGCTTTTAAAGAGATAACGCAGTCTGCTAAATCTGCTGCCATATTTGTCTGACTTCCTTTTCCCCCACCCTCGGTAAGACTCCTTAAGTAGTATTCGGTTGGATGTAAATGATGATATAATGCAATCAGCCTTTGTATATGATCACAACTGCATAGCTTGCAGCAGTTGTGATTATAAGGTTTTTCAATTTATATTTTGTAATTAAATACTCTTAATCAACCACATGGGAATGAAATATGATTACATATTCGTTTTCATCACATGGTTGACATCATCCAGCCAAAGAAACTATTAGCTACTTAAGTTCACTAGGAAGTCATTTGCTAGATACCTAGCTTCTTGCTTACTGTTTTTACTTCACTGTGGTACATCCTCAGCCATGCAAATGAGCAGGAACAAACAAATTGATTCTTGGCAAAGGTATTCTGAACTTGATGTGTCCTGTGAGAAAGCAAAACATAATTAAAAAAATTGTAAGAATTTAGATAGAGCAAGCTAACTAAGAAATGCAACCTGAGCATCACTTTTGATTTCACATAGATCATATCTTTACCTCTTGAAGGACATTAAAAGCCAGTACCTTAAGAAGGATAAAGAGGCCTGGAAGAAACCAGTTAGGTTAGCTGAACCTAAGATACAAACAGTAGAAGAGTAGAGAGAGAACGAATTTAACTCAAATTTCATTTCACTAGGCTTGAGGATATAAAATTACCAAGGGACATATATTGTGAAATCCTATGTCCTGGTGTACAAGCAGCCAAGACAAGAAGATTACATCAATTATAAGCTAGACAGAATAAAGGAAAATTGACGCAAAGTGAAAGTAACATCTGGCAATTGCTATCAAGCCTTTTGTCCCAACCTCGGAAAGCCGGGAGAGTCGAATATTTGCCTAAACTGGATGGAATAAACTTTCTATGACACTTAAAGAAGTCTAGTTTCATATGTAGTAAGAAACCCCCAAAAGCTTAGACCAGAGAAAGAGCATGCTTAATTTGAGTCGTCTAGATTCCAGCACAAACTACACTGTTCATATTTGATTCTTTTTTGGAACTACATCCATCTTTGATTGATTTTTCTATTCCATCCTAAACTTGACTTCTTTAAGAGTCCTAAAAGCTAAAAGTTCATATTAAAAGGCACTTAAAGTTTGTTGAATGAGATGCACAAAACTGGCTTTCCTTGTTGCAAATGTGTGGATTCTAACTTAGAATTTTTTAGGCCATCTTGAGCACACCTTTGACGTTTTAGGTCAGCTTTTGGCCTCCTAGACTTAGGCTGGAGGCTTGCAGCATGATTCCCCTCATCCTTCTTGACTTGGCAAGAAATTTTCCTCAACTTGGTAGTTCTTCCTCTTCAAGGTATGGACTTAGGTTATTCATGTTAACGGTTACGGACATGCCATAATCTCCCAGAAGATCAACCTTGGCCAAAAGGAGTCTTGGACCTTGCCATTATTTTAGACTTTCGTTGCTTGAAAACCCTCTCTTCTGAAGTGTAGCCATCACGAAGTCAACTGTGTGTCCCTCCTACGCTTCTTGGCTTTGGACTTGTTTTATTCATTGAACTTCTCTATCTTTTCCCTCCCTTTGGCATGAAGCTCTTGGATTTTGCTTAAATCTCTTTTCTATGGGGGTTAGGATTGGATTAAGATCAAGAGGCACCTTTGGGTTGAAGCCATCACCACTTGCAAAATGCAGTTATTGATGGCTTTCTTGGTGCTCTATACAAGGCAAATTTGCTATGGGACAAGAGCTCATTCCAACAAGATAGTGGTTCTAATATTGAAAACCTCCCATTGTATTATAGAACTCTTTCATACGTGGAGTGTCTCATTTTAACATCATTGAGTTTCTCACTAAATAATGCTAGAGGTCTTTGTTCTTAAGGGAGCATGGCACCGATATGTGAAGGCATCACACTCACCTTCTTTGGCAAAGCTGAGCAAGGTTAGGATCACCCCAATTCTGAGTTTGGGCGTGGTTTTTTTCGAAAGAAGCTTGATTATTGGCATTCATTCAAATTTCTTCAGTTCCCCCCTAAGCACTATGATCACACTTGTCATGGGAGCAGTAAGCTGTGATAGAGCTAAAATTCTTCACAAATAATTTGTCTCCTTGGACTTCTTAGAGTTGATTATGATCATCAAAGTGAAGGTTTGCATCCGACTTGGATCATACAAGTTCAAAGGACTTTCTCTCCTTGTGAAAGTTCATGAAACTAGACTTCTTTAAATTTCCTATGGCTTTTATTCCACCCGATTTAGGTAAGTATTAAGCTTCTATAGCCAAGGATTCAAAGTATGGTTTCAGTCATGGTACGGCAAAATCGCTCTAATGTGGCGATTGCATTCCATGGCGCCGTTGTTGTGGCCTGTGGGACAATCCCAGCTTCTAAACCTTTCCGATGCGGTGGTTTCGTCATGGAACAACCACATTTGGATCCATCTTTCCAAAGTTGGGACAACACTCTTGAAAACAATGGGCAATTATCACTTTCACCTCTTGTATTAGTTTTGCTTCATATTGTTCTACCTTGCAGTTGGCTGTTCTGTTTTTTCTTGTATTTGGCTGCTTGCATGTGGCCGAAGTATGAGCTTCCTCTATATATGCACCCGTCAGGCTATTTGTATCCTCAAGCTTAGTGAAATGAAATTTGAGTTTCAGCTCATTCTCGACAGTCAGCTAACGTAAGGGGGGTTCTAAATTTCTTTATCTTCCATGACGGTGAATTATGCTTGTTTAGAGAAGTAAAGAGATAGCTCAAGAGAAATAAAGAGTAGTGCTTGGGTTATATCTCTTGGTTGGCTTGTTCTATCCAAATTCTTGTTTCTGCACCTGAAGCAAATGTCATGCCTATACAAGTCCAAGAGAGCTCACAAATCGTTCTCAGTGCTCACAAGCTACAACAAAGAGGACTTGGTACATGTACTGATTTGGAGCTTCAATTTCAACCTTATCCTAAGCCTTTAAGATGTGTTACTCTCCTATTTTGTGAAGGTCAAGGGGCCTTCTAAGAGGTCTACTTATGAAAATGAGGTTTAACCCACGGCAAGAATAAGTTGAGCTCAAAACAGTAGCATGCTCCCAAACTGCCCAGCAGCCAGCGCGCATACCCGGTTTTGCAAACTTGATTACTCAAGCTTATTTTGGATTTAAGAGGCTGCAAATCCGCTTTTTGGAAACCTTAATATGTCAGCTTTAAGGACATATAAAGAGTTCTAGGTTAAGTCATTGGACAATAAGTCAATTGGAGTCATTTTTCAAGTGCTGCAGAAACTGTTCCAGCCTGCACTAGCTGCACCTTTTGGCGTATATCTCCCAAACGGTAACTCCAAAGTTCGTCCAACTCTAGCCATCTGAAAGCTTACTTTCTTGGCTTTCTAACAATTTCTGTTTCACCCAATTTGAGTAAGAGACCTAGGAGATATAGCTGTTTGAAGTTGGCAGTTGTAATCTGAAAAGCTGCTGGCAAAAAGCAAAAAACACTTTTCAGCTTTTGTACTTGCATTGCTTTTTGCTTTCCTCTTTGCTTATGGACGTTTGTATGGCCCCTTTTTCCCTTTCTTTCAGCCCGTTAAAAGCTCTCATTATATAACGGAGGCCTTAGGTTGTAAAAACCAGATTCGAATGATATGACATAGCTAAAAGCTTTCTCTCTCAAAAATCTTGAGTTCTCTTTATCCTTTTACAAAGGTGGTGAGTCTTGAGTGGTTCCTTTAGGGGATTGTGGGTGGCCTAGCTTTTAAGCAATTTGTGGTGGATCCATAGTCTTGGTGGGTGGCTTAGCTTTTAAACCAGGTCATATCTTATGCACAAGGGAAATTTACAACTAAACTCAAGCAAGCTACATCCGGTCCATCTTGGACACGCTCCAGCACCCACCAAAAAACCAAAAAAAAAAGGGCTTGTTCCATCCAAATTTCTTAATTTACGCTTAGGTTTCATTGAGCTTTGCTTGCTCATTAAATCATCTAAGGCATGATACATCATAACTTCTTAGCATCCAAACGTGGCCCACACTGACCTCTATCTCAATTTGCACTGCTCACTGGATTGCCACAACCGGTGTGGGCTGATTGAGCTCAATATGGAATTGGCTTGTTAGTCCCATGTACACTTGTCGTGGCACTTCCTTTACATGTATTGAGCTGCTGATGTTGCTCATCAAGGACCTGGGGGATGCTCTTGCTAAATGAAGTGTGACCCCCCCCCCCCCCCAAGTGAAAAAAGGAAGCCCCTTTGTTGTAGATATTTTTTAGGTAAAGGTTAGCATCAGTTCTTTGCTCTTGGCAAATTTACAAAGTACTCAGGGTGTTCCATGGGAGATTACAATACTCTGATTATCTCTCTATCTCCACAGAGTCGAACAAATACCTTTTAATCTGTTTGCAAAGGTACTCCTAGCATACTCCACTAGCCTATTTACATCTCTTTTGTCATTTTAAAAAGTCCTGTGATTTCTCTCAACCCACCATGTGTAAAGTAACAATGACATTAAGTAGGACACATAATCTGCTCATGTGGCTCTTACTGCTCTTAGTCTCAGTCGACTTGTGCTGCCATGGAATCATCATAGAACTCAGCACAAATTTATCTTTGCTGGAACCTGAGGGCAGAATGCCTTTTGGAAGCAGCAAGCTAAGAATTTATCTTTTCCCTTAATCAGAAGAGTACACACCAGTTATCAACTTGAAATCCTATCTCCCAATTCGATCTCATCACTGGTCTTGCCTGTATAACCTGGATTATGTATGCTATTATGCCAAATCACACATTCGACTGGATCTTACGAAGCCTGTTCATGCATGACATGATCCAATGTTGATCATAGAATAAATTCTCTTCAAACGAACCAGCCTATCCTCTCTCTGCATGTAGAGGACTCAATTATACGGTAGTTGGGCAAAAGACACATTCGATTATTAATTTCATTGTGGTAGAAATGGTCATATACCTGTATGGCCTAATCAATGATTCAAGTCACACGCTCCCCAACTAAGTAACAGAAGCAAGCCTTGGAATTTGGCAGTGCCACAGAACTTATTGGCAATTCCCTTTTAACCTATCATGCCCTCTGCATATTGTATAAACCCCTCAAACATGTAAATTTCATGCCTTTATCCTCTGGTCAGACCCAGCCAATACTATTGGCTTCACTTCAATGGACTTCTTCCAACGCCTGTCGTTGTTTGTACCCCGTGTACTTCCAAATTGATTTCCCTTTGAGATACACATGATGTACCCATTTAATCTGTTGACAGCCATATTTGCAACATTTCAAACAAGTGTCATTAAAGCTGCTAGACATCATTTTTTCAGATCTCTAATATTCATCATTTCATCCTTTTGACTTTTCTAGGTAAACAGAGGCTGTCCCATGCCAAGTGATTTCCCTCAAGTTTGCATCAAAGAATTCTCTAGATAGCTAATATAGTATGTTTATGACTGATTTGTAAGGAATGAAGTTCTGTACCCAATAAGAAAAATAACTCCATGGTAACTGAATTGGTCATTCGGATGTTTCCTGCGTAAGAGTATTTTTAAATGGCCAGCTCGTAATCTTTGAAATGATTTTATCAACAAGGACTTGACATTGGATGTTTCTGGGTTTGTTGACTTCACTAGGACTCCTAGATATCTGAATGGTGAAAATCCTTTCTGAAAACTGATGAATTCCAGCAACTGTCATTTAACATCATCGCTAACTTCAGCAAAAATAATTTGGGTTTTCTCTTGATTAGTTCCAGTGCACTCAAAAAAAATGCAAAAATTTGATTGTCATTGATCATTCAAAGCCCTTACACTCTTGAGAATCATCCCTCAAAAAAAGTAATAGGTTGTTTGCAAAATCTCAAGGGCTTCTAGCTGAGACCAAAAGAATGGAAATCCTTATCTTCAGTAGCAGTTCTCAATGCTCCTGTCAGATAATCTGTAATAATATGTTTGAAGGTGTGGAGGTGCCTCTCAAGTGCTTTAAGATTATTTCTTCACGAATCAAGACCTCTACTTTTGGGGAATGGGAGCTTTTGTTATTCTTCTTTTGATCTCGTAGATTTTGTGGATAGTTTCCTTATTGGATGTGTATAGCCTTTTGTAGGATGCTAGATTTGCATCCAACATCCAGTCTTTTGATCCTGACATACATATTTTCTCCTCCTTATCAAAAACATAATCTATAGCAATGTCAAAAACTAAAATGTGGTGTTTGGTTGAAAGTAATGTAATCACTATGCAATAGAATTAACCATGTAATGTGTGTACTGGAATGGAATGGAATAATAATTGCATTATAATGTTTTGGTTACAAAGTTTCACAACTGTAATGGAATGAATTCATTTACAAACAATTCTTAATCTTATACGTGGCATAAAGTTCGTGCAATTTAATTCACATTTTTATTTTGCCTACTTTAATTATTTGTAGCTTTGTTGATAATTATTATCCAATATCTTATCATCATGATTATGATGTTTCGTATGAGACTTACTTCACTCTATTAATTCTAAATTACAATAATATAATATTATTCAAGTTTAGCAAGTAGAGGGAGAAGAAGAAGAAGAAGACGATGATGATGATGATGATGTGAGTAAGAGAGAGAGAGAGAGAGAGAGAGAGATGATGATGATGTCTAAAGGTATGAAAATGTACTTGCAATAATATAATTATGGTCTGGGTTAAACTTTATCTAATATGGAGAGGAGAGAGAAGGGGGAGTAAGGGGGGTTTCAAACTTTTGAAAATACGGTGGTGTAGTACTAAGAGATGAGAATCGTACAAGTGA